>OU015747.1:21235255-21309518 GCA_907169655.1 Acomys percivali | reverse complement strand
GGCAAGAGTGCCGGAGGATCATACCTTTTCAGGCAGCACAATTGAAGGGTGACCCAGAGTTTGGAAAGCCGAACTGATGGACTAGTTGAAGCAATATGTAAGAGAAGGCCGATTTTAACATTCTGCTGACGTCAGGAGAGAAGAACAGCTTGTCTGTTTGCTCTTGTCCTTACATTGCCAGAGTTGCCTACAGGAAGGAAGATGCAGGAGCATTTACAAGTTCACAGGGACAACAGGGATCATCAAACTCTGCAAGCACAGGGCAAAGGTGACAGTTCTGTTTGGCTTTTGTCCACACAGCCTGGAGATATTATGAAGGGATTGTCAGAGCAGAAACACCAGTGCAAACCACATCGTGGCTGTTGAGACTCTGGCTCTTTGTTTAAGGATTCCAGAAGGTTGTCTGGGAAATCGTAACACCAGAAGCTTTTTTTTTTTTTTTTGATTCTCTCTTTGATAAGATCTCTTCTCTAAGCTTCTGAAGAAAAGGAGAGAGATAAAAGATGATATAGAGAAAAAGTTCTAGCTGCTTCAAAGAAGACCATGTGGTTTGTCTGCCTTATATAGCGCTTCCTAAAAAAGAAAGACAGCTGTTTGCTGAAGGAAGGCCCAGACTGCTGTGGCCAGTCACCACAGGCCAGTAATTAAGGTTTCAGAACCATCTGAGAAGGCATTTTTTCCCCCAACATCTATCTCATATACGTCAGTGTCTTTTATTTCATCCAAGTATGGGCTGTTTCTCATGACCTCAGATTAACCTAGGTGGAAGAGTTATCTCCTCCCCAGTGTTGTCTATAAAGCTAATATGATCATTTTCACTCATGAATAATTGACAGGCACATCGAGGATTCCTGCCAATACAATGTACCAAGAACTGCACGCATTTTGTGTCATTTAGGTGGGAAAATTTTTCTATAGCCACAATGGTATGTTATGACTAGAGCCACATGATGAGGCTAAAGGACACCAGAACAGGACATAATTCACCTTTGTTCTTCTTCCAGTTTAAGTATTATTTGCCAGTAGGATCCTCAATAGGGTCTTATATCTGTAAAATCAACAGTTTCTGTCCTTAAAAATAAGAAAGGTGAAAGATATCAGCTTTGAAGTGGTAGCCAAACCTAAATTGTATAAATTTTAAAACCATAGTGAATTTTTTGTCGATGAATGTACAAAATAAAAAAACTAACTAGGCTAAAATAGCCCAGCTATGTCTGAATGGAATTCCTGAGTTTATAGTTACTCACTTTGTTAGTTGTGTGTGCATATGTGTGTGCAGGTATGTTGAGTTATGTTTTGACATCATTTCATATAAAATGTTTAAGCATAACTGATTAGTAATATTAAACGCTGAACCATGCTAACGGCTGTGGTAATCTTAGTAATAATCAATATATTTTATAGATAAGGTCAAATCTCAGACAGAGCTAATTCAAATGTCCTGGTGAGAGGCATGAGTCACAGTGTGACATCAAGTGTGACGATGGCAGTTTATGGGTTTCTAAGCAATGTTGAAGAGCGAAGGACTTCGTTACACATTCAATGGAAGCCTTCTAAAGGTTTTAGAGGCAGAGCAACAAACTTAAAGGAACAAAACAATCACCATAAAGGAAACTATAACAAAATGTCATTTCACTTCAGTATACAAAATAAACACAATAAAAGAAACAATCACACACTGAGCTTGCACTTCGGTTTTTCTTGACTATCCACTCCGATCCACCTGCCCTATCCTCACAATGTCTGCTGATGTAATTTTTTGAGTCTATTACTTAGTAGAATACATAACATATGAACAACAGGTTCTAGTGTAAAGACCTTAGTCATGTGATTTACATATGACTGAGATGGAGCAAATATATGTTAGCCTCTCAGTCTCTTCCTATAACAATAACTTAACTACAGCATTGCACAAAAGTATTTCAGTCACTTGTCTTTCAGTCAGGCATATCCCTGCTCAGCGATCTTTCCATTAACACCAGACACAATGCTTGCCTATAACAAAGGTATCGCCACATACTGCACTTGTCTGCTAGTCCTATGGCATTGTGCTGTTTTTACTTTATTGTATAGAGTTCTGATGAAACACAGAAGAAAAGTATTATCTCACACACAAATGCAGAAAACCTTGAAGATGATTCAGCAAATCATGTGCCCTAAAATAAGTTTTTAAAATGTAAATGAGATTCTTTTTTTCATGGTGTCTGTGTTGACCCAAGGTATGCTTCTCATAGGTATAGAAGGCATCTCTCCTGAGGCTTCTGCAAGAAAACTAAAAATTTAAGTATATTAAAGCCATGGATTATCCTTGTGGTATTCAAGGTAGACTCTGTTGTCAATAAATCTCAGTAGTTAAATTCTTTCCTCCTGAAGTGTATGCCAAAGTCCTATATATTCCTTAACTTCTAGAACAAAAAAACCTATAGGTTAATTTCAGATGAATAGCATTTACATTCCCCACACACTCATGTGCATGCACATACACACACACACACACACACACACACACACACACACATACAGTCACATACACACAGTTTGCATATAGGAGTGGTAAGAAATGCTTTTATGATTATTTTTTCTACTTGACTGGTATCTCTTATCCTGCCTTACATTAACATAATTATAGGTTTTTCCAGATAAATACATTTGGTCAGACATAAACATAAATTATTTAAAATGAAGGATTGGACAAATTAAATATTTGAAATCTCTAAAACATAAAGAGATTAATTCCTTCTCAGTACAGTAATCTATTGATTGGTTTCCAGAGGAATGTGTCCTCTGATTACTCTTCCAAAGTTAGGTGGAATATAAAAATCTCAGAGCCAAGATCACTGATATCTAGTTGTTGTTTTTGTTGTTGTTTGTTTGTTTGTTTGTTTTAAAGATTTATTTATTATGTAAACAGTATGTATCAGTTCACATTATAGATAGTTGTGAGCCACCATGTGGTTGCTGGGAATTGAACTTATGACCTCTGGAAGAGTAGTCAATTCCCTTAACTGCTGAGCCATCTCTCCAGCCCTGTTTGTTTGTTGATGCTGTTTTCTAGATCAGACATTGATATAGTTAACAGTGAATCACTTGTATGTTACCGTGAACTAAAATATCAAAGCAGAATTTATATCAACACCCCTGGGTCAGACAAGGTAGATAAAGAAATGCAAAGATAATTCTCTTAATTTTAGCAATAATTCACATAACTTTATGTTCAAAGGACAATAAAAAGGATGACATATTAATTATTGAAAAGAATATCTCATTAATTTAGCTTCCCTGGAGTAATAATATAAAATTTAGAGAAAAAAAGAGCAGTTAAAAAAAAAAGGAAAGGAGTTAGAAAATATATCTTGAACAATATGCAAATAGAGGAATAACACAAAACATTCAAGATGAAGAAAGATAATTTGAGATAGGGTGAGTTTAATATCATATGCAAATGAAGACATGATTAATATGCAGACAGAACCAGGTAATAGTCCTTTTCAAGCTATATGCTAAATACATTAGACCAATACATTAAAAGATAATAATAATAAAAAGAAAATCAAAGACTAATTATAGTTATATGACTTGATGCCTAATGGATTGTCTTTGAAAGTATATTCCAAGGCCTATACTGCTACTGATAAGTATTCTGAATCCAATCAGACAATCCAATTCAAAACCAGATTTAACAATCTTAATGGGGTAGCTAAAGAATTAGGAGACAGTATCATTTAGATTTTTTTCCTCCTTAAACCTGAACAGAGTAAAAATGAATTGATGAGAAAAGCAAATACTTTTCTTGAATCTAGTAACATAATTTTCTATCACTCATACAATGTACATTTTAAACATGAGCTTTTCACTTGGCTTTTGCTGGATAATGAAAAGACAGTAATTAAAGACAAGACACACTTAGTCATTTGAGAATTACGTAACCAGTTGCCCAGTGACGACTTCAATTAGTCACTCTGCTAGCACCAGTCAGCAATGTATCTGCCCATCTTTTTTTTCATTAATTAATTTATTTATTAATTTTACAACCTTGTCTCTTCCAAGTCCCATCCTTACATGCCTAACCCTATTTCAACCTCCTTTTCTCCTCAGAGTAGAGGAGAGCCCCCCATGGGTACCTACCTAACATGGCACATCAAGTTACAGCAGGACTAGGTGCATCCTCTTCCACTGAGGCCAGACAAGGATTTCAAGCTAGGGTAAAGGGATCCAAAGGCAAGCAACAGAGCCAGAGACAGACCCCCTACCTCAATTGTTAGGGAACTAATTTGAAGATCAAGCTGCACATCTGTACATATGTGTATGGAGTCTAGGGCCAGCCTACACATACTCTTTGGTTGTTGGTTCAGTCTCTGAGAGCCCTTACGGTCCCACGTTATTTACTCTGTAGGTCTTGTAGTGTCTTTGGCCTTTCCAGATACCTTAATTCTTCCTCTCACTCTTCCACTAGACTCCTCAAGTTCTCCTGTGGGTCTCTGCATCTGTTTCTATCAGCTTCTAGATGAAGTCTCTCAAAAGACAGTTATGCTAGGCTCCTGTCCATAAATATAGCAGAGTATCATTAGTAGTGTCAAGAGTTGGCTGTTTCCCATGGGATGGGTCTCAAGTTATTGGTTGGGCATTCCCTCAATCCTCGTTCCATATTTATCCCCACACATCTTAAAGGCAAAACCAATTTTGGGTCAAAGGTTTTGTGAGTCAGTTGGTGTCCCCCTCCCTTCCCTGGAAGTCCCACCTGGCTATAGGAGGTGGCCACTTCAGGATCCATATCCCCTGATGCCTAGAGTCTCAGCTAGGATGACTGCCTTAGACTCCCAGGGACCTCTCCCATCCATCTGGATTGTCTCGGAGGTGCGCTGAACCTATTTCCACTCTCTCTCTCTTAGTCCTATGCCCATTTTTAAACAGATCATTGCCAGCTTTAACTTTTACAAACCTACTGTGCTTGTGGTACTTTAATGCTTATACTTCCTTCCCACCCACTTACCTTAGATAGGAAAGAAAAAAGGAAGTTAATGGGGACAGAAGTAGACATTTTTAGACTCAGTTCCTTGGTTGGAGTCCACTCATTGTTGTCAGGATTCCAGCAGATGTGTTGAAAAGCAAACCAGAAATTCAGCAAAAGTGACCACAACCATAACAGCTGAAACTTAGAGCAGCAGCTGGAACCTGGAACCTTGAACCCTTCCCTGGAGCATTTGTCCCTAGGAGTGTCTCAAAGTAGATCAATGAACAGCCAAACAATAAGAAGGGATGTAACAACAACAACAAAAAAACCAAACAAACAAAACAAAAACAAAGGGGCAAGCCTCTGCATTAGGAGATATAGATATAGGTGATATAGACAGATATAGATAAATATATATATATAGATGATATAGATAGATATAGATATAGATGATATAGATATAGATAGATATAGATATATAGATGATATAGATATAGATAGATATAGACATAGACACAGATATACATAACGATAACATCTTAACATCTGTACTAGGATGTTTATCAGCCGGTAAAGACCATGTCCCCACAGGAGGCAGTTTTTCTATTGGAGAAACACCATGCATCTGCTCGCAAATCTGTTTCCAGTGGACAAACATCTCATGCCCTCACATCCTATATTTGGGATCAAAACAAAAACATGTTTATATGTACTACAGATCATCTTCCCAAAACCTCCATGCTTCTTCTTCATTGTCCTCAAATCAGATGTTTCCAATTCTAACTGAAGAGTGAGGCAAGATTTGGGTTGCTGGCATATACACAATTCTGACATATATTTTGCTCGTCGAGAACTTGACGCAACATAAATAGACATAAGATCCTCAATGCAGTAGTGTTTAGTAAAAGTGAACGGATGAATAAACAAATTAATTTTTAAAGATGGCAGGGGAATGATGAAGCAAATAGTGTTTGTCAAATTTTGTGGTGGTTTGAATAAGAATGGGCCCAATAAGCTCATAGATTTGAATGTCTGGTCACCAGGGAGTGTCACTATTTGAAAGGATTAAAAGGTGTGCTCTCATTGGAGGAAGTGTGTCACTGGGGGTGGGCTTTGAAGTTTTCAAAAGCCCATGAAAAACAAAGACGTTCTCTGTTCCTGTTACCTACAAATCTAGATGTAGACCTCCCAGCTACGTCTCCAGCACCATGTCTGCCTGCATGCTGCCATGCTTCCCACCATGGTGATAATGGACTAAACCTCTGAACTGTAAGCTACCCTAAATTAATTGTTCTCTTTTATAAGTATTGTCATGATCATGGTGCCTTTCTCTTCTCATCAATAGACCGTTGCTTAAATAAATGTTAACAAATCCTGCATTTGTAACCATAATTACTGTTTCCAGTAGGTATTGTGATATGCAAAATCAGCTCAGGAATTTGTGCAGTTAAGTCAGGTGTAATAAGCTGGTGGCTTTGGTTAAGTGGAGGGTGGGTCTTAGGCATATTTTTCTGCCTCATTGAAGAAAGCTTTGTTATAGAAGTTAGTTTTAAATTGATCCTTGAAGAAGGCCATCCAAAAATAGTGCAGCATGTGAAGGCCAGCATGCTGTTTCTTTCCCTTCCCCAGGCAACTCCCCTATGAAAAATATTTTGATTTACTTGGTTCATTTCATGTGATGGCAGCATGAATTATCACTTCATAGAGGACATCAGCAAACGGACTGGAATTTACCAGTACAACAGAGTGAAACTGAAACTCTTTTGGCCTGCTGCTTTCCTTGAGGATAAATGATGATGATGTCAGTGCAATTGGAAAGAATATTAAATCAGAGGCTGAAAATACCTCATAGTTCCAATTCCTTCCTATCACAAGGCCAGTGTTCTCATGAACTTTGAAATCTGGGATGACTGTCTCATTTTCATTCTCAAACCCCAGATAGCTTTGCTATAACTGGGTTCATGATACAGTGAGCGGGGAAAGCAGCCATCTTCAGTCATCGTGTTTTTGTACTTAGAACCAGCTACAGCACTTAGTGCTTTTTGTAATGCTCAGTAAATACTACACAGCAGACGCTAACTACTCACCAAAATAAAATAATTCTGGCTTCTTAAAGATTTGAAGCCTTTTTTTTTTTTAAGTTTATTCTTACTAATTCTATCATGGTTTCCCCCTTTTTGGGTGGGTATGTGATGTTCATGTGTGTGCAAACAACTGGAGGACACACTGTGTGTGCACTTGCATGTGCTGTCTAGAGGTTGATATGAGGCGTCTTCCTCTAGGGCTCTCCACATTATATAGTGAATTACGTTTTCAAAGTTGAAACCAGTACTTGCTAGCTTGCTAATCTTGCTAGCCAATGGGCATAGGGATTCTCCCTATATCTGTTTCCTAGGCACTGGGAACAGGAGACAGCTGGCCCTTATAGAGATGCTAGGGATCTGAACTCTACTCACTGTGACTGCATGGCAAGTGTTATATACACTGAAAACATTTCCATGCACATTTTTGGTGTTTCTTTCTCTTTTTTTAACTTGTCTTTTGTTTGTTTGTTTTGTTTTGTTTTGTTTTGTTTTTTCTTGGTGTTGTTTATTTTGTTTTGTTTTCACTTGTAGCAAGAATGTTCTGATTAATGATAAAATGATTTAAAATAAAAATAGCTGTTCCATATTGCCACAAGTTCCTTCTGGACAAAAGCAGAAATTTCTTGTGCCAGTATCTACAATACATCAATGTAAGGCTACCTAATGAAGTATTAAAAATGCCTTAATACCTGGTTGTTATAAAATGTCTTATATTATGGGATGTATGTAGTTAATGTGCCTCACAATTGTGAATTGAGAACATAACAGTACAAGGTGGGGGATGGGAAAGAGGAAGTACATGATGATGTGCTAAGGGATTGGACTTGATACTCCAATCAGAAAAAGAAAAACTGGCATAGTCTCTAGCATCTGGAAAAGGCCAAAATGAATTCTTTCTCTATACAAGAGAGAAGAGATTATCTCCAGTATTCGTTTGATTTTAGAACCATAAAACCTTTTGTAGGGCTTTTAATCTGACAGTTTAAGATAACTTTTTGTTTCGTTTTATAACAGAGTTTGTGATAATTTGGTACAGAAGCAATAGGAACTAAAATAGCAGCTTCATATTAGATCACAATAGATTCCTTACAATTTAAGGTGAGACTAACTAAAATTTTCATGGCAAATAAGTAGGAACATATCAGAGTCCATAATTTACCATAGACTATGGAACAAATAATTTGCCCCAGATTTACTGTCTTACTCTCTGATGGCATCTGATGATTTGCTCATGGACGTGGGATATCTGGAGGCTCTCAGAAAATAATTATGTTCTATAGGATTTCTTGTGCATGGATCGACATTACAATGTTTTGACTGTCCAGAAACCCCTACATTAATTTACAGAGGTTTTCTTCATTCAACTAGAAACTTAGAGATTATCTACTTTGCAAGGAAGCAGAGAAGATAAGAGAGAAAATTCATAGGCAAAACATATTTTACTTTATAAAAATCTGAGTCTAATAACTATACTTGAGAAGCGTAAGAGCCTGGTTGCATGAGGATAGCTCTGTTATTTCTTCTTCACAGTTTCAGAAGGAAGTCACCACAATACACCACGGATCCACAGTAACTGTTTTGGATGTTAATGGAAGTGACTGGAATGGTCTGGTCTCACTCTACATGAGCTACTAGGGAGCTGTAGCTAACATCTTTAAGGGAAGCTTGGCTTTCATCCTGAAGAGAAGCTATCTGATTTACTGCAGTGCCTGCTCGGATGCTTACCCAGACTACTCCCTACCTCAGCAATGGAGGACAGCTGCAAGGAAATGTAACTCACATTGTCAAAGGCGTGGAGAAGCCAGTTCAACACCTGTCTTTCTTGTCTGAGGATGATGTGCACAACAAAGCCTTCAGGTGTGTGAACTTATTCCTGTACTATAGCTTGTGCAAGTCATTCTGTAATACGTTTCTGACACCCACAAAATGAAAATCCCTCTCTCATATTCATGGAGTTCATCTTGACAGGCTGATGCACACTCCTAATTTATACTTAAGCCCTTCCTTAGCTATGTTCAATGATTGTCATAAAAAAAAAAAAAAAGAATGGAGAAGAGAAATCGCCAGAGCCTCTTGGTGTGCAGTAACACATTAGCCATCACTCTGGGTTTAGCAACAAGTGCATCATGGATCTAAGAAAAGCAACACTAACTACAGCTTTATTTAGATTGTCTTCCATTGGTTTTTTCCTACTCACCTCATATCAGATATTTTTAGTGGGAAAGTAAATAATTTTAACCACTTGCGCATGTTACGTCTCTCATGTTTAATCAGTTATGAACTAGCTTTGTGTAGCCAAACCCATTATTACCATGTATATGTGGGGGCTCAGGGGAGGGCTGTGGAGGTAAGGGCATGGAAGGAAAACCTAATAAATCTAGAAATTGATAAATAATGCATGGAAACATTTCTATAAGAACCTATGATTTAATATTTGTGCATGGACGAATAATAACAGCAACATAAAACTGCAGAATCATTACTGTAAGCCTATCGGCATGTTCTGTTTTGAGATGTTCTGGCTGGGAGTGTAGCTCAGTGGTATTAACTCATACAACATGTATAGCAACAAAGAAACTTTAAGTACAAACAGAATTGGGGAGAAACTGCTGGTGATAAAAGGAGGGGGAGCTAGTATGAAATAATTAGCAAATAATTAAACGGTGGAAGGAATTGGATTTTTAATTTCAAATTGTGCAAAGAAAAATTGTTTTAGACACCTTGAGTGCTTCCCCTCTATCTAAGTAGAAGAGCGAAATTGACAGTTGATGTTATCCTCAAAGCATAATGCACAAAGTGAAGTTTGCAAGGAAATGATTGAGCAACCTTTTTTTTTTTTTTTTTTTTTTTAAATTTCAAAACCTGGTTCGTCTTTAATCATAGTTAAAGGAATTTACCTTTTCTTCTTCAGACTCTGCCAACATTCCTCCTTCTGCATCTCAAGGGCTTCTCTGCATCAACCCCACAGGGCTCTCCACAATTGCTCATGTGAACTACCCACACCTGTTGGGGTCACTAATCCCTCATGAAGCCAGATTCCCTTTGTCAGATGTCATGACCCATCTCAGACACAACTCTAGAAAGCCACTCCTCCTGAGAAACAAGAACTGTACTTGAACAGTATAGGTAAGGATGGCACTCTTTTGATTTCTATTTGTCTATATGTGTATATGGATACATCCTCATGATTGACAAAACTTTGAAAAAAATGAATTGTACCATTTTTCACTTAATGGCACCTCGATAAGGCTTATAGTACTAGTACTTAAAATGAAAGTCAGACCATAATAAATAATTTTTGTAAAATGGTAAGTTCAGTAGAAATCAAAGTGATTAATGATATTTTTTCCACACTTTATTGCCTAGTTTTATTATCTTGGAAACTTTACATTCTTCTAAGTGAAGTTTGAGTAACCGCTATATGACCAGATAAGCACACATTGTATGCCTGTCACAAATATGAGAAAAAGAGGCTTAGAAACACTAAATATACAAATACGTTAAGTGGAAAAAACCAGAATTAAAATTCAGTATAGCTTAATCACAACATAATTTTTTTATTGAAGCAAACTTTATAAAACTTAAACTAATATGTATATTTCATATGTGTTCAAGACAGTGTAAAACTCTGTTTATCACAAAATACCATAATGGATATGATTAACCTTATTTTATACTTAAGAAAGAAATTCTGAAAAAGAGGCACAAACAAACAGAGAATTCGGATTAACATTTTATTCATAATCTAAACTCCTAAATAGCAAATAGGTCTGTCACTATACATTTCACCACTTTTCTAATGTTCAATTTATAAGTGGTTTTCAATATCTTGATATTAAAGGTAATGTCACATCATTAATCTTTGTTGGGATTTTTATTATCTTCAATAGGATAATCAAAAGGAATACAATATGTCAAAGGGTTTGCTAAAGATGTTTTTTTATTTTCTTACTATAAAAACATATTTGTTTCTAACATAATATGTCCTGATTATGGTTTTGTCACCCTCGACTCGTCCTATCCTCTCAGCTCCTCCCCCACCTTCCCTCCTATCCAGATTTACTCCATCTCTGTTTCTCATTGGAAAACTGAACAGACTTTTAATGGGCAATAATAAAATGAAATATAATAAAATAAACCAAAAACTAAAACATCAGAATTGGACAAAGCAGATACACAGAAGGTGTCCTGGTTACTTTAGTCCCAACTTGACACAAGCTAAAGTTATCTGAAAGGAGGCTGCCTCAATTGAGATAATGCCCAACAAGAAGCAGATGTAGAACATTTTCTTAACTTCTGGTTGATGGGGGAGGGCCCAGTCTGTCGTGGGCAGTGCTATCCCTATGCTGGTAGTATCAGGTTTTATAAGAAAGCTGACTGAACAAACCATGATGAGAAAGCTAGTGATCAGCACTCCTTCACGGCTTCTCCATCAGCTCTTACAAGGTTCCTGCCCTGTTGAGTTCATACTACGACTTCTCTCACTGTTGGACTGTTACCTGACAGTGTGAACCGAAGGGAGGCCATTCCTCCCTGAGTTGCTTTGGCCATGGTATCTCATCATAGACATACTAACCCAAACTAGGATAGAAAAAAAAAAAAGAGCCCAAGAAAGGCACAAAAAAGTCCAAGACCCATTCTTTGTGCTCTGGAGTGCCATTTAAAACACAACTAAACAGAACTACATTGGATGCCATGATATACACAGAGGACCTGCTGCAGGCCCTGAGCATTCTGCTTTAGTCCCTGCAATTCACATGAGCTTTGACCTTGTTTTCTTGGTGTCTCCCATCCTCTGTGATTCTTACATTCCTTCCTCCTCCTCTTCCTCAGGGTTCCCTGAACTCTGTCAGAAGGGTTTTGATGGAGATGTTCCTTTAAGGGCAGGTGTTTCAAGGTCTCTCCTTTTCTGCATAATGTTCAGCTTTGAGTCTTTGCATTTTTTCCCATCTGCTGTAGAAGGAAGCTTTCCTGATGACGGCTGAACAAGGCACTGATCTGAGACTGGCACAATGTTGTTAGGAATCATAATACCTACATTTGCTTGCTTGTTTGTTTGTTTTAGAGCAGGAGTAATTGATTTTTGCCCTAGGTCCCTGAACTATCTGGTCTCAGGCATTGGTCACACAAGCAGTGTTAGATATGGATTCCATCTCCTGCATTGAGCTAGGTCCAATCAGATGTTGGATTGCTCCCACAGGCTTTGTGTCACAAGGGCACTAGCATATCTCACAGGCAGGACACTATTGTAGATCAAGGATTGTGGCTGGGTTTGTGTTTACTTTTTTTCATTTGTTTTATTTTGTTTTGTCTTGTAACATATATTGTACCTTCCTATACCAGATACTAGAAGCAGGGTTGAAGGCTCTCTGTAGGCACTAGCTCAATTTGTTCATGTTCATTGAGTTGTGTAGGTGTAGTTTTCAGAAATGGGGCTGTGACTTCAGTTCGTAAAGAGCAACCTATAGGCTTGAGCAAATACTTGGGGTATTTGGGGATTTCCATGAGACCTCTTTTGGCCAACAGCTCAATTATATATAACCCAATTCTAGGGCTCGAGTGACATTTCGTGACCAGTGGGGAGTCACTTTCCCCCATTATTGGCAAATTCAATTAGATTGCCTTCATATATGAATATAATCTAGAAAGCTACTACTGTATTAGATTTTCATACTACCTCTCAAATAGCCCATAATTTTAGCTATCTCTCCTCATATTCCATCCCTCCTCATTTTCTTTCTTGCCTCCCTCACTTGATCCTCCGATTCCATCATCAAATGTCCATCTGTTACTATCTATTCCCTTTTCCTAATGAGATCTATCTACCCCATCTAATCTCTATTCTACCTAACCTCTGTTCTTCTATGAACTGTAGTTTGGTTATCATTGACTTAAGGGCTAATTAAATGAATACATAGAATATTTGTCTTTCTAAGTCTGGGATACCTCACACAGGATAATTTTTTTTCTATTTCCATGCATTTACCTGGAAATATAATTATGTCATTTATCTCAAGCAAATGAATACTTTTCTATCATGTAAATATATCACTTTTTCTGTATCCATTCATCTGTTGAGGAACATAGAGATTGTTTCCAGATTCTGGCTATTATGAATAATAAAAAAAAAAAAACAATGAACATGTTTGGACAAGTGTCTCTGTGGTATGTGGAAGAAATTTTCATTATATATCCAAGGGTGCTTCAGCTGTATCTTAAGGAAGATCAGTTCTCATCGTCCTGACTGGTCACATCAGCAATGTATGATTGTCCCCCTTACTCTACATCCTTAGCAGCATGAGCGGTCACTTGTTTTTATTAGTTTTAGTTATTCTGACAAGTGGTAGATGAAATTACAAACCAGTTTAATTTACAATTTGTTGATGGCTAAAGTGGTTGAACATTTATTTCTCAGCCATTTGAGTTTTCTCTTTTGAGAATACTGATCTATACCCCATTTTAAATTGAGCTGTTTTTTAGCTATCAAGTTTTATGTTCTTTATGTATTTTGGATATTAGCTCTCTATCAGATGTTTAGCTAGTAAAGCTCTTTTTCCATTAGTTAGGCTGCTACTTTGTCTGAGTGAAAGTGCCCTTTACTGTGCAGTAGCTTCTCAATTCAAGAAGTTCTATTTGTTAATTGTTGATCTTAAGTGCCTGTGCTCATGGCATTTTATTCAGAAAGTTTTTCTTGTTCCAATGAGATCAAGGCTATTCACCATTTCCTTTTTTCACAAGTTCAGTGTATCTGGTTTTATATTGGACTTTTGATACATTTGGAGTTGAGTTTTGTTCAGGGATATGTATGTTGGATTCATCTGTATGCAGCCATCCAGTTTGACCAACAACATTTATTAAAGACACTGTCTTTTTCTATGTGTATTCCTGGCTTCTTTAACAAAAATTTTGTGTTCATAGGTATATGGATAGGCCTGGGTCTTCCAATTGATTCCATTGTTCAATGTTTCTGCTTTTAGGCCAATACCATACTTTTAAAAAAATTACTATAGTTTGTAGTACAATTTGAAATTGGGGATAGTGATCCTTCCTGTAGCTCTTTTATTATTCAGTTTTATTTTAGTTATCATAGACTTTCTGTAATCCTATTAATTATCTGAATTAATAAAATTAAGCTTACTTGAAAATAGCAAAGAAAGGATAAATATATATTCTAAATCTATTTTTAGTCCATCACAGAAAAATGTATGTGCACTTCTTTATGAAATACTAAAAAAAATGAATTCTAAAAAATTATTTTAAATAATAGTGGAAGCTTACTTGATACATTTACTTAAGATATAAATGATTTTTTTTCCTTTTCCCTTCTTTCTTTTCTTCTTCTACTTGTTACTTCCCTGTCCCTTCCTTACAACTTTATCTTTGAGTTTCTCTTTCTTTCTCTCTGTCTCTTTGCCTCTCTCTATCTGTTCCATCTTCCTTTTTATAACCCTATTTTGTAAGTCATGTGTTGCTATTCAGAAAGGCTTTCTGTGAAAACTGCAAGAAAGGCACAAACAGCACTAAGGTTTTCTACAATCCTATTTTATATAATACTAAATAAATGCAATATAATAATGAAACAACTGCATGATGCAGTTTGCTCAAGGCCTTGGAAATGCAATCAATTTACTTCACATATGACAGTTTTGTTCTAGAAAGTTGCCACTAACACCGAGCAAGACATGGTAGGAGAGAGAGTGGCAAATAAGAAAAAAGGCGCTGTCAGTGTGCTGATAAATGTTATGGAGATACATAAGGAAATAAAAATGTGCAATATTCCTGTTAAGTGCTCTATCCACAGGTCAGTAAATCAAGAGATAGTTCCTAGGCCTCACATTATTGGACTCCTCAGTATATTTGACCCTGTTGATTTTTCCTGAGGGCCTTGGTACATTTCATCATCTAAGCATCTATTAAGAATTCCAACGACTATTTATTGACAGCACCATGGTGTTATTTCCAAGATAGTAACTGAAGATGAAATGAGGAGAGCCAAGCCCACTCATCATTCTATGCAGTTTAAATCATCTGCTCTGTTTGAGACAATCTTGAAAGGAAAAATCTTCTAATCAGAAAGGCTAGCCCATTGAGAGAGATGAAAGACAACTGAACCCACAGTAAGTCTGAGAGGTAAAGAGGATTTCCTGACACTAAAGAAGTTGGAGTGAGGGAGCAGACAGATGAGCAAGTATTTCCAAAGAATTGGCTGTAAAAAAACGATCAGGGCAAAAGGAAGAAAATGATGCTGAGTCTACTGAGGGTTATGCAAGGAAGGAAATTATGATCTGACAGTATCACCTGGGTCATGAAGGCCTGATGTAAGGGATTGGTACTCAGTTCTTTATCATATGTAATCTGGTAGAAGAAAGTCAAGAAGAGGTAGTCTTTTTGACACCATGGTGCTTGATCATTGAATATGCATATAAGTTATTTTTAAAACTTTTTCATTTAGTGTGTGTGTGTGTGTGGTGTGTGTGTGTGTGTGTGTGTGTGTGTGTGTGTGTGTGTGTGTGTGTGACAGAGAGAGAGAGAGAGAGAGAGAGAGAGAGAGAGAGAGAGAGAGAGATTAGGGGAGGGTTCTTGCCTTCCAGCTTGGTTATGCAGGGAACCTGTTATTTCTGCTCTTTTACATTCTCTGGGATAACTGGTCTGTGAGCTTCCTGGTCATCTTCCTGTTTCTTTCTTCTACCTGTCTTTCGCAGTACTGGAATTACACATCTATCCTTTACCAAGAGCTTTATAAGGGTTCTGGGACTGATATGTCATCATGTGTACACAGGGGGTGCTTTTAACACACACACAAACATACATACACACACACATATGATTCCTTTAATGTTTAGCCTTTCTGACTAGAGACCTTATGCCACTAATGGCTTGGTATTGTATTGCTGAGCTCCCAAATAACGACAAATGCACAATATAACCTTCTGAGAGATGATTACAAGAATGAAGTACACTAGTTTGCATTCCTACCAGCTATTTCACTCCTTGGAATATACCCAGAAGAAGCTCCAGCACACAACAGAGACATATACTCTACCGTAGCCTTATTCATAATAGCCAGAACATGGAAACAGCCTAAATGTCCCTCAGTAGAAGATTGGGTAAGGAAACTGTGACACATTTACACTGTGGAATACTACTCAGCTATTAAAAACAAGGAATTTACCAGATTTGTGGACAAATGGATTGAACTAGAAATGATCATAATGAGTGAATTAACCCAGATGCAGAAAGAGTCAAATGGTATATACTCACTTATATCTGAACCCTAGCCCAAGGGTCATGTCCCATGAAAGTCTTCACTTATCAGGAAAGTGAGACAGAGGGGAGGACATCCTATTGGGACTCTAGATGAGAGAAGCATGGGATAATGGGGAAATAAAGGATCCAGAGGGTCCTAGAAACCTACAAGAAGAACATTATGATGGGTGGATCTGGGCCCAGGGGTCATGCTCAAACTATGGCACTATCCAAGGACAATACATGCAGTAGACACCGAATCTCGGCCGAGATCTAGCCAATGGACCGAACATTCTCCATGGTTGAGTAGAGAGTGAGGACTGACTTTCACATGAATTCTGGTGCCCCATATTTGACCATGTCTCCTTGATAGGGAGGCCTGGTGGTACTCAGAGGAAGGATAGCAGGCTACCAAGAAGAGACTTGATACCCTATGAGCATATACAGGGAGAGGAGGTCCCCCTCAGTCACAGTCATAGGGGAGAGGATAGGGTGAAAGTAGGAGAGAGGGAGGAATGGGAAGATACAAGGGATGGGATAACTATTGAGATGTAATGTGAATTAAGTAATAAATTTTTAAAAATTAGGTACACAAGAATTTCATCTTAAGTGATCACTGAGAGATTTCTCTAAGACGATACAGTTCAAATATGTGCTTCTAAGCATTTCATGTGAATATTAATCACAAAGTGATCTTGTTAAAATTCTTTAAGCCTGATGTTTTCCAAGTCTTACAACTACAGGTGGGGCTAAAGATAGAACACCATGGAAAACACTTAGAGTAGCAGAGAATCCTAAACAGTGAATACAAATTTGGATACAAACAACAGCCTGATCTCAGAATTTACATCCTTTCTCAAAATGCCCCATGATCATGATTTGTTTCCCACAAAAATTCTCTCCGATAAATCTCCTACAGTCTGTGCACCCCAACACTAGAGATTTGCAATCAACTGACTTGGTATATGATATAATCTAAGAAGTAAGAAAGAACCCACATAGTAAGCTTGGAACACAGTCCTGGCTGTCGCTCACTGCACGGTGTGAAGTCTCACTTCTGGGTTGCATTGAGTTAAAATCCAAATTCCTGGCCCTCTCTCCTCACTCCTCCAGTCCCTTGTGGGCCCCAGCTTACTTTGCTCATTAGCTTCATTCCTGGACAGATGGTGCTTATGGGCTGCTGATGGCTTCCATCACCATCAGGCTACTTGTAGCCAGAGGGTACCGCAGACAAATTGTCTGTGCAGGTGTAATGGGGAAGAGAGGATTGATGCTCAGAAGAAAGTCTCCTTTTATGATGTCTTCTATCAAAATCACAGTCCCCATGGCTGACTTGTGAGGAACTCATAGTTTGTCATGCTAATACATGGGAGAGCTAATGACACCTACACATATTTACTTCCCTCTCTCTTTCTTCTTCTAAAACTCTCCAGCTGTTCAGAAGCTCAGCATTTAATATCCCACACTTGACCTTATAGAACTCTGCCATCTGCCACACAGTGTGTTTCAGCAAGCTAAAAAGGCATATGATAACAAATTAACTGGCTGTGACATGTTTGGGTAATCCCAACTCAAGGAAAAAGTTTCAGTGGTAATAATTTGTTACGTGTCAGCTATTATGCAACCCCTCAAAAGTTTCAGAAGGCAAAAGTGTGTGAAAACACGACAACTTCCCCCCAAAGCATGTTAGATGTTCCTCACACTGCATCTTTTCCTCCTGACTGAGAAGACATGACCTACTCTGATTTAAAAGTGCATCTATATTTGACCATTAAAGAATCAGAGATCCATTCAAAAGGTTTTATCAAGGGGATTAATAACAAAGTTATTAATCATATTCCAGTGTTAAGTAGCATAATGAAACAATAGAAAATAAAAAGATATTAGATTTTAAAGATAAAGAAAACAGAGCCTGGAATGAGGGTTATACAGTGAATGCACATCAGCCAAATCGCTCATTGAACTTTTATGCCACCAAATTTTATTGCCAGTTCATTGCTGGTATTGTATTGTGCTACAGTGTACAGGGCAAAAAAGGTCTCTCATTTCCTTAAATCTATGGCTCATTCAGCTACTAAAGGAGGGCACAGTCACGGGATAATCTAATCTTCATAGACATCGTAAACTTCAAAAATGAAGACTTAAAGACATAAGATCTGTGTGTGTTTATGAGTAGTTCTGCAGCAGTACTGCTGAGATTCATATTTGACAATAATGAGCTGTGTGGAATCACCAGGTTCTGTTTTGCAGGATTATTTTCTTTCTCTGTGGAATGATCATGTCTTCTTTATACAGAACAGATCACTTCTCACATTGAGGTTCTTCTGCACTCAAGGTAAAGGGCAGAGAGTGGCCCTTCTGGATTCTTGGGCATTTTTCAACTTGAAAAAGGTATAAAAGACTATTCCCATCCTTATGGCCTACTTTCAGGGAGAAGGTGGTAGGAGATAATCTTAGACACTATCTTGATTATGCTCCTTCCTAAATTTCTTTCATTTTAAAATATTCAGTGAACTTATGGTCTTTGTTTAGGAGTATATTTTCTGAACACTTGGAAGAAAAACTTTTTCTCAACATCATTGGATCAAAGTGTGCCATAAATGCAACTTCTTCCATGAAGTGTTAACAGCAAAAGTGTAGGACAGACATTGATCACAGAGCCCCAGACCCCTCTTATAAATAGCTGTTTGCATTATAAGCATCTCCCACTATAGGTGGAGAGAACACAGTTTTCACCATTGACTCTCCATTGACGCATCCCTCAAAAGCAGCATGCAGGCTCATTTTGATGTTGTTATAACGACATGAATTTGCAATTATAGCTTCATTTCTTCACTGCTTCTCATCTTCATCACCCACTCTACCCTTCCACCGCAGTTACTGTTAAACATTTTAATATCTCGATGGTTTTAATTATTCCAAACACTAGAGCAATTGAAATCATAATATATGGAGTCTTATTAATTTGTCTTTTTTAATTTATTTACTGTGTACGTGTGTGTGTGTGTGTGTGTGTGTGTGAGAGAGAGAGAGAGAGAGAGAGAGAGAGAGAGAGAGAGAGAGAGAGAGAGAGAGAGTGACTGTGAAGGGCAGAAGTGGGCATCACAGCATCACATCCTCTGGATCTGGTGTTATAGATGGTTGTGAGTTATCCAACATTAATGATGTGAAAGAAAAATTTGAATCTCTGGAAGAATCACAAATTCTTTTAACTGCTGAGGCATTTCTACAGCCCCTACATACCTTTCTATATCTTGTACCTGTTAATTTTCAACAAGTAGGTAAGTCTCCTTCATTGGATGCTGCTAGACTCTCAAATATCAAACTCAACTTCAAGACGGGTACAATTTCAATCATACATTTAGACAGAGAGGAATTTTATCAATGAAAGGAGAGTGTAAATGGTAGATATATACTGATTTCTGTCTCATCAAATTCAAGGAGAATAAGCTGTGAGAATAGTATCTTTTAAGCCACTTGTAGCTTCTTTGTTAGAAAGAAAATGACAAAATTAAAAGAAAGATAGCTTGAGAGGAGGAAACCAAAGACTAAGAAATGTATCCTACTCACATAATAAGAGAAAAATTTTAAACTCAGTAACAAATAAATAAACCAAATAAAGAAAATGGAGGAAAGCTTTATTAAGAAAACAGGCAAAGGTCTTAAACAATCCATTATCCCCCAAAGGCACAGAAATGTCCAATAGACAAATGAAAGGTGCCCAACATTAGCCATCAAAGTAATCCGAATCAATAGCAGAGGAAACTCCCATTTCACATCTGTTACCGAGGGTAGTATTTAAAGCACAGGAGTGACAGCTATTGGGAAAGATGGAGAAAAACAGAACCCTGTATTCTATTGATGAAACTGTTGATAACAATATCCATTGTACAAAGTAGAGGTTTTGTAAAGTGCTAACAATAGGACTAACATATGGTGAACAATCCCTCTACTTGGCATATACCCAAAGGGACGGGACCACTATTGTGCGGATATATCAGTCTTCCCAAGCTCACTGCAGTATTATAAACAACAGCTAGGATAAGAAAACAAACTAAGTCACTGTAAATTGATACATAAATAAAGAAATTGAGAGATACAGTAAAAAATGTTTCATCTTAAAAAAGAAATAAAAACAGACATTTGTGACAACAGGAGTGGAGATGAAGAACATTAAATTAAATGAAATAAACCAGATACACAAAAAATGTCTCTCAGATCTAAAAAAAAAAAAAGAACCATTAAATACATAGAAACAGTAGAATGATACTTATTAGAAATAAGAAGGGGATGGAATTTGAAAGATAGGTTAGTACATGATTAAAAAGGAACAAAGTTTTTATTTTACAAGATGAATAAATCTTGGGCTGGATAGATGGCTTAGTGGGTAAGAGTGCTGCTTGCTCTTCCAGAGGTCCTGAGTTCAGTTCCCAGCAACCACATGGTGGCTCACAACCATTTATAACAGGATTTGATTGCCTCTTCTGCAGATAAAGGACTCATACACAATAAATAAATAACATTTTAAAAAAAGAAATATTTAAAAAATGAGTAAATCTGAAAATATAATGTACAACTAGTTTAAGTATTAAATGCATGGTGTGTTGAAATTTTTCTAAAAGCATGGATTACAAGTGCAGTGACTTTCCTTACAACTATATATTTACATGCATATGCATATATATGTACATATATGAGATATATAGATATATATTATACAATCACAAAGTATATCTAAAGTTTTAAAATGTATTCTATATTATAAATTAACGTGTGCATGCATGGGATATGTGTGTGTGTGTGTGTGTGTGTGTGTGTGTGTATGTTATATGAAAGTCCATTTGTTAATGTTTGGGATAATTATCAAGTTGGTCCAAGTCTTCAGTTAAGGTTTTTCTCTCCTCTTTTCATCTTTTCATCTTTAGTAGGTAAATCGTACACTGCAAACTAATCATTTCTCAGTTATAGTGGATGCTTTCATGAAATTTTCGTGGGTGAAGTCTCTGCATATACATAAGAACACTGCATATACAGAGAATTACTTGTTGTTCTGCACCAAATGCTTAAATTATTTTTATTTAAAAAATGAATTACATTGACAGACACAGGTATGAAAACATCACACACACACACACACACACACACACACACATACACACACACTATTATACCTTTACCTGTATCTATCTGTGTTTCAAAATTGTACTGTGTATCTCGTTCTGCATTCTGAGATCCCTTCACCTTGATCCCTGTAGGTGGTTTTTTTTTTTTTCATATTTAATTTATTCTTTTCTATTTTTTCAACTCGATCCCTGTAGGTTTTTAATCTATTTTCATTTATTCTCTTATATCTTTTTCTCTCTAGTTAAACCCAATCCCTTCCAGCACCCCAACACTAGATAGGCAAGGAAAGTGAGTAGGGAGAGGGGGTGTAGTTTCCTTTACTCACTTCCTGCTGGTTAGGGTCACTGGGTTCCTCCATGCAACCTTCATTTCAGGGCATCTATAACTTCTCATCAAACTTCATCAACAGTATCCAGAAGTATCAGTGAGGAAGCAACAGACTCCTTCTCTCTTGGTGTGCTCTGCTTCTGGGTGCTGACATTTATTCGTTCTCAGAGTCCTCATAGTTAAACTGTCCACAGCTGGTTTCAAAGATGGCACCCCTCTCAGAGACCACACTATGCAAATAATGTGCTGTTGTGGACAATCTGAAACAGCTTCATGTATCACACCTAGGAATAAAACAAAAATGTGTTTATGTAGCATAACTGAGTTTTTAAAGGACCCTATCCTGCCACCCAAATTTTCTCTGGGAACCAGGAAACATATGTTACCGATGAATAGAAGGTCAATCTGATAGTTTTACACACAGTATGACATTTAGTCCAATGCTATTATACCTCAACTAGAATTCTGTAGTGTTGGAAGCTAGGAAATCTCCATAAGTATTAGGCCTGTAGGTGAGTACTCTACAAATGAATGGCGTTCTTACTCAACCATTATTTTTTTTTCTCTTAGATAGTGAAGGTCTCCCCATACTACTGACAATCTTCTAATTTCCACCCCCAGAATATTTTAAATCGACTAGTTATGGTTAATTAATATAAATTCTAAGGAAATTCATCAAATCAATGGGCAATAATCCATTTCTTTAATGATTGCCATATAAAGACCCACAATATTAAGTTCTGTATGACTCAGGATCCTCACAGGTCACCGAGACTGGGTGAGCTTTCTCCACTGTTCTCCTGTAACATATAGATCCTTACATGTAGATGAACCTGCGTGTTGCTAGTGTTTGACTATTTACAGAGTGAGCTCACCTATGTCTTCCTCTTCTTTCTCCGTTATTTGTATTTATTTCCAGAAAGGATGACTAGAATGAAATGACAAAAGAGTCATGGCTAAGACAGTGTGCCCCTATAAAACTGTCAAAAATGACTAAAGCTTTTAACACCAAAGAGTTGTGGATAAAAGACAATTATCCTTTATCACTACCCTTTGCACAGCTCCTGGCTCAGTGGATAAGCTAAGATATAGTTATTTGTGTTTTAAGAAGCCATGTCTCTTTCCAATGTGTATTTTATTTTATTACTTAGAATCTTCCGTTTGCACATCTCTATTTTTCTCTAAGAGTAAATAATTTTATGTGAGATTTTTAAAAAAACATATTTTCTGAATATCTTCCTAACTGCCACTTTAACTTTCACCAAGCTTCACTGTGGTATCATACCAGACACTTCAATTGCATGGCACACCTAACATATATATCCTATAGGTGATTCTAAAACTGAAATATGGCTACATAAGTTAGAAGTATCCAAAAGTAGTTAGAAATGAAAAATAACATGTACCAGTATAAACTGAGTTCAAGATTCATGACCAAGGAAGGTGCAGTTATTGATTAACTCTAGAGTATTACATCAAAATCATTAAGAAAGCAAAAATCCACTATAAAATAAATTAGGCCCATTTTGTTCATGAGGTAGTTTTTTAAATATAAGAAAGTCTCGATATTTCTAGTTGACCTAAAAAATTGGAACTGAATATAACTCAAAAAAATTCACCCTTCTAATGCACATCACAGATGGGAGACTAATTCATCATAGAATTGAATTTTGAGGTAGAGCTTTTGAACAGAAATTGGAGGTAGAGTTACTTTTCTGTGGGTATTATAAAATTCACCACGACGAAGACAAGTGATAAAATAAAGATTGTATTTGGACTCATGGTTCTAGTGGGATAATAGTCCATCATTGTGGAGGGCAGCATAGAGCCAATGAGGAAGCTGAGAAATACTATCTCCAATCACCAGCATAAGGCAGACAGAGAACTGGAAGTGACTTAAGGGTTTAAATGCCCAAGTGTGGGTGATCTAATTCCTCTATCAGGTCTGCCTTTCCCCATAACCTTTCCAAACAGTGCCACAGAGGAGGACCAAGTGTTCAACTGTTTGAGCTCCTGGAAAACATTTATTATTTAAACAACTGCAAGAGGTGATTATATCATTAGGTGCTGCTTCTCTAGTGGCATAATTTCCATATAGAAGAGGTCCAAGGAAATTCTCTGATCTCCTCCTACCATGGGTGCAGTGGGGAGAAAACATCTAAGAACAGGAAGTGTTCTCTCCTCTGGTATAGAATCAGCTGATGTCCCAGTTTTGGATTTCTGAATGTCCAGACTGAGAAATAAATATGTATTGGTTCTTAAGTTGAAATTTTGATGGTATTTTCTTATTTCAGGCAAATAAACAAGGAAACAAGGTTCTTCTTGTCTCCAAGAATAACCATCATAAATAACTTTCCTTTTCTTTTTTTCTTTTTTGTCTTGGTGTGTATGTGGGGACGGGATAGCAATGAGAAAGCATTTAATATTTAATATTGAAGTTTTTCTTAAAGATCTGTGGTAATTTTTCTAAAAAAGAACTTCTTCAGCTAGACCTCATCTGACACCCTTGTTAATTTTCTATGTCAAATCTTAGAGGTGAGAACAACCCTTCCCATTGCTTTCTGGGTGCCAACGTTGAGAAAATAAATCTTTAAATGAAAGCTCAAGTCTTGGAACTGCTTCAGTGCAGTTTAGAAGGATTGCAAGCAAAGCATTAGGTGGCTAACACACACAGAGGAGAAGGTAAAATTCAGACTCTTAGAAAGTACTTTTATGTTTAGTAAGAACCTTGATCTGCCCTTTAGTTCAATGAATATAAATCTTTTAGGGGGAAAAAAACCCTTCCACTGACATCCAAAATTACGTAGAAGGAAAGTGAGAGAATGTGAGTTATTAGTGTTTCTAACGTAAAAGCAAATTCTGCAGCTGAATGGCTGAATTGGTGATATTATCACTTAAGATGATCTGAATTTTGGTTTCGCCTAGTATCCGGCTGCTGATTTGAGAGTAACAACTGCAGTAGCTAGTCCAGGTGAAGAATGAGAAATTTTCCTACCTGTAAAGAAGATGAATCTTTTTTTTTAATTGACTCTTAGATCAGAGGGAAAAAAAAGATGTATATGAAGAAAATGCAATATGTGTCTGATAAGAAATTAGATATGATGAATGACTGAGCCATTAGCATCATAGTTCTAAGGAAACATATGTCTCAAGACAAAGCAACCTTTATTGCAACAGGATAATTTAAGATGTGAACTTTCTTGTCTGGATTTAAATCTGTTTGCAAACTACTTCTAAAACTTCCTTAACAAAGTGTGAATTCACATTGTGATCATGGCAATGTAGAACAAGTTCTTGTCTTCATTATGTACTTGACACAAACCCAAAGTAGCCTATAAAGATCTGGGAAAGCAAGGAGAATGTTGTTTATTTTTTCCATAAAGGTCTCAGCTCACTGTAAATGCTAAATGGAAGTTGAATCTGAGTCATGAAAATGTCTCTCTAATGAGCACTAAAGAATTCCCAGAGTAAAACTACGTCTTTGTAACCAGTATCAAAAATCAGCCTTTCTGCCTTCTTATTGAAATGACTCCCAGCTCTCTGCCCATAATCCTTTATCATCCACAAAACACATACTCTGTGAGCATTGATTAAATTAATTTGTGATTTTTCTTGAAATGAAATGACCCAGTTAAGAATGGTTTAGTTGTACCCATATTTCCAGCTCAACTATCCCGATAAGAAGGTATTTTGGATTTTAATGAGTTGGGAAAACACTTCAAAAATACCATCCTCACAGATGCAGGTAATGATTATATTAACCCTGTACAGAGCCCCCGACTTTTCCCCGTTTCATTTTTTAAAAATATTTTGTTACTTTATTCATATTACATCTCAATTGTTATCCCATCCCTTGTATCCTCTCATTCCTCCCTCCCTCCCGCTTTCCCCTTACTCCCCTCCCCTATGTCTGTGACTGAGGGGGGACTTCCTCTCCTTGTATATGCTCATAGGATATCAAGTCTCTTCTTAGTAACCTGCTATCCTTCCTCTGAGTGACACCAGGCCTCCCCATCAAGGGGACATGATCAAAAATGCAGCATCAGAGTTCGCATGAAAGTCAGATCCCACTTTCCACTCAACGGTGGAGAATGTCCTATCCATTGGCTAGATCTGGGTAGGGGTTCGAAGTTTACTGCCTATATTGTATTTGGTTTGATCTGGGTCCAGGGGTCGTGCTCAAACTATAGCACCCCATTTCATTTTTATGTTATTTACATTACAAAAGCAGACTTGTTTAAGTTATACTTTGCACCTTTGCTTACTAAGCTAGCCCTGGCCACAGACCACGGCCTCTGCTAGCTGGTCTCATGTTAAGTTCAAGGATACTAAAATAATATGTGATCAGCGTTGACCATTTCTGTATTCTCATTAGTGTTCGCCTGTCAAAGCCAACAATGCCTGATTTTCTGCCCATCTCAAGCATACAGATTTTCTCTTCTTGTCAGAGTTTTTAGCCAATGCTCTTGCTTCCTGTTTTAGCAACTTAATTTATATAATGTTATCTGTATATTGCATTATATTTATATTCACCTAATACCAGAAACAAACACTTTTATATGTTTATTGTTGCACTCGTTTGTTTATTTATATGTAAGGGTTATGCAGCCATGAGAACATGTGGCTGTCATAGCACATGCGTGGAATTCAACATAGATTCTTTCTTTTCTCTATGTTGGTTCTGGGAAAAGACTTAGGTTTTCTGATTTGGCGGCAGGCACCTTTATCTTCTGGGCCATCTCACCCCTTTGCTGAGCTTTTTCTACAAGGGCATTTCTCTACTCAATGTTCTTTCAATTCTATGGCAGTTTTTACTTGTCTAATGGCTGAGCCTCATAAGCTCATTAACATACTGCTTACTTGTTATATCTTAGTGGGAAAAAAACCCACACAAATACTATTACTCTTTTTGAGGAGACATAAAAGATGTCTATTTAGATCATATAAGGGATCCTTGAACCAAAGAAATAATGTCATTCATGTGCAAGTTGGTGAACCAATAGGTATCCAGGGACCACTTACAGAAGTATGTGTGAATCAAAGGCAGATGGATGACTGGAAAGTCCCACTCAGCACATGTAATGATGAAGCTGCATCATTAGATTACCAGTAAAATCAACCCCTCACCACTGACATACTCTCACACATCCAGAAAACTGACTAGCAGCTGGAATCTCAGGATAAAGGCTACACAGAGCTCCTGCTTCTAACAGGGAATATGAAAAGCCACCCAATAATTTATGTATCTAGCTCTCCCTCTATATTTCTTTGCTTTTCTAATTACTCCGCTGTCATAACTGTATGCAGATATGTTCTATAGATTCTCAAGTAATTCTGCTTCAAGAGAATGTGATGGTTAGGTTTAGAAAGTCAATATGGAAGAACTAACTCTACAAAACAGATGAAAAATATCACTACTTTTTCAACCCAATGTACAAACTGCAGCTTCTCTTTCTATTTTCTATAAAATTGGAAAACTGAGAAGAATCCCAGCTGTTCGTGCCTCCATTTCTCATCTCCATTCCCTTCAGAACCAAGGCCAAGTATGAGCTCCAGCACCACACTGTTGCTGCTTTGTCAAGGTCATCATGACATAAAGTCCAAGGATTTTTTGTTTTGTTTTGTTTTGTAGTCATAATTTACCTGGACCTACCAGCATCGCCAGTTAGTCAGCTCCTCTCTCATTCTTTATTCACTTTGTCCTTTGAGAGTACCCTGCCTTTTTAAAAGCACTTCTATCTCATTGACCTCTCTCCATTAACTGTTATGGCTTCTTATTTCCTTTTCCATAACTCTATCACTTAAAATAGGAATATGCCAAGTGTATTCTTCTTTGTTTTGTTTTTTTCTCTTACTAACCTGTGGCTCTCTTTTGACAACCATATATAAGTCCATGTATGTAATATTCATATATGGATATGATAGAGTGGTGGAATATATATATATATATATATATATATATATATATCCTCATTGTACAGCTCTATAATAATTCAGTGATCTCAAGGCTAACTTATTTTATATCCAATATACTAATATACTATGCTTGCCCCTCTTTTAAAAGCCATTCACAATATGTTAACTTGTTACTCTTTCTGTACTTACCTTATTGGTCTAAATTATTCCTACTTTCATGTCAGCTTTACAAGAGAGCTTGCTATCTACTCTCTCTGTTTCTGGTTTTACACAGCATAATTTATTATTAATAAGGAAAAACTTATCCTCCTCAAATTATGAGAATTTCATCTCTCTACTGAGAATCCTGTGATAAATAACAGTGAAAGTCACTGAAGATGCCTATTGTTATAGAACTAATCATGGTAAAGTATAACAGATTTAACAAAAAAATATTACAAATGTCTCTCTTTCTGTCTGTGTTGTTTTTCCTTAGTTGAAAAATTATGAATAGGTGTGGTAGTTTGAATGAGGTTGGCCTCCGTAGATTTATGTATTTTAATAATTCACTCCTAGTTGGTGAAATTCTTTGGGAAGGATTAGCAAGTGTAGCCTTGTTTGGGGAGGTATATCACTAGAGATGAGCTTGGGGTTTTTGTTTGTTTGTTTGGTTTGTTTTAATAATGTATTCACATTACATCCCGATTGGACTGTAATCCCTTTGCTCTTATCTTCCTGTCCCCATTCTCCCTGCCTCTTCCTCCCTATTACCCTCACCTAGACCTCTCCACCACCGTCTGACCACAGCCTATCAGGTCTCTAAAAGCCTACACCATCTTGTTTTGATCTTTCTCTTTCTTTATGCTTCCTGCTTGTAGATCGGATGTAAGCACTCAGGTACTGCTCTACCGCCATGCTTTCCTGCCTGAGGCCATGCTTGCTGCCATGATGGATATGGACTATAACCTCCAGGAATTGTGAGGTTGCTTTTATAAGTTCCCTGGGTCATGGTGTATTTTAATGGCAATAGAAAAGTAAGATAACAGATCTGTCTTATATTAGTAGTGATAGGTATTAGAGCCCATTGAAGTGTGGACTTGTCTGTATGTCAAAAACAAGTAAATCATGCGGCTTGTGGTAAGTGTTGGCAGTTGACTGGGTTTTCAACTGGCTATCAATTACATTGTCTATACGTGTTTTTTTTTTTTTTTTTTGGTCTTGGCTTTGCAGAACATGAAATGTCGAGTCTAAGACGTTTCCCTGATATTCCCTGATATTTGGAATACAAAAGTACAGACTAAAAACTGGAGTCCTGAGGCACCTTCAGTGTCACTTCTGCTGTGTTCTGTTACAGCAGTTAAAATATCCACTGAGACTGAAAGCAACAAGAAGGTCTCCCACTTTCCAGCAGAAGGAATGTTATCGTAGGACTGAGTTTAATCTGCCACAGCTTCAAGGTCATTGGTGTTTCACAAAACAGTGTGGAGTTCTTCAAGTTTTCATAAAAACAGATTATAAGGCCTCTAGGGAACCATCTTCTCTCAGTTTCCAATTTCTTCATTATACCCCAGAACTTTCTCAAAGGCATAATGCTTGTAATTTTCTATATGTAGAATATATATAGAATATGTAGAAAAATTCCACAACATGTAATTTTATACATCTGAATAGTTTGATATTAGTTTCATTCTCTGTTCACATATATTACTTTTATTTTATTATTAACATTTTTATATAAATTTAGTATCACCTCCTTCTTTCCTTGTCTTTTCTCCTATCTCCTGTCTTACTTTCCTTCAGATTGATGACATTTTTTATTACTGTTGTTGCATTTTTATGTATGAATATGTGAATAATACCTGCTGAGTCCATTTAGTGGGCCTGGTGTGCATGTGCATGCATTTCAGGGCCGACTGCTCTGTATTGGATAGAGCTACAATATTAAGATAGACGTGAATTGTATTTCTAATTTATCAGCAGAAAAAAAGAGCCAAAATTGAGACTATGACTATTTATCTACTACTTCATCTTTTGAATGTTTAAAAGGCCCCTAAGTCTAAATTTTGGATGTGAACCACATGACACATTTGTTTAATTTCTGACAACAGTCCCATTTTGTTTTACTGCAACAATTTAGGATTTTTCCCCCATTTGGTTCACTTTAATTACACTACAAAATCATCACAAAAGGAGGTCTCATTGCTCAAATATTGGTTACATTCATGGAACTAGTCCAGGTGTATCAGGAATTTAGAAGGCTTTTGATAATGGCTTACTGTTAACAGACACACATATGGAATATGATTAGGAAGCAAAAGTGACAGTAGTAAGCAATGAATTCTCTTCCAAATACTACTTTGGGATTTAAATGTTCTAAGTAATTAACATGATACTTTGTAAAGTCTTAATTTCTATAAATCCATTTCCTGGTACTTATATAAACCTTTTCCTAGCATTTACAAACAAGCATTTAAATTGAGAAAATATTTAATAATCTTTAAATTTAGAGATTCCATTTAAGCTTTTTTGTTTCACTAACCCTTCAGCTCAGCTCAATATTTTTGTCCATCCAATGATATTGCCCTCTTTAAATAGATCAAATAATTACTGTGTGTCATTTTAACCCATTCCTTTAGGAAACTCTTCTAGTATCTTAGCCCAGCTGTGTTTTATGAAATTGCAAGATACATACATACATACATATATATATATATATATATATATATATATATATATATATATCCATTGATAAAACAAGAATTTTTTATGATGGTTCATTCTCTGAATAGACGCTGGTTCCACAGCAATAAGGAGAAGACAGTGAAGATTTGGGGTTCTTGAGGATGAGGTCTATCCTGGAAACATGGACCAAATATAGACATTCTATTAATATTAAGAACACTGCACTGCTTTTCTTCTTTTTTGTTTATTTTTTTTATTTTATTAATTTATTCATATTACATCTCAATTGTTATCCCATCCCTGCTTTTCTTCTTAATGTGTATCCTTCTATTCATCTCAGGGCAGCTCCTCTAAAACTGCTGTCTGCTCTTTCATCAAGGCTTCTATTTGAGGGGCACGCTTTCACACCATGAAGAAGTCTAACCCAGTAAGACCCACATAGCTCCCCTTGCTGCCATAGCTAAACCCTGGTCAGTCTTTTACACCATGTGTCATTCTTCTGATTCGCCTCTTGATACTTTTCATCAGTTTACTTCTCCCCTTACTATAACTGCAACATTTCTTTTTATCTATTCCCACCCACATACCTGAGAAAGATGAGTCTTTATTCCTATAATTCTTAATCTCCGTGTTTGAGTTCACATAAGCTCATAAGCCTCCTTAAACAACTCCTACTATAATTTATTGAAAGCACTTCACTGTGCATTTTAAAATTGTTTTTCTATCGATTATAAACACAAACACAAGCTTCACAAAGAAGAGGAATGCATGATTTTGTTAATTTCTTATATCCCCAGTAAGCACTTAAAAACTACTAAATAAACACTGTATATATTTAATAACTAGAAAACACTAAGTAGAAATAGTTGAATGAATAATAGTCTTTTATGCTTATTACATTATTATATGGAATTTGACATTTTTAATCAAAAGAAAAGGTGTCAAAGAGAAGATACTACATAGCAATTGACAAAACATACTATTAGGACACATGTTTCCATTCCATTCAGGCTGACACAAGGTCATCTTAAAGCCCACAAAACAGAGTCACCCACAAAATAGTGTCATACAACCTGAAAAGTAACAAGATTCATCTCTTTCTCTCAAACACACAACACACACATGCACGCACGCACGCATACACGCATGCACGCACACAGTATCAATTCATCACTTCACTTTGAAAAGAAGAAACGTTTCTTACTCTGTAAACCAACAAAAATGGGATTTGAGGTTTGAGGCAGAGTTTAGTTGCTGTCTACAATGACTGGATTTTCTGAGGCACTTGGGTCTGGACTTTGGTATCTTTGCCACCATGAATATCTTCTTCTGTTGTCCTTGGAATTCTTTCTCTGGCCCTTCATTCTCAATGTTTTTACTAAGAGCCTGTGTTCTCTCTTTTTCATATTTTCTACTTTTCATATTTGTCCTTCTATTTTAACTCAGCATTAATCACTAAACAGTGAATGCTAAAACATCATAGTTATATTTTTTCTTTTTCATTGTCCTTTAAGATTCAATGCATTCTCTTCAAGTCATCTACAGAGTATCTATGCTGAGCTAGTGAGCTATGTTATGCTCACAATATATAACAAAAATTGGAAATTATTTGCATTCTTATTACACTTGCAGAATTCAAGAGAGACTTCAAACTAATAAATACAATTATATCAATAGGATAGATTGGTTTTAATAATGAAGAAAATAACTCTATATTGTAGAAAATGAAAACATTGGAGACATAAAAAAATGGGGTTATGAAAAGCATTCCTGGATAGAATGAGGTGAGAGAGAGAGAGCAACTTCCAGCTGACTCCTCAGGTAAACTTTCCCGAGAACTGATTTACACATGTAAGAGTTTCAGGAATTGAAATTTGGCTATACAGCAATAAACAAGCTCTGTGCTTGAAATGTGAACAGAAACCGCAAGACCAAGGAGACAAACTCAAAACCAATTGCCAAATACTAATGCATTGGATAATACAGCAATTGGAGCATCAGAGAACACTAGCGGAAGAGATAAGGTGACCCACAGGTATGGAGGGATTTCACCATTCCCTGCAAGCCATTTGGATCTCCATAAAGACAGTGGAGCTGCATATAAATAATACATCTGAATACAGACAGATTTACATCCCATCTGTAGTTGCTTTCTTGATACAACTCAAAGGTTTTATACTTGTACACAGTGAATAGTCCATGAAGTCATATTTACCACATTGATTTGTTTGGCTTTTTAGAAAAGAGTTTCATGAACTTTGTTTAAAACTGTACGTTCTGTGTTTTCTCTGAGGATTGTCACATAATATGACACTCCCCTCTGTTTCTCTCTGTGTCTGTGTCTGTCTATGTCTTTTCTGTGTGTGTCTGTCTGTGTCTGTGTCTGTGTCTGTCTGTCTGTCTGTCTGTCTGTCTGTCTGTCTGTCTGTCTGTCTGTCTGTCTCTGTCTCTGTCTCTGTCTCTGTCTCTCTCTTTCTTCATGTCTGTCTCTGTCTCTCTCTGCAAGTGTTTGTCTGTCTCTGTCTCTGTCTCTGTCTCCATCTCTCTATGGCTGTGTCTGTCTCTGTCTGCCTGTCTGTGTCTGTCTCTGTGTCTGTCTCTGTCTGTCTGTCTGTGTGTGTGTGTCTGAGTGTGTACCTCTTTGTGTATGTGTGTCTGCACGCACGCATGTGTGTGCTGGTTTGTTTTTTTTTTTTTTCTGGAACCTCTAATATGGTAATACTTTAGTATCACTCTGCCAAGGAAGCATCTCTGGCTGCTTCTTCACCACCCCAGCTCAGGACTCCTCCTGTACTTTGCAATGTACTTAGCATATATGATTTCAAACATGACATATCTTCATCTAATAATCTTTATTTTGAGGTCAGGCTTGGGGTCATACATATCACATATTTTTCATTACATCTGGTACACAAATTATTTAGCTAAAAAAAGGGAAGGCATCAGTGTTAACTAGATTAGAAATACTACACTTGAAATATACATTTTTTTCCTCTTTGGTATGTTAGAATTTAATTGTAAATTAGCATTATTCTGCAATCACAGGTCTTGTCCAGAGTATTTTATAGCAGTTCATTTCAGAGAACAGGAGAGACAACTGACTCAATTAACATAAATGGCCAAGACGATTTTCAAATGAGACATTTGTTTTTGTAAGCCCCTTGAGTTAAATCATTCAGATATTTTGCATTTCTATAAAATGCTAATACATCCACTAATGTAACCCAGCAGTCTTCCTCTAGACATGCAATTAAAGTCCATTCATATCACAGCTACAATTTATCAGGAATTTACTGGCCCTGAAGGTCATCAGAATTTAACACCAACAGAATACAGTGAGACTATGTGGCTTTTGAAGAAAACTGCCCAAATAAACTTTCCAAAACCTAGAATGACTCAAAAGAATTTGCAATCACACACCTGCACGCACGCTCACACACACACACACACACACACACAGACAGACACACACACAGACAGACACACACACAATTTTTAAAGAGGGAATAGGAGAGACATTGGAAAAAATAGAGACAGTCATAGTAGAAATGCTATCTCTCTTTGTTATCTGGCTGAAAAGAATGTCCATGGAGTGAGGATGGGAGGGTCATTGGCAGAGTCTGGTTTTACCAAATATGAGTAACTGTTGATCTTATCTTCTTGTTCATCATCATTCTCCACCTGTGCTCACTGTGTCCCCTCTTTTCTCTGCAGACCATGGAGCAGCCTGTGTCTCTTCACCGTAAGTTTCTTTACTGTGCCTTTTTATGAAACTTCTTTCAGTGTAACATTTCCCCCTTTGATCATCAACTTCGAGAAGAGGTTTTGGAAATATTAATCTATAAAGCTTCTCATTCTTGCTTGGATCGTTGCTGCAACCTCCTCAGTTGCACATTTCTGCAGTTTTACTGGTTGCTTATGTCTGTATACACTACAAGAGACACAGAGTCTAACATCTACCCTTATTCAATCTTCCAATCACCCACCTATTATGTATCTGGTCATTTGACTCTACAATGAATTATAGGATGGTCTCCACTAACCCATCGAAAATCACAGCCAGTGACTAGCTGAAAAAGTTATCACTTGAATGAAGACATCATTTCTACTTATGAACTCCAACATCTTAAATCCACAAACTCCACTGGGAACTCTGGTGTAACAACTTCTCATGAACTTGCAGTGGTCTGTTAACTAAACATAGAGCCCAGTTGTGAAGGTCTCGAAGGTCCACACTGGGCAGATATATGCCAGATCATTTGAGCTGAAAGAGTTGCCATAGTATATAGAACCTGCCTTGGAAATTTCAGAATATATTAAAATGAAACAACATTGGTATAAGTAGCACTTTGGTTTTTTTGTTTTGTTTTGTTTTGTTTTGTTTTTTTAATAAGTAGCACTTTGAAGATTGTACAAGAGATTATAAAAAAAAAAATACTAAACTTTTTGGAATAAATCAATGAACAGTGTCTACCACATCACAATCACAAGAAAAAACAAGGAATTCTGGCCTTAAACAGAAAAATAATGTTAGTTAGCACAGGGATGTGTATTAGCCTAACTGTATTCAGCTTGAGCTACTCTGCCATTTTGACCTTAGCTCTTTAGTAGCAGACACTGAAATAAGTTTACTAAAGAGATGAACCCAGAATGTAAGATACAAACCAAGTCAGAAGACGAGGGAAAGAAGAAATCCTTGGAAAATGATAGAAAATGGTCAACCACTTAGCAGATAGGGAAGTAAGTTACTATTATCCACACCTGGGAATTCTGACAGGCCGTGTGGCATAAGTATATATTAGAGTTACCCCAACTGCCGGGTGAGGAAGGTGGATCTGGCCTTGATGCAAGCCTCTCAGTGCTCAGTAATCCTCAGTACCACAGATTTCCTCCACAAAGATTGAATTAGTTCCTATGGTCAGAAATGAAGATCAGCATGGAGGTTTTTAGCAGAGGAAAGTAGGGGCACTGCAAATGTGGGAGGGTGGTCAGAGAGTCGGCCGTAAGAAGACCAAAGAGATTTGAAAAAAACAAAAACAAAAACAAAGAAAAAGACAAGAAATTTTTTTGATAAATCTAAGCATGTAAGTGGAGGTGAAGCAACTCAAAACAGATATCTGTATCATATATAACTTTATAATGGATAAATCATAGGAAATATTAAACTGTGTTTTGTACTGTCCCAATACCAAAAGTGGACAATGTCTCAATGTGAAGGGGCTTGTGTATATGACTAGATATGTCTTCAGGCAGCCCTAGAAAAGGGTTGAAAACCTTTCCTCACTGCTGAGGACAGAAAGCACAGGTTTATATTTATAGGCCAGATAACTACAGCCTTTTAGAATCTCTCTGACATAATTGAATGCATTGACACACTTGGTAAATATTAATTTCTCTCCCCCTAGGGTAAAATGGTAATGTTCATGTAAAATTTGTATATGTAACAGATAACAGCAAGACCAATGGCGTAGGTAACATATGGGAAATCCATCTGAAAAATAACAGAGATATGCTGATGATGGGGGAAAAGTTGAATTTTTTATGCAATTCCATTTAAGTTCTTGTGGCTTCCTGAATCAATATAGTAGTTAGCATTAGGAATGAGGAGATGTATATATGGCACTTGCTGTTAATTGCCTACATAAGTAGTTTGCTATAGAGCCGGCCTAAGAGAAGAAAGGATAATGGTTCTACAACAAGAAAAAATCCATTCTATTTTTTGGTTATGCCCAGCACCCACTGAGACTAGAGGAACCTCTAGGGTCTAGTTATGGCTTCTGAGTTGCTCAGTTGATGAGTAACATTCTTCCTAATAGAAGAAAGTAGTTACACTCCTACATTTCAATTTATATGCTTAAATGTAGTTTAAGTTCATGGTATTTAAAAAAGATCTGGAAGAAAGTGCAAAGAGCTGAGTTAGAAAAAAAAGGAGCAATATGTCACAACATATGAACAAAAGGATGAAAAAAATTAACATTAGCAATCTGGCTGAGCAGCTGAACTAGGCCAGAGACCATTAGCAGGAGTCTTATTGTGTAATCTTGATTTTCTTGGCTATTTGAGGCACAGTTTGCATTCTACGCCAGGCAGTCATATTGCCTACTTGTCACAATGGCATAAGCCCCTGTATAGATATGACACGAGGCAATACGCTACATTGTTGAGACTTTTGAGCTAAGGTAGTGTATCTAATAGTTAGACATAGTACAAATGTTTGGAAAATACACTATTGATGATGTATTCCAAGTTTTCCCACAGGGTTTCTTTAATGTGATATTTTTAATAGGAAAAGAAATTTCTGAGAAAATGCCTAAAATAATTTCCCCTTGGCTTCCTCCACGTCAAAAGCTTTTCTTCTTAAAACATTTGACCACAGGCAAAAATAGAATACATGTATTTTCAAAGCATTCAGTTGTTCGATAGTTGCTACTTTGCTTCAAATAACTGAATATACTTTGTATGTAGACACTGCAGAAGACCTAAAGAGCTCATCATGAATTCATAGAGATTGGTAAAACCATTATTAATCACAGTATAATTAGTAAATATTTTACTACTAAAATTCAAAAGTATATAGAGCATTTCCTTTATTAGGTTAAGTGCCTAGCAGATATCAAAATTAAAAATCTAAAATATTTGTGTTATAATTAACCAATAACAAATACTATTAATGTATTTCTTTCAAGTTATTAAATATTTACCATGTTCCAGGAACTGTCTTCACTTATTACCTTTTTTTCCCCAAGACAGAGTTTTTCTGCATAGCCATGGTTGTCCTGGAACTTGCTCTGTAGACCAGACTGGCCTCAAACTTACAGAGATCTGCCTGCCTCTACCTCCTTGAGTGCTGGGATTAAAGAAATATGCTACCACCACCCAGCTTCATTGGATATCCTAACACTTAAAAGTCTATAAGAGTAGACATTAGTTTTAGAATGACAGCACTTTTCTAAATCAAAAATTTATTCCAGTAAAATAATGCAACAAATCCTCAAAAGAAATATATATACTGATTATATATATGTATGTGTGTATATATATATATATATATATTGATATTGATATGAACCATTTTTGTTCACTCGAAATATAAAATTCACCATCAGTAATGAATTAATTTTATTTCTAAATTCTTACCCTTAACAAACTGTTCATTATATTTATTATAGACTTGTGTGCTAAAGGTAGGGAAAACTATGTTTTATAACTAGTAAACAGAATATCTTATTTCCAGCTGTGCAATGATTGGTAGCTGATGATGGACAGACTGTTGCTTGTCATTAATCCTTTTGCCCCTGAAAGGCCAACTATGGACCAGTGAGAGGGCGGCCACACATCTAAGCATATATGGGAAACACAAACTGGACTTGTTAGCTAGAGAATGTACTACTGCTATTTCCTTAAACTAAGGTAATTTCTAACTATATTCTGACACTTTATACCTGCTGATAAGTATAGATCTCAATTCTTACCGAATAATCTTCCTTCTGCAACAGGTGAAGATTATGACAGAGACAGACAAATGGTCAAAATACAGAGAATGAGCAGGATGCCCATACATCTACAATGCAACCGCTACACCAAAGTCTCAGAATAATTTATGGAAAAAGGAGTGGAATGGTCATTAGAACCAAGACACTTGCTGCTAGGTAACATGTTCTAGCTATGACAAGAAAGTTGCATCCGTGGAATCTCAACAAGATATGCATAATGAGGCCACTAAATGTCATTCCAACCTGTATGGGCACTATTTCACAAGGCCCTGAAACCAGATGAAGGGCTACAAAGCATGAATCGGTAATAAGAGAGGGAGAATCCATTTTCATCAAAGAAAATTTCTTTGGTAGGATTTTCAATCCCAAATGCTCAGTCATAAAACATGTACATCCATGCTACTAAAAGGGTTCAGTGGGTTATAACTAATTCTCGATAATAATTACGAAACAAATCATGAATTTGAGAAGATGTTGGGTAGAGGGAGACTTGGAGAGGAAAAAGTGTGGAGTGGATATGGTGTAAACATATTACTCGTGCATGAAATTCTTTAAAATGCACACACACACACACACACACATACACACACAGATACACACACACACACACACACACACACACACACACACTGAAATCATTTTACACCACTTTATGTCAGTTCTCAAAATGGGCTCAGGGAGGAAGAACTAATCTGAGGATGGACTACCACCCTCATCATAGGTCATGGTTTCCGTGAAGTTAATTTGAAGAATCAAAACATTCCCTAAGTCCCTAGTGTAGGAAAGAGCTTAGGAAAACAGGAAGGCCACAATTCCAGAAGGTATAGCATCTGCAACAAAACCCAGCATGGAAACTGGCTGTCATCTGATTAGAAGGGTTAGAGTACAGGTGGAATGGAAGACTGGTGAAACTGAGATTGAGACAGTAAGTAAAGCGCACTTAAGTCACTCTAGCCATGCAGAGAACTTTCTCATAAAGCCATGATCAAAAGTAAATTGAGTAAATTAACATGTTCTGTTTATTTTCATCAATACAATCATCCAGCCTGGATATAGCCATTGGTAAATTTGAATCACCCAACCAGAAATAGCCACCTTCAGCAACACCATTAGAGGATGTCTGTGCCACATTAGTCCTATTTCAACATATGTCAAAACTGCCCAGCTATTTAAGGTGAGGAATCTGATTTGTGAGATACTCACTTTGTGCACAACACATAGTGCTGTGTTTAAGAGATAGAAATGGGTGCATTTGAGGAATTTTTAATTCTCTAAGTACAGCGAGAAATCTCTTTGAAGGCATCTAGTGCATGATCATTACTAACCCCGGTCATCTTGTTGGGAACTAGTTGAATATTGATCTACTTGAGAGAGAAATGATGTGAGAGCCTTTGTTACAAGTCCACAGCTCTGGGAGCTGATGCTTTCAGGTACTACTTTTGGCGAAGAATCCCTTTGCATCCTCAGTTTACTCCAGTCCTACATTAGTGCACAAACCAAAATGAATTTTTAAAAAATGACAGCAGAGGAAAAATGGAGACAGCATGGATAAAGAAACTGTGGTATATTTACACTATGGAATACTACTCAGCTATTAAAAACAAGGAATTTCCAAAATTTGTGGACAAATGGATTGAACTAGAAATTATCATAATGAGTGAGTTCACCCAGAAGCAAAAAGAGTCAAATGGTATATCCTCACTTATATCGAGACACTAGGCCAAGGGGTACGCCCCCATGAAAAACTTTACATACCAGGAAAGTGGGTCAGAGGGGAGGACATCCTATTGAGACTTTAGGGGTGAGAAGCCTGGGAGAATGAGGAAATAGAAGGATCCAGAAGGTCCTGGAAAACTACAGGAGGGTCTGGGCCCTGGGGTCCTCCTCAAACTATGGCAACAGCCAAGGAAAATATAGGCAGTAAACTTCGAACCCCTACCCAGTCTAGCCGATGGACAGGACATTCTCCACCGTTAAGTGGAGAAGGAGATCTGACTTTCACACAAACTCGGGTGCCCCATATTGGACCATGTCCCTTGGATGGGGAGGCCTGTTGGCACTCAGAGGAAAGATAATAGGTCACCAAGAAGAGACTCGATACCCTATGAGCATATACAGGGGGAGGAGGTCCCCCTCAGTCACAGACATAGGGGAAGGGAGTAGGGGGGGAAGCCGGAGGGAGAAAAGAAAGGGAGGATACGAGGGATGGGCTAACAATTGAGATGTAATATGAATAAATTAATTTAAAAAAAGAAACTTGGCATAAACTAAAAAATAAAAGGCAAATGGTTCCTCTAACACCACTTTGGATAAAGACTGTTCATTTGTTCCACAGCTTGAAGCCTACCAGGTATTGTAGAATACTACTCTTTGAAATATTATATTAAAAGTATATAGCTTGAAGTAATTTTAGACTTTTTAATTTTGTGTATAGGAGTATATATGTTTATGTGTGTGTCACAGGTGTGTACGGCAGGTGTTGAAGGAAGAGTTCAGATGTATGCATCAGGTCACTAGGAACTATAGTTACAAATGTTTGTGAGCCACTATGTAGGTACAAGAAACCAAATCTCGGTCCTCCACAAGAATGAGAAATTCTCTTAACTACTGAATTTTCTCTCCAGCTCCACACATAGTGTTTAAAATATATGAACAGGGTATATAAAGTATTTACAGGATAAAAGAGATGGTTAGTGGATATATAGTTCATGTTTCTAGAAACATATACAAATCACCTCTCCTATTGCGGGTGAGAAATAAAACACAAAAATGAGGAGAGGATGTCAGTTGCTATCAGCTGAAACGCAATCTTGAAATTTTTGACATTTCCAAATGTGTGTTTTGTTCTTTCCCATAGCAGTATGAGGTTTGAAAATGATAGGCTTGAACCTAGAGAGGAAGGAAGTGTGGGTTTTGTGGATTTCACAGTCTAGAAGGGGAAAGACATTGTCTAAAGCCAAGCCATGTCTTCTTCAGGCAGGGAGGTGTTGGTAGTCATTAGTCTAAAACAAGGAGACAGTCAAGTACTTGCCTTTCCTCTGTTGTGATTTTATTCTTTTATGCTAATCTATAGCAATCTGGTTGAGATTATAATGGAAAGCACAGCAAAGGAGACTCATATTCTAACAACTCAAACCTTGTCATAAAACCATGTCTTAAATGAAGAGCAAGGCTGTACATCAAACTGTAAACAAACAGTTATCACAAAGTTACCATGGTAATCAGTAACCTGACATCTGGCAAAAAAGAGAAGTCTGCAGGGGTAACTGGGATGAGCGGCTGAATTTGACTTCTTCACTTTCGCTGAACAGTTATGCTCAACACCTTAATTTTAAGTATAGGATGGTTTCTGGAAATGTACCCTTCTTTAAGAGGCTGTTTCATCGGCATACAGGAAACATCTGGAGCAAGAGAAGGACATTTAATGGCTTCCCAGACAAATGGCATCTGTACTATTTTGTTAAGGAACTATAGTGGGTGGTTAGGACTTATTTGAGGGTTCCCCTAAATGTATGTGTGTGTGCCAGCATTTCTCAGAATCTATCCTGAAAGAGAATAAAAGCTACCACAAAACACATGTTAGGCAAAAGAACAGTGTCTCAAATTCAGTACCTGAAATAATGGAAACATGTACTTAAAGCTAAATGACACTTTCAATATGTTACTGTTATTAAAAGAGTCATTTATTTCAACATATTTGGCACAAATACCCTTGTTAATTAACTTAACCTATTGGTTTTATGCCTGGTTTTGAATAGCCTACTTCCAATGGTATCAGAAATCAAAATATTTTTTTTCTGTTTGAAATGGTCATTCAGAGGCTCATTGCATGACTCTTCATAAACACAATATGTTGGTTGATTTTTAAAAAAAGAGCCTAAATTGTGTTTTTAAAAAATACTCTGAAGACATAAGTTTGGTAGAAATGGATAAAGAGTAAAAAGAACACATTTTTTATGTACACATATTAACAATTATTATATTGGCATTATGGATAAAGCCTTAAAATAATTCACACTCTTTGCTTTGCTGAGCAAAACAGAATCACATGCACTATTATCAATCACAAAATAATCAATAGTAAAATAATATTTGGATCAACTTATATATGCAAATAGAAACAGTGTCATGATATTCAAGATTAATATAGTGAGCTATTAGTTAACTAATTAAAATTATTTCTTCAGACAGTAGGTAAAATGAGGGTACTGATAATATGGGACATAAGATTACATTTGATGCCATTCCAGTGGGGTGGGAGCAGGGCGGGGGGGGGGAGAGAGAGAGAGAGAGAGAGAGAATGTTAATCCTCATAGTCAACTTGACTGGATAGGGAATTATCTAAAAGGCCACTGTCTGGGGTTGTCTATGAGGTTTTTTTCTAGAGAAGTTTGACTGAGAAGAAAATATCTACCCTGAGTGCAGAAAGCACCATCCATGTTTCTGGCCTGAGGGAGAAAAAGGAGGAATCAAGCTAAGCATGATGTCTAAGTAATTGTTCTACTGATTAGAAGAGACGCCATGCCAAGGCACCTCTTATAAATGGTGGAGCTTGTTTGCAGTTTCAGAGGCTATTTCCATTATCATCATGGTGGGGAGCATGGTGGCATGCTGACATGCAGTAGAGCAGTAGCTGGGAGCTACGTCTAGATACATAGGCAGAGAGGCCGAGAGAAAGTCAGGGACTGATTTGGGCTTTTAAAACCTCAAAGCCCCAACCACAGCAACATATTTCCTCCAATAGGGCCACAATTCCTAATCCTTCTCAAATAGTATCTCTCCCCCCCATTGACTAAGCATTCAAATATATAAGCTTTTGGGGGTCATTCTTATTCAAACCACCATACACAAGTACTATGACTGCCTGCTTTTCTTCCTGGAGAGTCAAGATCTATTCTTTTTTTAATGCAGATTTTTAATATTTAATTAATTTATTTGGATTACACTTCAATTGTTATCCCATCCCTTATATCCTCCCTCTCCCCCCTCCCTCCCTCTTTTTGCCTATTTCCCTGCCCTAGGTCTGTGACCAACAGGGACCTCCTCACCCATTAAATGGTCATAGGCTATCAAATCTCATCTTGATAGCCTGCTTATTCTTTCTCTGAGCACCATCAGGCCTCCCCACCAAGGGAAGTGTTCAAATATGGGTCACCAGAGTTTGAGTCAGTCCTCACTCGCCCCTCAACTGTGGAGAATGTCTAGCCCATTGGCTAGATCTGAGAATGGGTGCAATGTTTACTGCAAGTATTGTTCTACACTAACCCTGATAGTCTCCACTTACCAGGAGATTGGGATAGTTGTAAGGACATTGTATTGGGACTCCAGCTGAGAGAAGTATGGGAGAATGGGGAAACAGAAGGATCCAGAGGGTCCTAGAAACCTACAAGATGAACATCATGACAGACGGATCTGGTCCAGGGGTTCTGCTCAAAATATATTCTTTTTTTAAAAAATTAATTTATTCAGATTACAACCCAATTGTTATTCTATCACTTGTATCCTCCCATTCCACCCTCCCTCCCACTTTCATCCTATTCCCCTCCCCTAGGTCTATGACCAAGGGGGATCTCCTCCTCCACTTTATGGTCATAGGCTATCAAGTCTCATCTTGGTAACCTGCTTATTCTTTCTTTGAGTGCCACCAGGGCTCCCCACCAAGGGGAGGTCATCAAAATGGGGCACCAGAGTTCATGTCAGAGTTAGTCCCTGCTTTCCACCCAACTGTGGAGAATGTCCTGTCCATTGGCTAGATCTGAGTAGGGGTTCAATGTTTATTACTTGTAATGTCCTTACATTTTCCCTGTTTTGATAGTTCATATTTTCAAACTGTAATACAAAATAAACTTTTCTTTCCTTAAGATGCTGCTTCACAGGTAAATGAACATAGAATCACAGTAATAAATACAAGTGTTAGAAGTAGATTTGTTTGCAAAATCTAATTTTCCCAAGGAATATTCTCAATATTAGGTGTCTTTAATATGGGTTCATGGCTGTTCTAATTTTGAATGTTTTATAGTGATGGAAATCAGACATTTATGGGTGAACAAAAGAAAGGGGAAACTTTTCAAAGGCATATAACTAGGCAATAAATAGATGATTAGATATAGAGGAAAAGAGAAAAAATACAGATGACAACAAAATGCATGTTTGATCAAAAGTCACACCATCTAGAGATGTTTATGCTGGCTATTTTACGCCAACTTGATACAAGCTAGAGCCACTATGGAAAACAGAACCTCAATTGAGAAAATTTCCCCACCAATTGGTGTGTGGCACAGCCTGTGATGCATTCTCTTGATTGACGATTGATATGGCAGGCCATCAGTGGGCTGGTGATCCTGGGTGTTAAAAGAAAACAAGCTGAGCAATCTATAAGGAGCAAGCAGTAGGCAGCACTCCTCTATCATCTGACCTTTAGCTCCTCCAGGCTACTGCTCTCTTTGAGTTGTTGACCTTACTTCCTTTAGCAATCAACTGTGATGCGGAACTGTAAGCTGAAATAAACTTTTCTCGCACTGAGATGAGTTTTACTATGGTCCTTATCACAATAATATACTGCTAAAAGACATATGTAAACCCCTACTAACTAGTGAGCATAGAATGATTCATTATCCCACCAACAGTTTCTATAGTGAGCACTTTCACTAATTGGTTTATTGTGTGTAGCAATGAAGCAACAATGAAAGTAACAAAAATAATAATAAGTAAAATTCATCAAATAGATCTAGAATACAGTTCAGGTCCTTTGCCTGAAGCAACAAACAAATAAACAAACAATCTTTTATTAAAACTATCAAATGATTAAATGTTATAATTAGCTGACATACTGATGGTAGATTAATAATTGGTATATAAATGTATATATAAATGTACTGTGTACAATTTCAAAGTTATACTCACTTCTCTTGATTTATTGTTTTATTTTTCTAGTAAGAGATGTGAGTAGTATTTTTTGGGTCTGGGTGAACAATAAGTAATAAATGTAGGTCTCATAAATGAAAATAATTTTTGATTATCATATTACAAAATAGTATATTTCATATAAACATGAAAATTGCAGCATAAAACTTAATAATTTATATGCTAACTTAAAAAATTGATCACAGCAATAGGCTGGTTTCTCAATGGAATTGAATTGAAGATCCAGAAATGAATATACATACACTGGATTTTTTACAAAGGAGCCAAATCTATTCAATGGAAAAAGGATAGCATCTTCAACAAATGGTGCTGGTCTAACTGGATGTCTACATGTAGAAAAATGCAAGTAGACCCATATTTGTCACCATATACAAAACTCAAGTCCAAGTGGATTAAAGACCTCCACATAAAACCAAAGACACTAAATCAGTTAGAAGAAAAAGTGGAAAAGAGCCTGGAACACATTGGCACAGGAGACAACTTCCTGGACAGAACACCAACAGCCCAGGCCATAAGGTCAACAATTAATAAATGGGACCTCATGAGATTGAGAGGCTTCTGTAAGGCAGAAGACACTGTCAACAGATCAAAGTGCCAGCCCACAGACTGGGAAAGGATCTTCACCAACGCTACATCTGACATAGGTATAATATTCAAAATACATAAAGAACTCAAGAAATTAAACACCACCAAACCAAATAATGGAATTAAGAAATGGGGCTCAAAACTAAACAGAGAATTCTCAACAGAGTAATATCAAATGGCTGAGAAACACTTAAAGAAATGTTCAACATCTTTAGTTATCAGAGAAATGCAAGTAAAAATGACTCTGAGATTCCATCTTACACCCATCAGAATGGCTAAGATCAAAAATTCAAGTGACACCACAAGCTGGTGAGGATGTGGAGAAAGGAGAACACTCCTTCATTGCTGGTGGGAATGCATACTAGTACAGCCACTTTGGAAATCTATGTGGCACTTCATCAGAAAACTGGGAGTAGGGCTTCCTAAGACCCATCTATTCACTCCTTGGAATAGACCCAGAAGATCCTCCACCACACAACAAGGACATATGCTTATCCATGTTCATAGCATCCTTAATCATAATAGCTAGAACTTGGAAGCAACCTAAATGTCCCTCAGTTGATGAATGGATAAATTGTAGTAGGTTTACACTATGGAATACTACTCAGCTATTAAAAACAAGGAAATCTTGAAATTTCTGGACAAATGGATAGAACAGGAAATGATCATACTGAGTGAGTTAACCAAGATGCAGAAAGACTCACATGGTATATAATCACTTATGATTGAACAGTAGCACAAACGGGATGTCCAATGAATGTCTTTACTTACCAGGAGATTGAGATAGATGTGAGGACTTCCTATTGGGGTGGTAGGTGAGAGAAGCATGGGAGAATGGGGAAATAGAAGGATCCAGAAGGTCCTAGAAACCTGTAAGAAGAACATCATGATGGGCAAATATGGACCAAGGGGGGGTCTGCTCAAACTACTGCACCAACCAAGGACAATATGTGCAGGAAACATTGAAACCCTATTCAGATCTAGCCAATGGACAGGACATTCTCTACAGTTGAGTGGAGAGGAAGGACTGACTCTGACATGAAGTCCGTTGCCCTATATTTGACTACTTCCCCTTGATGGGGAGGCCTGGTGGCACTCAGAGAAAGGATAAGCAGGCTACCAAGATGACTTGATAGTCTACGATCATATGGTTGGGAAGGAGGTCCCTTTCCATCACAGACCCAGGGGAGAGGAATAGGGTGAAAGCGGGAGAGAGGGAGAAATGGGATGATACAAGTGAGGGAAAAATTATTGAGATGTAATCTGAATAAACAAATTAATTAAAGGAAAACAAACAAACAAACAAAATTGATAAAAACCCACAGTTTTTACATTCTGTGGATAAGATAAATCACAAACGCATTTCTTAATTGGTATGAAGGAAGAAAGCAATTTCTCAGACATTTGTAAATCTATATTTTGTCAAATAAAAGAAAAATCAAAAAGAGGGGTAATATACAACATGAAATAACAGTGGGAAGAGAGCACAGGCTTCCTGGCAAGCTTGTATCTCTTCATCTAACTTCCCTGGCTCTTAATACTGTGGCTTAACAGAAAGCTGTATTGCCCTTGAGGACTGGAAAGATAGTACAGAAAGTAAAGATAAGCAATAAGAGAGAAAATGGCCCTGCGGCCAATGCACAATCACCCCTCCCTAGTTACTAAATTGGTTTGTGGCATTTTGATAGCTCCATGGCTTGTCAAGGCTTCAATGACGACCTTTGTCCAATCACACAGAGGATGATGCAATCAGTCTTGTGGTTTTAAGGCTTACACCAGAGCCCAGAGTTGTGTTCAACCCTTTTTCCTTTGGGGATATATAAGTCAGTGGCAATAAACAATGGACACGATATAAATGGGAGTTATATTTTTCATTCTACAAAATTCTTCAAGCCAAGCCATCATGAAAATGAAATTATAAGTACAGAGATTAATCATGCCAAAAATTTAAGATTCTGTGCTTTCTATTGATCTATATTACACCAATTACCAATGGTTTTATGTTATTCCTCTCTGTATTTCTAAGTGACCTGTAAAATTGATAAAATAATTCAGAGGACCAAATGTACAGTGTACTCCCGATTCAGTACATTTTCACGAAGAACCTACTGTGTATCATGCACTACAAAAGTCATGGAGCAAACAGTTAAGAAATGGAAAAACAGACATGTTTTATATCTATAGAATGAACATTTACTTCTTTTAGTGTGTGTCCATCTCAAAACATGATATGGTTAAGAATTCAAGGTCTAAAATCAGATCTGCTTAGTTAAAGTATTTCCACTTTAGTTGGGAACATCTGTGTGGCCTAATTTTTTTTACTGTCCATCTTTATCTATTTTTCACACTGCCATAAACTTAGTAGTAGACTTCTTGGGCTGTTTAAGAATAGGGTTACTTAGCATATTAAAAAAATTACTTAGACTAGTACACTATGGTCCAGTAGATAAAAAGCCAAGGTCTCCAAGTGTCAGAATGATTACTGGTTCCAGTGAGCACTGTAGTGGTCACTACCACTTTCATCATGAAATAAGATCTTTTGTGTAAAGAAGTTCTTTTCCTTGTGCTCTACCGATCATGCTATCTCATAAGAGATATCATTTGTGGGTAGACAGGAAGGCATATTGGTGTGCGGATTAAAAAAAGACTGCTGATAAATTTCCTAAACACATGTCTTGCTTCTTTATGTTTCCTGGTGATGATACTATAGATATGTGATACTATAGATACTATAGACTCTATAGCTATGTGGAATGAAATAGAGTTGCTGGTAAGAGAAAATCTAGTCAAGGCATTATAACAACTGCATCATTTTTATTACTGACTGCTCATTATTTTCTGAAATGTAAATTGTTAAATGTTCACAATATAGTTCTGGGAGTGAGTTTCACTAATTGAGATATTTACAGAGTGTGGAAATTAAAATGGCTTACAGTCCCCCAAGGAGATGTGGAGCTAGGACACTAAACAGGACTGAAGCAAGAGGATGCTTCATTCTGCATACTCTACCAATCTCCATGATTACCAGTGCAAATGAAAAATACTTTAAGTATGTATATGACCCCATATTTATGGAAATGCTAGGTAACTGAAATGCATCAGTCACATTCTTTTCGTAGACATTAAAAAGCTGCCTTTCTCAAAAGTAATATAAGACCATGAGCTGGGCATGTCTAATATCTGGAAGAAAACCTTGAAGACAAAGCCAAATTTTCCATATTTTGAAGAAGTAAACTCCAAATCAGTGCCAGGTGAGAAGGAGTAACTGATGATATGATACTCAAATAAGTTCACGCCAAAGTGTGATTTACCATGTTCCCTGTTCACTACAGTCAATGGGCCTAATAACTCAAGTTGATTGTTAAGCTAAGTGCTTATCTCATTTATAGGTAGGAAGTCTTGGCTAATAACTAGAAACTATAGGACCCTGGACTTTAAATGAGATCTTTATAACAACTGTGCTCCTACAAATCGAATTGGCATCTCAGAGGACACACACAGCATTAGGCAGACCGTTGTTGCCAGCTGATCTGTCAAATGCTTCCCACCTGAGACAGATGGAGTAATCATTAATTCTCACTCCTCAAGTCCTCAGTCTTTATTTTCCCTTACTAGGAAAATAAATGTGGCCCTTTCAAAAGATCACAGAAGTGAAGTACCTATGTATGATGCTTCTTTTTTTTTTTTTTTCACCTGTTTTCAACCTGTTGTTATAAATAGGATGATTAAATGTTGACTAGAATTGAAATTACTCTGGTTTGCCTATTTGTTTAAATCAGAATTAACTGTAGGTGGGGCAATCATTTCAGAAAAAGAATAAATGTACTCTGAATTGGAAGAAAACCAAAAGTTTTAAAGATATAAAGTCTACAACATGTGGAAGAAGAAAGCCGTGCTATAATAACTATGATCTCCATAATTCTGTTGGCAAGCACATGTGTGTGCACTCAGGAGGGCACAAACACAGTCTGATGTGGGCCACATGTAGGAGTTAAACTGCTATGTAATCCAGGGGCCCTTCTTTGTATGAGCACTGAGGTCATCCCACTGTTTTTCTGACACTTCATATACTATGCAGTGACATTTGATATTACTAAGACAGGACTGCTCTGGAGGCATTAATGCATTGTGGCAGAGAGGTGCATTGTGTTTGATGAGTCATGCTCAACAAATTCAGGGGCAATCGCAATACTGTAAGGGAAAAGGAGGAGAAGATCAAGTGACAGAGAACCGGGGAGTGAGAAAGTTCTCATGCAGGCATGAGATCACGTCCACTTCGCTCAAAGTGAGGCGGGCATACACACACTCAGTTTTCTGCAGGCCTCCAGTAATCTTCAATAGTTCGAGCCCCGGATCAAGTGTTAATTCTCCTACCACTTCCGACAGAGAAAAGGCACTTTTCATCCGTGAGTCACTTTGCAAAATGAATTATGTCTAAACAGTGTGGCCGCTTCTAAGTTATCCTGAGGTTTGGACACACACCAAAGAGGAAGTGCAAGAATAAACATGGCCAAGGCAAAGAATTGGATGAGAAATCCTCAGGATTTTTGGAGTGGAGAAAGGAAAAAAACAACATGAAACTTGAGTGTATCTAGAAAACTAGTTCATTTATGTAACCTGCAGTGATTGGCAGGGATTGGCTGGCTTTCGTGCACAGATCCTTAATTAAGAAAGTAGACACACCTCAAGGCGAAAGGATCCTTCCCACGAAATTTGCACAACCTTCCTTATAAATACACACGTTTTAAAATGGCCATCGCTCTGTGTCCATTAGCACTCCCCTCTGTCCATACCTTTCTTTTTAGAAGACGTAAAAATCTTTTAATTCAGCTTTTGGCTACATGCTACTTCTAAGCTGGGAATGATTGAGACATGCAATCTCCTGTTTCTTCATGCTTTTCTTCCATTCTCTCCTCATCTCCCTCTAAACTCAGAGTAGAATGTACTTACTTTGTGCTCATTTCCCATATGACAGGCAGCTGAAGCTCTGCTGCTGTTTCCCTGTGCAAACTGATCTACCTAAAATTATATGAGCAACAGAATCAGCCTTCACTGGGACCTTATTTTATAGCAGAGTATTTTAAATACAACAACCATGGATCAGTTCAGCGCACTACAGTCTTTGGGTACAAGTTGGGTGCTCAACTCTACATGTGAATACATCCATATTTTAACTTACATTATTTAACTTGCCTGTTCTGTCTCCACACACCAGAATCTGGTGGAGGAAGGATTTTTTTTCTGACTCATGGAACTTCCCTACAGGATATTTCCAAAGAATCTAGGAGCATATAAGGAAGCCGAAGACATGAGAAAGGGGTTTATGTGAAAAACAGTTCTACACACTCACTGAGGAGACACTCAGATGAGACTTTTTTATTCTAACTTTGTGAACAAAGGGGAAGGTGAAAGTTAATGGGCTATTTTTATGCAATTTAATTCCACAAGTTGCGAAAGACCAGTTATGCCTGGTGAACAGCACATCTTCCTGTACTAGAATACATCTGAGAAAAGAGCTCATCACCTATCATCTGTGCCCTTTGTAACTAACTTGGGTATACACAGGGATGCTGTATGAAAGAAAGGCAAAAGAAGGACTTTTGGAGACAGAAAGGTCTGATCTCAAGCACATCTTCCATTCAACACGTTGTGAGCAAGTGCAGTTGCTAGCCTACAGAAGCCTGATAACAAAGCATTGCTCTTGGTCACCTTCAAGTCTGTCCTAAATAGACATAGTCACACTTAGACTCATGGTTTTGGAAGGGAATTATAAGAAATAAAAATACTAAGCTATTGTTTTGTTCTGATTATTTCCTAAATGATTTTAATGTCACATTGTATCACTAGTATAGGTCAGGAATTTCAGAGAAAAGAGAAAAGCAAAGCCTGCAGTGAAGCAATCATGGTTTGTCTTGAGTTTCCACTGTCCTGCTTTATAAACTGTAAAGCTGAGGCTGTTATAAGAATTCCCTGAAACTCAATCATGTTCTCCCCTGTAGCAGGTGGCAAATAATACCTGATTCAGAATATTGAATTCTCTGATCAAATTGCTCATTTCAGTAACTCATTAGTAATACCGTTATACAGTTCAAGCTTTAGTTGCTGTTTCTAAACAAAATGAAACAAAACAGAAAGGATAGCGACATCCCAAAGGCAACATCTTTTTATAACATTTGGTGGGACCAAAAATAAAGACTCTCTTTCCTGCGAGTGATTGAGTCTGGTTTTCCCAGTGGGAAAGCACTAAGGGCAATCATTTTGTTTTCCTCCATTGAAGCCATTAGCTGTAATTGCTTTTGTTAATAATACTTTACTTATTATAATCAAAGCTCATTTTTTTTCTATTATACCCTGGGGCCAGTTTGCAGACACAATTTATAAATGGATGGAAAAACAATTAATAACAACTAGAAAAACCATTAATGATCTTATCAACAAAGGGCAGCAACGCAATCTTCAAATGCAGCATCACGTGTGATGCATCAAATAAAAGATTGGAACTCGGACATTGTTGTGAGGTCTCCCAGGAGTGATCAAAAAGCATCTCAGTAGTAGCAGAAAAATTCCTGAAAGGAAAATTTGCCCTTAGATTTAAGAGTGGATTTGTCTACTAAATAAGTGAAGGTCAGGCCCAGAGTTTGCATCTTCTGTGGGATGTTGGTCTACAAAGACAGAGATGACAACAGTGTTCCAGCTGTTCCAATACCATTGCTCTTCAGACATCCTTTGCTGTAACTAGCAAGGCACGCTGGGATCAGGTGACTCCCTTCCAATCACTCTCACAAACCACCTAGATTTTGAATACCCCATCACACAAGGCATTAGCCTCTTCCCAAAACATGCCTCATGGTTTCTTTCTCTCTAGAGCTTTCCACTTGCTCTGGACTTCATTTTGGATAACAATGCTGTAGCTATTCCTCTAGTTTGAGAGCTCTAAGATACTGTCTGTAGATTGTGCTTCTAAGACTGCATTCAAAAACAGGCTTTAGTGGTCTTCTTACTATCACAAATGGCTGAAGTATGCATTCAGTTCCTGGTTTACTTTCACCGCTGTATACCCACCACTTCTAACAAGACCAAAATCATACATTAAAAAAAAAAAAAAAAAAAAAAACTCAAATAAATGGACAAAGTGGACTAAGAACAGACTAGGTATTAGCGATCGCTTCTTAGTGGCATTTTTGTTGTTGTTTTCCTGGAGAACAGCAGTCAGTGATTGCGCTTTGATCCTGCCCACTCATCCCAGGCATCCACTTTTTTCTCTCTCTTGTTGTTTTCCTTGCTGAATGAACAGCTTCAGACACCCCTGTGCTTTAATTGCCAACATCTCTTATCTGCTGATTGAAGAAGGCAAAACATGTGTTGGTTTTATTCTCAGTACATTCTAAGGATGGCAGAAGGCCAGCAAAGGGGCAGTGTTTGTCTGCTACCAAATGAAAAGCACAATTTGAATGGATGACTAGTTTCTCTCTTTCATTTTCTTTCTCTCCAATAGAATGGTGTTAGATAAGGTATTTATCCTTGTTAAATATAATTTTTCTCCCAAAGGGACAATTAAAAATATTTTTATTGTGAGAATTAACTGAGTTATATATTCCCAGACAAAAAGACTATAATAATGATAAAGAATCATTAGAAAAATACGGAGCATGTTCCATTCCCATTTGAAATACCAATACTCACTGTGATGGAATCATTCTTCTTGAAATGTTTATACTTCAATTAACATATGTCCTCTGTTCCAAGATGCTGATCCCACACTTACAGACTGTTTTCCCTCCAACCCTCTAGCCTCATATGTATTGGCTGTCCACCTGTGGTTTCATTTTCAAGATTTAAGAAATCTAGGCTACTCCATGGAAGTGGGACTCCTAATACCATTGATACTGTGCCCTCCACTTTTATTTCTACCTTCAGATAATAGGATGTTTTTCTTTAAATCCCTGTGTTTAGATCCACACCTGTGTAAGGGTTTTTCCCTGATGCCAAGTCAGAATATTTTATCAAATATTTGGTTGGAAAAGCAAGTCAGGAGTAAGAAGTCTCCCTGCTGCTCTGTGGGTCATCTCAGTTAAGAGACACTAGGAAGCAACTGCTAATTTGGGAAGCCATAAAGGCAATGCCCTGTGTCACATTGTTGTCCCTTTCAGGTGACTAGGGCTTTCTTATTTAATCTGTACATGAGCCTGGATTTCTCACAACTGGATCACACCAATATTTTACTCAACCTAAAGCTGTCCAAAGGGCTGAGCAGACAGGATGCCAGACTGTAATAGGGTAGAGACACATTTCAGGAAGTGTAATATGATAGAGGGAAGGTCTCTTTTATGGTTGGGACAATGAGTTTTACAAGCTGTAAAGAGAGAGAGGCTAGACATACAAGACTCATGTTTTCCAAACTCGAGTCAGTATTTAGATATTAGTCTATTTAGTATGTGGAAGCAAAATGTCACTGGCTGCAGCTGAAATAGCAGAACTTTATCCTTTATATTTCTGTATGATAGGAATCAAAAGTCAAGACTCCAGCAGATACATAGATATAAACTTATATTTCTGGCATGCATGTGGATGCTGTCTTATTTAAAGAGAAACAAGTAATAAAGAGGAAGACAGGCTGGATCTAGTTTTCTTATGAGCCAATTATCATGTTTTTGTTTAACCTAATAACTGCCTAATGACCTCATTTATACTGACATGTTTTATGTTAAGTCTTCAGGATATAAATTCTGTAGCAACACACACATACCCAGTCTTCAGGGGGAAAAACTATCTTGTAAAAAGAACTTTATGTTGGAATAATCATAATCTTTCAAGGATGTAAAATGAGGAAAGTATAAAAAAGCAATCCTTTAGCATAGAAAAGTTGATACAACTTTATACCCAACTATGGTATAAATCTCAAACCTTAGTTTAGCATTTTCCTTTTATCCTAAGGTAAATCTCAGGTGAGTGGATTCCCACTGTAAAAAGTGTGCTCATAACCTTTCGAGTTTCCACAACATTGATGCTTCACCAGCTTCTTCTAGGTACTCACAAAACACAGTGGCTTCTCCCTGGTGCATCAGTGATCAGCTGCATTCAACTGACAGAGGCTCAGCTAGAATCACTTCGCTGATTATGAGTTGAGGCATGGTTACTATTGCCATGTTCTCATAGCAGGAACACAGAAGTGGTTCTCATGTCTCTGTCAAGATCTCTGATAACTTACAAATCTTCTGAAAAACTCTTATGAATCCCAAGTCACATCCAGAAGAAATAAATTTAAGGGAAGAACATCCACCACAAGCCACAGCTTGTATGACAAGATTAGAGAAATGGAGAATTAGGTTTGATAATTCTACCCGCCCCATAGTGAACTCACGTGGCCTTGACATTCATGATTTGCTTATGCAACTGAAGTTGTGTTTATATTTTAACACTAATAACATTGCCTTAATTTCCTTAACATTTATCCTTATGGTGAAATCAGGGGAAAAAAAGGTGCTTTGGAAAGAAAGCAAGGAAAAATGAAAAGACCCAATTGCAAACCTGGATATACCACTAATTAACTATGAGATCACGAACAAATTATCTCCAATTGTTTTGCCCATGCTTACCTCTTCTGTACAGGTTTAGACTAGATAGTTACATTTCCTCTCATCATAATTACTTCATGAGGATGTTTACTGACATGGAAGTGGGCCAGAGGCCTAGTCTTTTCCACTTCTTTTAAAATTGTAGTGTGTCTTCATACTAAGTGTTTCACTCCCAAAATATAGTTGCAAACCACAAGGGAGTATTCTATTTAAAGTCATGGACAGAATTTGCATGCTTTCTGGATGGGCTCAGGGCTACATGACCCCTTTTCCCACCAGGTCTACACTGTCAAAATCAGATTGTGTCATCTTATATGAAAGGTCAACCATGGTGACAAATTCCAAATCACATTCAGAACAGAGAGGATATTAATACACAAAACATGTTCTCATTTGTTTGCTTGCTCAGATATGTGTGGAATCCAATGTAACTTTTGTAAATGGGATGATGGTCATTTTTGTGAGATTGACAGGAAAGCAAAAGTTTAGAGTGTCACGCATGCTTTTGACACTGATGTTTCAGCTAATCATCGTTAAAGAGCATCACATGTCCTGTTAACACTCCACAGCTGAGATCGCCTCTGGCTGGAGCCCTAAGTGAGTACAAACCAAACAATTATTCCTATTTTTATTTTTAGTCCTAGTATGGTGTCTTCTTAATGACCCGCAGCCTTAAACTTACACTGAGTAGGATGGTAAAAACTTTCTCTTCTTTTGACCCAGGCACCAACAGTAAAAGACACATTCTGGAAGACTACTTGTGGGTGACCAAAAATCAATTTAGACCATCATCAGCCTTTGATCAGGGCAGCTAGCTTACTGCTAATAGTTTCCAGAGCGCTTGTTTGAAAATCTGTTAGACTACACTTCGCATGCAATGAGGACTGATGCCGGAATTCACTGCCTTCATTCTTGGCCCACAAAGGAGTTATGCTTGGTTCACTTACACTTAGAAAGCTAAGCTTTGGGCCAAGCAACCGTTGTCTGTTTTCACCCACACCCCAAATAACAAGCCCACGAACTGAAGGAAACTTTAGGAAACTGTGAGGTAATTGGCTGTAGTTTTTCTCTGGTTGTGCTATCTTCAAAAATGTTTGCTTGTTCTTGATTTTTGATTCATATAGATAATTGGTGAATATAGGCTGAATGATAACTTCATTCAGTACTTAAAGGCACATATCAGTGTTCCCTGACACTAGATAAAGACACACAGTAAATGTGTGTCTTTAACAACTGAAAATTCTAATCTTAAATTCTTTCCTTCAAACATTTATGGTATTCTAAATATTCAGTTCTCTCCGCCCAACATATGGGTTCTGGAGATTGAACTCAAGTTGGCAAAGTTAATCACAATTGCCTTTATCTGCTGACGTCTACTTTTAATACTTCTGCTAACACACACTTTTAATTTTTGAATTGTTCCATAACTTTACATTGTGAATAATTTGGACCACCTCTTCACAATTTCCTTACAGCATTATTGTCACCATTTGTATTTATCTTATTCATTAATTTGTTTACAAAATCCACCCTATTCTCATAATATTCTGGAAATAGGCTCCTAGCAGTGTCCTGGGGCTCCCCACTTCCTGGCAACCACTACTTCCCGTTTATTAACATCAGAATGAGTTTCCTCAAGAACATAACATATGTCACTACTGAGTTAAAATTATTTAGCTTTGACTATGTCCCAAAGCTAATACACGCTTTGATTGCTAAGATTAATGTTTAGGGGTACAAGTTAGTACGTCCATCATTACTTTCTATTGGCCCTACTATTGCTACCCTGATTTTCAGGGATAATTATCCGCATAGTATGTGGACAGTCTCCTATCAGTTGTGCTCAGCATCTGATCTTTAATTTATCAGGAAACCTGTCCTCAATGCATCTTAGAAAACTAATCCACAGTGTGACATCTTTGCTAACTCTTTAGAGCCAGTAATGGTCCTCTGCTCTGGTATTACAGAAGTTACAGATTATGTAGACCATCAGTTGCTATTCCTTTTGCTAATCCAAAATCAGTGTAAAGGTTTTGTAACACATGAAGTCCTTAGTCTCAAAAAGATTAAGATGGGTAATGAACCTTAACCTAGTGTTTGGCATTCTTCATATGCCTGTTTACTTCATCAGGGTATAAGGTGCCTAAAGGTGGTGAAGCTCCAATATAAATTTTTGAGAGATAGTACAAAGTCTACAAAGTAGTCATCTCATTAGAGGAGTAAATACTGTAATTATGTTTTGCTCTTTAAAATTTGATGCTTAGAGTCTTTGGAAGATGTTTACATTAACTCTGGTCTTTTAGGCATGCAAAGCAAACATCCGTAAGAAACAATGATTTTCCCAAACTCACACATACAAAAAGAATACACACAGATGCTCACTTGATTATTGAATATGCTTATTCCAGCATGGAAAATGAGTAAGTCTGGGAAATTGGTATTCTGGAGTATTCTGTCTCTTGTTAGATTTGGCTACTTTTCTACATACAAAATGATTTGAGGAGAAAAATTATTAAAATCAGATAAGCAGCTAATTACCAACCTTTCCACTCAATTAAATTTTGAAACAGTTATTTGTTTGAATTGGACATCTTCAAACAAGATTGAGTATGTAGATATAACTATTACAATCAAAACAACAGAAAACAAAAATAAATGTTAATTTTTCAAGAACTAATGAGATAATGCAGAAGGGACCATTGGGATTTTCCAGCCAGCAAGCATGTAAGCTACAGTCACAGACCTATGGTTTAGCCCTCCAGTTCTCAATTAGGGGCACTTTTGCCCCAGGGGACAAAAGCAATGTCTGCAGCCACGTTTAGCTTTCGCAAACAGAGGATCAGAGCGTCAAGCAATGTGCTACTAAACACTCTCCAGTGAATAAAGCATCTTCACAGAATAAAAAAATAATCACCCAGCTTCAAGTGGCAATTAAGAGTAAAGATGAAGAAAAGCTGCTTCAGAGTAGAAAGTAGGTAAAGCAAAGGATCTCACTGTTAAAGTAGTCAGTTACTGAGAATATTACAAGTACGAATATACATATGGACGTATGTAAACACAGATCTGACTAATCCCAGCTCATTGTTCACTGTCACTGCATAAATACATATATGTTTATATTTTAGTGATGAAAATAGGTCTGTACAGAGTTCTACTAAGTATACAGACAACTGTTTCAATTTATTAAAATGAGTATTTGCATTGTGCTAACAGTTAAGTTACTTATTAGTCAAATAAAATTTAAAACTATCCTACAATCGAATCCTAGAATTAAATAAATATACTTTAGTCCATTTGCCTTAGCATTTGTTGAGTTTATTATTTTTATATTTACAAATACATGAATTGTCTTTTTTTTAAGTCAACATTCTACCATGCAATAGTATAATATCACTTTGTATTGAAAAAATTCCATTATATGACTAGATCATAAATTATGTAATAAAGCTTCCAAGCTGGAAATTTTAACTTTTTCATAATAAAAACTGTTTTGCCATAATAAATAAGAATATGAAGAAAATCCCTGCACATACATCTTTAGTCCTTTCTCTGATTATTTTCTTGGGATAGATTCCATGAACTAGAGTATTGGGGTCAAAATGAAGCAATTTAAGGTTTAGGGTTTCAGTGATATAATCTATAAAACAGAAATAATAAACTATGGCCTCTCCCTAGTCCATAGTATAAAAGAGTCATGGAAGGACGATTTATTAACATAAACCACAGAACAGGCATCCAACTGTGAAGTTATCTCTGCTTGTGCAAATAGAGGTGGGGGGCAGAAAATACACAAAGGCACTCTTACAGACATAGACCTGCTCGTGTTTATTTTTACTCTGGCTCAAAAGCTATGACTCATATAACACCTCTTTTTCAGGTAGAATGTCAAATAATATCCCAAAGAGACCCACAGGAGTGGCTCTCAGCTCCCATCAACACAGAGGAAAAGGAGAGTTTTCACAGATTATACTTACTAAGAACATACACAATGCATCGTGCAGACCTCAAGTAGTAAAAACATACTCCATTCCCAAACTATGGTTCTTTTTTATTCTTTATAATACATGTTGGTTTTGACCAGTACAATTTTGACTCTTTATTACAACTTGACAGACAAGCACACTGCAGATCCGAGGTCATTCAGAATGCTGGCTATGTAAACAGGGTAGTAAGTATGAAATCCGGTATCCTTATACTCATCTTGTGACCTAAGTAATTATTTTTGAGCCTATCACTGCTTTGTTGTTACCTATAGTCTCACATATAAGGGAACAATAACTGTGATAGTTATCCATAGAAATAGAAAATCTGTTCTTTTTATCTTGGTTCCAACACTCCCAACATTGTAACCCAGCAAATTCTAGGAGGCTCTCTCTACTGGCCTCCCAGAGTAGATTTCATACAATATTGTTTACTTTGGTATCAAAGATTCAAGGAAATGACATGTGAAGTCTCATTTTAAGGTTTGTTATGATGAGGTTTGAAAAGAACAGCATGCCTTTTAGGTGGCAGCCTTAGAAACATGGAGTTGTCCTTGATCCTCTAGGACTTCTCAGAAAAGAGAAGGCAGTCTCAAGAACTGGAGGTCAGTTCTGAAGTTCAGAATCTGTGATTTTACTTGGGTATACTTAAAGGAACATACTCTCTACCAACTGTCACATTTCAGAGGAGACTGTGTACTGTCTGGGTGATGCTGCTTCTTCTAACAACCTGCTTTTCCTGCTTACTTATTTGATTTAACTTCAAGATTTGCGTTCGTCTCAATTTGCCCTACAGAGTCTTTCTCTGGCAAATGTGCCTGTTTTCTGTGATTTCACTGACTCTGTGATCAGAGCTATATTTTGCTACTCTGTCATTCCCTGGTCCACAGCTTTATGCATTCATAAACTTGGGCTGGATTGGGAGCGGTTTGTCATTTTCTTTTCCTCCCTTAATACTCAGAGATTCATGTAGATGCTGTAAGTCTATCTTCTTTATCTTCTGAGGTAATTTTCACATTTGATCCCAATTAATCTATGTTCTAGATAATTTCACCTACCTTGGGAATCTCTTCACATCTCCTGGTTCTTCCTAAGTCGTTCTCCTATCTAGAATACTGCCTGTGGACATCTTGGTTCCAAAATAACTATGATCTGAATAAAATAATTTGTCAGATCATAAGTGAAGCATGAATGAATTAATAGACTATGTTTTAAACTCATGAGTTAAAGGTAGTTCCCATTAGTGTAACATCACTAAACATAAATACATTTGCGTGCTCATTCTTCTAAACCTTTATAACACACACACACACAGTTTGCAGATATTCAGTATGATTTAATGTGTTGCTTGTGCTCACCATATCCCAAGAACTGTGCCAGGCACCATCAGTGGGCACTAGCATTGGAGTGACTTACGCTAGATTCCTGGGAGTTGGAACTTTGTTAATATGGTCTCTCATCTTATTCCTTGTTTCATTACATCTACTGCAGTGATGTTTGTCACTGAGGCCTATCTCTACCTCTCTGCTCTTTGCTTTAGAGTGAACTCACTGAAAGCATGTCACTTCTTTTTGAAAACTTCCTCTACAATTCTTCCATGGAGTTCTCCAGCACAGCAGAGGAACTGTAATTGTTCCTGTTGTGCTCTGTATTATTTCTTTATTTATTTACCTAGCAGACATTTCACAATGTTGTGAATCTGAAAACACTAAATAACATTAATAACATTGTCTGTTTTGTGTGTGTGTGTGTGTGTGTGTGTGTGTGCCCATGTGTGATGTTGGACAAATCCAAAACAGAGTTATGGAGATTCCTCATTTTATAATGTGCTTTCTCTGAATGCATGAGGAACCTCAGTTTGCGCCTTTAAAAAAATTTCTAGGCACTATAACACACACCTGTTTTCCCAGAGACAGACAAGTGGCTAGCTAGGGCTGTCTAGCCTGCTCATCTAACCATATTGGTAGGCTCCAAGTCCTGTTTCAGAAAATGAAGACGGGGTGACGCAAGAGACAGTTCATCAACTAAGGGGTGACCCGAGAGACAGTTCATCAACTAAAAGTCCATTGGGCTCTTACACAGGTTACACAATTGCTTCTTAGCAACCTTTTTAAGTGGCCCACAAATGGCTATAACTCCAGCTCTAGGAGAACCAACACTTTCTGCTGGCTTCAAGAAGTACTTGCATACATGTTCACACACACACACACACACACACACACACACACACACACACACCTGTTACTGTTGGAATGTAACAGTTTGCAGTTCAGATTCATATACCTGCGTTCTCTATCTAATTGCAACTGTGAAAATGGCTTTTTTCCTACTATTGCTTCTCCTGATATTTCATCAAATTGTCTTCTAGACATGGGATTGTCACTGCTCTCCTGAACTATCAGTAGCCATGATTACCTACATATAGCCTACACAATGGAGGACTCATTAATATTGTCATGTGGGGAGACGTGTCTGTTTCATGAGGCCCCATCTGTATCTTGAGGAATTAGAGGCATGTGTTGCTTGCTAGGCAAGGGAGAGCCATTTGTAAGTGGTATAGACACTGGTAAGTTCCGATGTTCCTGTAAATGACCCATCATCTGTGCACATCTAAGCTATCCAAATCAAAGTCATTATGTTAAAAAGAGATGGAGAGATGAAAACACAACATGGGTAACTGAGAAAAAGAAAGAGAAGAGTGAAAAGAAGACAAAAGAAAGTAACAGGAAACAATGTGGTTATAATTTAACATGCATAATCTCACTGTAAGGCCATATATCTGTATTGTTTTAAGCCATATAAGTTAACTGACTATTTATTCTAGTTTTATTAAAAATCAACACTATAATATGGACTTCTAATGACAACAATGTAGGCACACACAGCTCATAAAATGTTTCTAGCTATGATTATACTATAATCACATTGTCCCCTGTTGCTTTCTTTTGTCCTTATATCAATGTATGAAAGCATCAAAATGATATCCAACGCTACATGCAATCAATTATGTTGATTATATTAGGTACTTTTTAAAAGAGATTTATTTATTTATTGTATATACAGTGTTCTGCTTGCATGTACACCTGCACACCAGAAGAAGGTGCAAGATCTCATTATAGATGGTTGTGAGCCACCATGTGGTGGCTGGGAATTGAACTCAGGACCTTTAGAAGAGCAGCCAGTGCTCTTCACCTCTGAGCCACCTCTCCAGCCTCCTTTTTCCTTGCTGTGATAAAAATACAAAGACCAAACACAATGTGTTGAATGAAGAGTTTATTTGGGCATGTGATGCAAAAGGGAGAAGTCTGCTGTTGTATCAAGGAACAGCGGGAAGCTATAGGCATAACCACTGAAGCAAGAAGCTGAGAGACCACATCATTAACTACAAAGAGGAGGCACAGAATGAACTTGAAGGGAGGTAAGGTTATATACACATCTCAAAATATTGTCTGCGCAAGGATTTCGAAGTTTTGTTTTGTTTTGTTCTTGTTTTTGTTTTCGTTTTTTGTACAGAAAAACACATTGTCAAACTAATTCCCTAATGGTGGAAGATAGAGTGATAGCCTAGGATATGCAGAGATTAGCCCCCCAAATCCTATGAATATATTCCGCCTTCACAAAGAAACCTAGGAAATGTGTGTAATCTAAGGGTAAGAGTAATAGGAAGTCCTTCTAGTTATCTGGGCAAGCCCAATTTGATCACAAGTGTACCTTAGATAGTAAGGTGTTTTGTTGTTGCCCTTCAGACAGAGATGTAATAACAGAAGGAAAACCAAAGAAGCTGTGCCTAGCTGGCTTTGAAGAAAAAAGAAGTGTGGTCCCCCAAAGCTTGAAAAGAAACCCAAACAAAAACAAATAAGTAAAACACCAAAGGAAACATCCCCTAAAACTTCCAGAAAGGGATTCAGCTCTTCTGACTCTGTCTTTGGCCTGGAGAGCCCTGCCCAACCCCCTCCCCCCCCCTCACTGTTGAGTCTCCTGTAAGGACCATCCATTTGTGTTGCTTTAAGCCATGAACGCTATGTGAGTGCTTAGTCTAGTATTATTAAAGTTCTTCACTATCACATGAACTTTTAATGATAACAATGAAGGCAGGCACTTAAAGTGCCCAAAATGTTCATAACTATATTTGTTTTCTAGGGTGCAAGCTTCCAAGTTCAACCAATCACTTGAATTGATGGGGAGAGGAGCCTCTTTCTCTGCCTCATGTGCTTTCTCTTGGGGTATGCAGTAGGGATTGGTTGAAGAAAAACATTTACAACACTCTGAAGAGCTTAATACTGTATAGTTGCTAATCAATGATGATTATTAAGCTGTAATTATCTGCATTGTTTACTCACAGACTTCTATAAAGGGTGGTGGGAATTTTCTTTGTTTTTAAGAAAACATTCAAGATAAAGGGGAAAATAGAAAGTTCTCAATAAACTCCTTTTGCCCCCATAGAACAACCGAACCATTCAAATATAAATAACAACATATAAGTTGAGAATTTGGCTTCAGAACTCATCATCACTCAGGTGCATAGCCAAAAGCATCAGCTTGTCCCTGGCCCACGGTACTCCCCCAGAGTACCTGGGAACTTGGTTGAGTTGATTATTGAATATCTACTAGCAATATAATAATGCAGAAAGGAAATAGCTGGCAAAATGTCATAGAGTAGGTACTATTTCAAATGAATATCAGAAGCCAAGAAATTGAGTAATAAAAAAATTTTAAAACTAGACTGAATTGAAAAAAAAATTATTAGTGAAAAATAGAGTTAGAGATGACAGGAAGTTGGATTGTTCCTAGTAAAATCCTGGACAAAGTTACTAAGGGGCAACAGAAAATAAATGTCTCTTTAGTAAAATAAAGTCAACTTGATTGGATAAAGTAAATGAAGCCTTTTTTAGTGCAGTGTGTTTGCTGCACTAGGCTAATATGCATGAAATGTTTCAAAGGAGGGTCTGGATCAGTTACTTTGTGCTCTGTAACTAGCTTCCGGGAACAGAGGCTTTAAATAATGCTGTTTTATCTGTCAGGGCTCGGAGGTCTGCCTGAGCAATCTGGCTTCTTTGATGCCTCTGCTTCTGTCAAGAATCCAACCAGGCTCACCTTTTAATTGGGTTTCCCTTTTCTTATAGGGCTTACACTTTTGTATTTTAGTTTTTTTTTTAATTGGGTATTATGACTTTTCATTTAATATGCTTAATATCTTTGTGTCTTGGTTTTTGCTTTTCTCATTTACCACAATCTAGAGTCAAGTAGAATGAGTGGATCTCAATTGAGAGAGAGGGAAAAAAAAGTGCAGGTAGTCCTATAGGTAAGCCTGTGGGAGAGGGTCCAGTCCACTGTAGCCAGTACCTCACTTGTTGGTTCTGGATGGTATAATAGATGATGACACAGAGCAAGCTTTGAAGAACGATCTACTAGGTGACATCCCTCCATGGCTTTTGCTTCAGTTCCTGCCTCAAGGTCCCTGCCTCGAGTTTATTACCCTGATTACCCTCAGTGATGGAGAGTGATCTGAGAGCTGCAAGATGAAATAAATCATTTATTCTCCAACTTACCTTTTGATCATTGTGTTTTTATTACAGTAATAGAAGCCATATTAAGGACACCTAGACTTTTTTAGGTGGTAGAAATATTTATTAACCACCATGATGGAGTTAAGAATTCATTAAGACTAAGGCTATCCATCACACATTTCCTTTTTCCCATTGTACTGACCAAGATAAGCCACAAGGTTGGGTCCAATAGCATGGGTAGAATCATAGATTGAGATAGCAGCAATTTTCATTCTGAAGAAGTGTGCACACAATGATGCAGTGATGGAAAGAGGTCATATTAATACTTGAAATCTGTTAGTTATTTTAATTAGTCCTCAAACTAATGTCATAATGGAAATTTTAGCCAATCTCAAAACTTGCAGTGTGCAAATGCATATGTAAGGCTTTGGATTATACTATAAGACACCACTAAAATTTTTAGCATTTAAAATTATAAGAAATACATCCTTCAATCTACAGTATAATATCAAACAAGTGAAACTTATGGGAACAAGCAAGAGAATGATGGAATAAAGCAATTTACAAAGAAATTATGAATTTAATGTAAAAGAATGGGAAAGGGATCAATGGGATGAGAAAGTAGAATACAAATAGGCACAGGAAATGGCCAAAATAGAGTCTGTATGTCTCAATTCACCACAAATGATATAGCTGGGCTGAAAGATAGGAGTTAGCAAACAAAAATAGCTATTAGTTATGATAATGATGAAATACTGAGAAAAATATTGTGTGTAAGAGAAGAATTATCAGACAGAGGAACACTAATTCATTTTTGTATGTTTTAGGTTTAGAGTGGTAGTGGAACTACTGGGCAAAATACATAGTAAAGATTTTAGCTGCAGAACTCAACACATTACCTATTGATCTAACAAACATTTTATAAGTATGCACTGACATGATATAATAAAAGATAACAAATATAGATCCAGTCATTTCTGAGATAGTAAAGAAACAAATAGGAGATTAGGATGAAGGATCAGGGCTGTGAAGATGCCTCAGTGGGTAAGATTGCTTGCTGTACAAGTATCAGTACCTAGGTGTAGCTCTCTATAGGTCATGTAGACATACGAGAGGGAACTTTAACCCCTCTACTGGGTCAGCAGGGCAGAGAAAGGACATTTTCTTGGGTTTATTGGGAAACAGTACTAGACAAAAAAGAAACAATGAGTTCTAGGTTCTGTGAGAGAACTTGTCTAAAGTGAATGAAGTGGAAATTAATAGTCTATAACATCTGAAATCCTCCTCCAAGCCTTTCTGCATGCACACACCATACATATACACACAAATTCACATACATACAACACATACACATAAATATACAATAAGTGTTAAGATAAGAAAAACAGAAAGTAAAATACCTGGGACCTCTGTACAAAGTGTACAGTATGAGTATGATTATACCTGTGATGAGACATATGAAGAAACATGTGCTGCTAAGAACCAAAATGCAAAAGCAAAGAGGGAGAAAAGAAGATACAACCCTGAAATAGCATACAGATTCTCAACAGGGGAATGAGACAGACTGGTTGGAGGATCAAAAAATGAATTGAGAAACATCATCCCTTAAAAACAATGTCATTACTGACCTTGGAGAACACTTTGTAGATAGTGTAGAGATAGTAACTGAGAGATTAGGAAAGTAGGTGAGCAACCCAAGTCAATTATTTTCATGAAAGCAAGGAAAAATTGTATGCCTACATGAGAGGAAGCTTATATCAAAAGAGCAGCCTGGGGTATGGTCATAATAGGACACAATAACATATAGGATATGATAAATATAACTGAAAACAGGATGGTAGTACTTCAGTAAAATGATTCCTAGGGATATTCTGGCAACTTGTTGATCAGTGCCTTATTCAATCATCATCAGAGAAGTTTTCTTCTGTAGCACACAGGAATAGATGCAGAGAGCCAGACATTATTTGGAGAGAGAGTCCTTGGATCATGAAGTGCTAAATGGGATGTCTCCATAAAATCCTTTCTACTAGAGTTCAGGGAACCTTGCAAAAGGGGAGGCAGAAGAAGTATTAAAGCCGAAGGGGATGGAAGATAAGGCCCTCTGAACCAACTAAGGAAGGTTCACATGAGCTCACAGAGGCTGAAGCATCAGGCACAGGGCCTGCATTGGTTTGCAGTAGGTCCATTGCACATATATTACAGCTTTCACCTTAATATTTTTATAGGGTTCCTGAGTGTTTGAATAAGTGGATCCCTGATTTTTGTGCCTGCTCTTGGGGCTCTTTTCCTTCTGCTGGGTTGATTTGCCCAGCTTCTATGTTATATTTTTTGCTTTAACTTATTATATTTTATTTTCTAAAAAAATCAAATAAAAAATTAAGTAAGTTAAAAAAAATGATGGTACTGCAATCAGTGAAATAAAGATGAGAACATATCCATTACCTTTCTACCTAACTATTATTAGGAGAATTATGTTTAAATCTTCTTGAAATAGAATCTGCCACAGTGTTTAGTGCTGTCACACAATTTAGTGCCTTTCAAGTATTGGCACCTGTAACACCAGGGAAGCAGAGGGATTAAACAAGAGAGAAGTTAGTGACAGTAGGCAGAATTTTAAAAAATGGTTTCCCTCAATTCATCTATAGTCTACTCTTTGAGAGAAGGTTGCATGTTGGATTGCATTCTACATGAGAATTAAGGTTGTAAATACAAGGTTTATAATCCTCTGACCTTAACATAGGAGGAGTTACCTGAATCATTCCCATCTACATGACATATAAATATCTCTGATCAAATTAGTTACAGGAGAGACACCAAATCAACATAGGGTGAGGCAAAGTAGGAAATCAGTCAGATGTGACAGACTTTGGAGATGAGGGAAGAGACTATGAGCTAAAAATATGATAGCACTGATACTTGCAAAATCGCATAAATGGATCATGCACACACAAGGAAAGAACAAAACTTCATACCAAAACGTGATTCTACACATTTTAGATTTCTACTGTAGAGAAGCAGCAGGAAATGACTTCATTATTTTACACTACTAAGACTGTTATAATGTACTGGTGCAAAAATTAAAAATGAGCACAACATGTGGGCTAACACACTCGGCCTACTATACAAAGGTACAAAACAAAATTTATTTTCATTAGATTGTCCAACCAGTGGGAGGAAACTCTGAGGATAAAGTGCTTGGCAGACATCTTGAGGGACTGAGGTTGGATCCTAAGAACCCATGGACAGCCAGACATAGTAGAGGCTTTTCTGTAATTCCCAATGCTCCTATAACAAAAATAGGAGGTGAGCATTGTTAAGCCTCCAGCAGTCTGTGGGCCTAATACCCTGGCATACAAAACAGCAAGAGATCTCAACCTAGGTGATGACAAATGCCTGAGGTTGATTTCTGATCTCTACAAGTACACTGTGTCACATATGTACCCTATTCATACACACAAATATGTACATACTATCACACACATGCACACACACACACACATACACACAGAGGGGGAGCAAGAAAGAAGTAGAGATAGATAGATAGACAGACAGGCAGATAGATATGGAGGAAGAGAATGAGCTACAGCTTTTGTTATCATTTCTTGGCGGACCAACCAGTGTGGGACATTCCAGGAAATGTTTGAAGAGTATGGTTCCTTTCCCATAAGTGACTGTCAAGATACTAGCTGCTATTGAAAGACAATAGGTTGCCCCTAATAGTCTGAACAGCTAGGGTTTCTTTGAGTATGATCTTGGCACTGTGTTTGTGTTCACCGTGGTAACTATAAAATACATCATCCATCCAATGAGGACTTTTAAAATATAAAAGATAATAATATTAAAAGATAATAAAAGAAAAAGACAATGATACCTGGAAAGCATGTCTCTACAATACCTTTACTGGTTCATCTGCAATTGGAATCCTTACTTAGAATGGGATGAAAGGGGAAGAACACTGTCACTTTAATTTTTAAATTTTAAAAGTAATTCCTTTTGTTATTGTTGTACATCCTCCAGATGTTCAATCTCAAAGTCCTGAAGTCATTCCTTTATACATATGCTACAACCAATCTTTTTAAAAGTCTTTAAAAAATATAAAGCCAAGTTTCGTTCTTAAATTTAATTTCTTTATTCACTTCGTATCCCTCCTCACCTCCTGGTCCCACCCTCCCTCACTCTCTCTTCCCCTATCCCCTTTTCCTCTATTCCTCAGAAAAGGTGACGCTGAACCCCCCACCCCACCCCAGATCATCAAGTAGCAACAGGGCTGAACACATCCTACCCTGTCCTGTGTCTCCACCTTTCCACAGAGATGCCCTGCCCACAGTTTCTCTTCTCTCAGGAGGCCCTCGGCCCTCCCACTTCCCCAGTTCGGATCTCCACCCTCATTTCTCTCTGCATTTCCTCTCCTACCTCTCTTCAGCCACTGCAGCTGTCTATTCTGTATACTAAATCGAAGTTCCCATTTTGTGCGGCATGACTTTACAGACTGTAAGATGCATTTTGTGTCTGTCCTCCTCATAGATATGATAGAAGTGTGAGGTAGTCCCTCTTCTACTCACAGTCCTGCAAAGAGTTGCTTCTACTTCACTTAGCAAGAATGTCACCATCACCATCGTCACATAGTTGCAAGATTTTCCTGACCTCCACACAAGGCACATGTCCCTCATTACGACTCCTCTCTGTAGTCAGAGTGGGTTTTATCTACTCATAAAATATTATATTCATTATCCTCATTCCTTAGAATATTAGTTTCCAGGTATCTAGTTAGAAGTTTCCCTCCATTCCTAAGTGATCACTCCAATCTTACCTTCTTAAGGCAGCCCATGTTGGAGAGTGTATTAAATTTTGATGTCATATCTTTATTGGCTGTCCCTCTTCTGTCCAGTCTTTCCTATTTTCTTTCCTATAGTTCTTGAACTTCCAACATAGAATGCTGTTCAAAATGCATATGTATTTTTAAAAAGCCCGTGTTATGGGGTTGGATGTGTTAACAGTTAAGAACAGAAGATCTGGTTTCTTAGAATCCAGAGGATAGCACATAATTGTCTGTTATTTCTGTTCCAGGGGTTCTGATACTTTTTTATGGCCCCTGTGGTCAATGACTATGCATGGTGAACATACATGATTGAAAGATATCAAAAAAAATAAAAATAAATATCCACTTGAAATATAAACTCCATGAAGTAAGAATATTTTCTTGTTTATTCTTGAATGTAGGCCAAGAACAAAGAAGATTCCTGACTCAAAAGTCAGATTAAATTATTGTTTCCATACATGTTATATGATCCTAGCATGTGGAGAAATGTCTCATTGTCTCCTGGCATCATAATCTTCTGTGAAGCTCTTTGATCTAAAAACTTCAACCTGCCTCATCCCCTCTCCCTCCTTCCCCTAGTCCTCGAAAAGAGGAGCCCTCCTCCCCTGACATCTGGCCTCAGTCTATCAAAAAATGTTCTTTAGAGAAATGCAACTTGTCAAAAGACAGACAGTTGCATAGACAGAGCTTGAGTCCATGCCTAAACCTCTGTAAGTCACCTGAGCTCATTTATCTGTTTCTGTATTTAATCCTTCTGCCAGGAGCTATTCAGAGTATCATGAAGGAAATAAACTACATTCTTATTTTGTTTATTTTTTTAGTTTTTGCAGGATGCACAGAAGAATTAAGCTAGCTCTCCACTCTTTGTATGAGCAGAAGAAAGACTTACGTAAATCTTCTTCCTTGCCATATGAAGAATGCCATCTAATAAGACACAGGGATTCTGTGACCAACAAGAAGCATTGTCTATGCATAGACATTCATATCTCAGCTCATCTCAGAGCTATTCCCATGTAGTGAGATTAGCAATGCTGCTAACCTGCATTTCCTGTCTACTCACATGATTAATTTTATTCCTTCTCAAGTCTCTGATGGGATTGAAGACCAGATAGTTTAGTTTTACAATTAAGCTCAGTTGTTTTGGGCTTACAATGTTTTAATGTCTAGATAGATGTTGTAAGTTGATAAAGATGAGATATGATAGATATTGATTTTCATTCAGAATTTCAGATGCATCAAGATAGCAAAGATGTTCTCTTCAAGGTTGTGAAATACAAATGGCTAAAACACTAAGAATGTAACATTTATATAATTCCTAGTTGTTTCTTCATTATTCTTGCTGTAGGTAGTTTACTATGTATATATGTAATATTAATTATATATATATGTATATATATATGAAAAAATAATAAAAACTTCAACCTGCTACTTGAGCCTCTTCACCAGTAAAGAGAACTTTTGGAAATGTTTGTATCTTTTGTGAGCCTTGACTTCCTCATCTGGGCAAAAGAGAAACTATTTTCTTCCCTGGGTTATACACTAAACCATGAAGCACTTAGCACAGGTCTGAACACCATGAACATATGAGTCTTGGGTGACTCCATCACTCCCGTTATTGTGATTGCTATCCATGGCCATTGTGGTCAATGCTAATATTTATGTGCAGATTTCACAGTGTTCTGCATCAAATGCTTCCCACTTACGAGTCATCTTCAAAATGGGTCTATAATTCCAATTTGCATTCATATATCAATGCTTCTGTGACAATTTCTCCAGCTAAAGCCAGAACACTATTGTTCTTTCATTGTGTCTCATGAGTACTGAATAGATCCAGATCTAATGCTAACTTGCAGGGTGTGTCCCTTCTGCCTCCTGAAAACTTTATGTCTTTTGAACACAGTGTTTAATTATATCTCTGCCTCTACAGATATTTGGTGAATATGTTCCTTTATCTGCCTAATTCTAGGAACTGACTCCAGATAAAGGTATCCTTAGGAGAAGAGTCTCTTACTTTAAATCTGCTTAAATCTCAATCTGATAAGAAAATGTAATAACTTCCAGAATATATAACTTGATGCATTATTAGTTTTGTGAACTCACTAGCATAGTAAAAGAGAATTGAGGTTAAAGTCTCAAAGCCTTGATGTTACCAGTAGAGAACACAATATTATTAAATACCTAGCATTCATAAATTACCAGCAGGCCCAGAAACTTAAATGTGCTTATTCTAAACAGCATTTATATGTTGTAACAAAAGAGAATTAATTGCTTTTATAAAAACAACTCATCTCATAAAGCAATTTACTCAGGATGATTTGCATAATTTCTAAAAATATGCAATATGAGTTTAGTATGCATTATTAGCAATTATCTACAAAGGGCTTTCAGCAATTTGCTACACTGATATCTTTTCTCATTCACAATCTACAGCTACAAAAATTAATATGCAGTAGATGTAAAGTTCTAAGACATATAGATAGCAAATTCTCAGAGAATGTGGATTTTAGAGTCAGCAAATATTTTCCTAAAGGAGATGTATGTAATATAATTCATCCTTTAAATCTATCAGGGTAATTAAAATAAAATGATTAAAATGACTTTCCTCAAAATGAAGTAGGCTCAAGAAAGAAAGAGAGAAATAAAGACTCAGAACTAGGGCAACCTGAGATAATGTAAGGAGGCCGAACACAGGAAGCCAGAGGGCTGGATGATATTTTTGCTTCTCCTTAAAAAACTCATGAATGTATCTATCAAAAGTTCCACATCAAATTCCTCAATTGTAATAGCGACCTCCAGGGTCTAGAAAACAATGACACGATTTCCTTCACCTCTTGCCCCTAACTACGTCTCAGTAGCACCTGTTATGAAACAGTTCCCAGTACAAATAAGATATGACAGCCATTCAAGTAATTTATTTGAAATTCAGAAAAGTAGCATGAAACCATGGTTTACAATTTTCTTCCATATTAGAAAAATATTCATTTTAATAGTATATGAATTCTTTGTAATTTGTCTGATTTTGTAGAAATAATGTAAAAGTTGTCCTCAGTGGTTGTGCTTGACTCACTATTTATATGAGAGCTCTCCCTTGGGATGGACACTTAAAAAGGAAACTTTTCCTGTTTCATAGAACTACATGGTGGACGCACCTCTTCTCAAGACAGTCTAACCAGGCAAGTGAAGAAGATGCTCTTGCTTCCAATATCCATCCAGACATCCAATCAAACAGACTAAAAGTACTCGGACTGTTTTTGTATGACTTATGTTTAGTTTTCAAACTGTGAATATATATATATATATATATATATATATATAGATAGATAGATAGATAGATAGATAGATAGATAGATATAGATATAGATATGTTTGTGCATTTCCATGCAGAACCCTCCCAGTTCAGAGGAGAAAGTGTAATCTCTCGGAGCTGATATCACAGGTTGTGTAAGCACCCCAGCTTGAGTCCTGGGAACCAAAGTCATGTCCTCTGCATGTGTGGTAGGCACTCTTAACCACTGAGTCCTCTCACTAGTTACTGAAAACATTGTTATTTTTAAAACCAATGTGTTAATTTCTGATGTTTGTATTAGAAAGATATATAGAATAATTTATAATATATGTTTAAATATTTATTATACACACGTATAGTTAAGAAAAGATATTCCATACAATAGAGATGAATCTTCAAGATATTTTATAAGTCTGTGTTGTCTTAGAGAAAAACCTCAGGCATCAGGCAGGTATTTATGGCATGAGTTGTCAATAATGTATGTTGTTATATTCAAGGAATAGATGTAAAATTATAGGGAATCATATGTTACATTATAGGTGGGAAGTTTTTAAAGAAACATTTTAAAGATGTCAGATGAACGTAAGGTTAATTTTAATCAATATCTTGAAATTATCAGAAGAAACATTAAATTCTACTTTTTTTTTTCAGTACATAAATCTCTTCATACTACTCAAAAGTAAGTTTTGTTGACTGAGATGTCATCCAACAAAGTGTTATAACAAGCAACAATGGAAATGTGCTGAGTGACCTGTGAGTTGGGGGTTCCTCAGGTCTGGACAATTTTCTCTGACTCCCTTTCAACCTGCATGCTTTCCTCAGCGGCTCTGGGAGGGATTGTCCAACTCTGTCCGCTTTCACTTTACGGTCCCCTGGTGTTAAAATGTTCCCTAAGTGCTAAGGAGAATAAATCATTGTCAAACACAACCATCCATTCACAGAAAGATATTCTGAGTCAATAAAAATGGATGTAGGAGTTCAACTTTTAAACTAATTTAAAACTTCCCTAGTTAAATCCAAACAAGATTCCCCGACTGAATGAACCAGAACTAGTTAAGCTTTTATTAAGCGGTGAGTACTGAGATGCCTCATGTGACTTCTAGGTTAAGTGACCTCACTCATAAGAGCAGCTGGAAGATGTTCTTCAAAGTACAGTTGGAGGTATCTCAGGAGATACATCCTGTGTAGAGAAAGCAGTGGAAAGCACATAGCAAAATGGCTTGAAGACAAATTTTACTTCACTATCTTGTATATAAAATTCTGATTAACTATAACACTTTTTCTACATCTAACATTTATTATCATTTCATTTTTTTATACAGGAGTTTCTTCTTACAATGGAGCTTGTCCTTAGGATCTGCTGCCTCCACCTCCTCCTCCTCCTCCTTCTCCTCCTCCTCCTTCTCCTCCTCTTCTCCCTCCTCCTCCTTTTTCTTCTCCTCCTCCTCTCCTCGTCCTTTTCTTTCTTCCTTCTTTTGCTCCTCCTGATCATCTTCCACCTCTCCTCTTTCTTTTATATTTCTGCTTTATGGATATAAATGGTTTGTTACATATGTGTTTGTGCACTATATGTGTGGAGTGGCCACAGAGGCCAGAGAATGAAATGGATACCATATATCTGTTATGTAGATGTTAGAAAGGTTCTCTGCCATAGCAGCTAGTACTCTTAAATACTAAGCCTTTCTTCTTTTTTTCACATCATTAATATTATTATCGGCAGCAGCAACATTATTTCTCTCTCTCTCTCTCTCTCTCTCTCTCTCTCTCTCTCTCTCTCTCTCTCTC
>OU015747.1:21191803-21235245 GCA_907169655.1 Acomys percivali | reverse complement strand
CTCTCTCTCTCTCTCTCTCTCTCTCTCTCTCTCTCTCTCTCTCTCTCACACACACACACACACACACACACACACACACACACATACACACACACATACACACACACACACACACAGGACAAATATGCTCATGACTACATGCATATATTTGGAAACTAAATAAAGATTTAACATTAGAAATGTCTGTTTCATCTTTGTCACAGTCTATTCCTCAGTTTGCAGTGACAGGCTTTTGGTCCCAAGCTTATGACAATGTGAATAAAAGAACCGATACAAGTTGAAACACTCTGTTTTCTAGGTTCCAACAAGGACCACTGATAATAGGTCAGTAGCTTCAGCATTACTAAGGTGTTTGTTGGTAATGCAAATTTCTTAGTTCACTGGACCTCCTGATTTGGAAGGTGGAGAAGAGCTATGTCACTCTCTGCATTAGACAACCCTGAGGATGACGGGGTGTGAGTGGATTTCTTGGTTAGGTGAAGGGCTGTTTGCTAAGGCAAAAAGCTTCTTAATATCTCTCTCACCTTGCAGAAAAATGGACTTGCCAAGATGCTGAGCACAGCCTGTGATTTATTAGTTGTAAATTGGGGGCCCTTTCACTTGTACATCCCTCTGAAAATGTGAAGAGCTTCATTTCAGGCATGTGGCTAAAACACTCAGGGAATTTAGGATAAATCCAATTAGAGGACTGCACTTCCATGGACTGCCAAGAAAGGAAGGAACAAAACAAATAAGTGCAGTAAAAATCCCTTCAGCAAATGATTTGATTAACTCTTTTGGCTCTCTGAACCAGGAAAACATTCAACACAACCAAGAGCTCTCTGGCCTGATTTACACATGTAATGGGTTCCAATGTGCATGATCTTTAGTAAATTCACTAAGTTAATGAGTGTACTTTTTAATTCTAAATTTTTGATGTTTTTCTTTTACATTTTTGTTTACCTTTAGTCTTTGTGGTCCAGCAGATGAGCTCAGGGTCTCCTTCACACTAAGCAAGTGTTCGATGGCTGAACTACCTCGCAACTCTACTGGATATTATCAGTCACACTCTACTCATTGATATTTCCCTCAGTACAATTAAACTGCTCTATTTTTTTCTTATTTACTGGACTTGTCAAATATGTAGAATACAGACTGTGACATCTCTTTGTGTCTTTTTGACCACCACAGTAAGCCAAGCACCTAAATCAGTTCTGGGGACGGGGTTGATATTCAGGAAATATTAATTAAATAAGTGATTGAATAAAAACTTAAATATATATATATACTTAAAAATGGGTTTATGCATATCTTGCTATGACTCAGTACTCCATGGGTTCTCCAGGAGTACAGCCCCACATGGGGTAAATTGATAAGAAAGATCACCTTATTGTATGAATGTTGTGCTGTTGCAGTTTTGAAAATCTTAATAATTTTACCGCTGAAAGTGTGCTTTGTAGCTTTGGATTCATGGAACAAACAGAATATATACATGATTATGAATGAAAACTACTACTTGAAACTTCATCTGGAAAAAATATATGGCTAGGTGTGACCTCTCTGGTAGCATGGAATCTATGGCCCATGACTTCTAGGAGTTGAACAGGTCTCAAAGGTCATGCAAGGTAAGTATGTTATATGCAGACTGAAGAACTTGGGCATCCAGGGCCCCATGGGGTATATTTTGTGTTCAAGTCAGAGCAGTCCTCTATTTGGAAGAATCAATACCATAAGAAATACAAAGAAACATGAATCTGGTCCTATAGTCATCTTCTTATTGATATTCATTGTTTTTGTCAGCTGAACACTTGACAATGAAAATCTTAATAGAAAACAAAATAAATATGAGAGATGTTTAGCTTCATCATTCCTGTTCATGGTAGATGGTATTTGTAGAATTATCACATATCAAACTTGAAATAAGAACACCTGAGTCAATTTGGCCAGCTTTTCTACTGGCCAAATTTTTATCTATATGTGACTCACAAAATATATAAGGAGAATAGTTTTGACAATTCCATATATAGCTTAAAGTTACTTTTTTTATTCAAAACTATCATTGTACAACAAAAAATTGACTAGAAATGTTATGGTAATAAGGTAATTGTAATTCTTACTTATAACAATATTAAATAGCAAATAAAAACACCACACAAATTGAGACACTGTAAAAAAAAGTTTATTTACACGTTTTGTTCTAATACTTCTAACAGAACTTTTACCCCTACTTTCTAAAGAAGCTTTACAATATTGTGATTTTTCTAATCATACACCTGGCTCTGCTTAGCCACAGTGCCCTACAGTCAATAAAGAACACAACTCTATATAAGTCCGCTGTGATTTGCATGTGGCTTTATTGTGCTGCCCAAGCTCCTTTTGGGAGCTGCTCCTTGGGAGCATGAGGTTGAGAACTGTTGAGACTTTGTGAGGCGGGATTGGCCTGCCCTCTGCCTCAAACTCCCACTTCCTGTATCACCATGTGACCTCCCTCTTCCTCTTGCTGCAGCCCATCCACAATGCCATCTTCCATGACGTGCCATAGCTAAGAAGGACCTCACCAGGACTAGTGCTGTGTGCTTTGATTCATCCTCCAAATCTAGGAGGTGGTTAAACTTGTTGCTATTACAAAGTATTCACGATCAGCTACTTAATTAACAGTAAAACTAAATGAAGTGCCACACGGCTGTTTCCATAGTCCTTTATCTCTGCATGCATAATTCCTTCTTCCTAACTGCCCAAATGGAAAAGACTGTTTTGCACCAGGCAGATTTGATTTTTATCTCAACTGCTATTATTAGGCATATGGCATGGCTTCTATTTTCCATTAGCCTTTGTTTCTTGATGTGCTAACGGGGCAGATACATCCTTCTTAGGATGGTGATGCAAATGAAACACTTATGGGAAGTTAGAATTATATGCATGAAATACGTTCTGTAAATGGCTTCAAGCCCAGACAGTTAAAATAAAAATGGGTCAAATATATGATATTGGACCATATGTAATGTGAGAACCATTTAAGATGAAAATAAACAAAAGGAAAAATACTAATTGTTTTAATTCAGCCAGTGGACTTAAAATTACTTAAACACTCTATGAGTAAATATTACATTCTCAACAGGTAAAATTCACAAGGGTGAAAGAGCTAAATGTTAGTACCACTAGGAAATCATTGAGATTTCTTACATGGAACCTGTTCACAAAACTCAATAACCACAAACAACTTGGATATGGTAATCTCATTCAACACAAGCAGGGAATAAAGTTAGAATGGAGGCAAGAATGGGAAAGCATTAAAAATTTTTGTGCTGACTTCTTAGAGACTGATGAAGACTACACTACTAAACTCTGTTCATGAACAGTACAAAGCATTCATATTAATTGTGCTACAACAGCCAGTTAGTGGCCTGAAGTAGGGTAGAGGATGGATGGTTGAGAGCATGAAGAGACTATTGGAGATTTGGAGATGCTCCAAGGTAGTTATCATCATATCCATTGATCAAAATTTGACAAATTGTGTACTTTAAATATACCTTTGTTACATTAATTATACTAGAAGAAAGGTGAACTAAAAAGTAAACACAAGAATCAGAAAACTGAGGACCAGAGAGTAAGAATATAGACTGTTCCAATGATGACCAGTGGAGGATCCTGCACATATTCCTAACTGTTCTGCAACCTCAGAGTGAGCAACACAGACATGTTGTTGTTAGTGTTGAGTAAACAAATTACATCCATAGGGATTGTCTGCTTCTAGGTCATCTATTTTTTAAGCTATGGTACACGGAGTAAATGTGGCTTGGCTACCTTTTTCCAATCATTTGCAATTCTATTTCTCCTGCACCTTTGGGAAGCCCATTTTCCCCACAAAGCCCACCCAATAACTCACCTCTTTGGTTAAATCCTTACCAGCTTTCTGGTAATTGATTGCTACTCTTTGAGCTGCTAATGTACTGAATTCCTGTTCCTTTCAATGGCTTTTATCTGAGGTAAAGGAGTTAGAATAGTGGAGCTTTAAGTTTTCCTAAACTTATTACTGTGTGACCTTGAATGAGTCATGAATTTTATAGGCATCATTCCTTCTGATTATAAAACACAGATGAGGGTGACGATAGTAGAAATAAAAATGGCAGCTCATTACTAATTCTGGGGAGTTGTCATGTTACATGCAAACAGGAAGCTTCCTGCCCAGTAGAAATGGGATTCCATAAATGTAGTGTTTCAATTTTCACAAATTCACTAATATTTTGAGCTTCATCTCTTCAGGTTTGTCTGCTCCTTTAGTCTTGGAGACTCTCTTATAAGTGAGCGTACCTTGGTTACCTTCTACTCAGCACAAGCACAGAAGATTATATTAGCTTAATGAGTCAACCTGTGGGTGAGTCAGCACCTGGGCACATACTCACATTTCCCTGTTACACGATAGTGACTGATGTGCACCTAACCATGGTGACCTTCACAAGCACGAGGCAGATATCTTCTTTTCATTGCAAGCAGTCAAGCATGACCTTCATTTGTAAGGCTGCCTGCCAAGAGGAAAGTACAACTGAATGTGCCTTCCAATTTATGTAGGCATTGTAAAAGTAAAGACTCCACAGAGATTCTGCAGGCGCAGGGAACCTGGAGCCAAGTGAACAATCTGGTAGACGCTCTACTGAGACTCTTCAACATATTGTGTATCATAGCAAAGCTCCAACTCAGAGATGACAAAAAGAATGTGTCATAGTCTGACATTCATCCTTCCTGGGAAACAGAATCTTTAGGAAACCAGCTATGACCCTTGTGTGTCTTTTTAAAAATTCAGCAAGTCCAAGTTGGCTTGAAGTAACAGTGTTTGGTTAGCTTAGACCCAGAGTAGTGAAAGGTTGCCATATTTTTCACATATAATTTTGAATAATTATGAGTATTTCAATCTTACTTTCCTTATGATTCTGTACCTTACAAATATTAATTTCCTCAAGGCTGTGTTTTCTGATTAGGAAAAGCAATATACTTTATTGTAAAATATGCAAAAATATGTATTATGGAAAATATAGAAGAGACCCACCAAGGATTGTACGTGCTGAACCTTACCATATATGTTTCCTAATATTCCCTGCAACTCAATAGTTATGTACCAAGCAGACAATAATCAAGGCATTCTCATAATTTTTATTAACCTTGTTTAGTTGGGAAAAAAATGTTGTTTAGCCTACTTGTTCTCCACCCAATCTTTCATTCCTCCTTTACATGAATGGAGCTGCTATGTGTAGTGCAGCTTTTGGGCAGTAGGTACTAGAAAGCAAGACACATTGTAAGGTTACAGGAAGAAGTTTGGATGTGTAGTCAGGGAAACTGGGGGGATAATAATATGGAATCAGAGAGCAGAGTTATGTGCAGAAAGAAAATGAAAGGCACAAAGGAGCTTTCCAGGACTGATTGGAGGTGAAAATTACCTTAATAATACTTGAGAAAAATAGAGAAAGTGCTTGAGTGAGAAGTAATTGGTTGGAGCCATATCATGCTCATTTTACTTCTTTTTAGGGCTTATTACCTTTCTTAAAATAATACTTAATTTTAGAGACAACAACACGCCACTGTTCATACACATGTAGCATAATGGGGCTTGTTCAGCATTTAGGGGTGCAAGCACTTGCTACAGGAAAGCCAAGTTTGCTTTCTGGCTCAGTGGGCACCTGCATTCATGTGTATGTCCTCACACAAGAAATGTGAGTGAGTGAACTTCGTGGCCAATGGAGGGAACAGAAACCCTTACATTGCTGACAGAAACCCTTAAATTACTTATTACAAATGAGTAAACATTCAAATCATTTGAATATTGTAATCAGGGAATTTTTTTTAGATCTGAAAACCTCTGCAATTGTAACAAATGGGGTTTTGGTGTCAACTTCTGAACTGTCTGTAAAATATTTGAAAGTTTACATCTCCAGTTAAACATAAATTCTTCCAATATGTGTATCTTAAATGCAAAGAGAGAAACACCAAAGGAAATAAGAGGAAAACTGAGTATTATCTGGATTGAAATGGTTGGATATTAAGTATTACTTAGTGTTGCTATCGTGGTGTGTTGCACAGTCATTAGGTATACAACAGACTAGCATGAAATTAAATAAGTTTGGGGCCTCAGAGGATAATGTGCTTCATCAAGAACCTCTCCTTAAATTAATCTAGAACATTCTTAGAACAGAAACAAAAGCTACAAAGGAGAGATAAACATATCTTTTGTTTAGCTCACAAGTAGGGAATGAGAAAAAGACTTGTGAGAAAGCAGGTGATATTTCTTCCCTTAGACGTCGAACCACCAGGTGGGGGAGATTGGTTATTAAGCAGCTTAAAAACATCCTTGAACAAATGCTGAGAAGAGGTATAAATGTGAGCCAAAAAGAAGAAGCGGGGCCTTTGGAGACTTGGGATAGTTTTGGCTGTTCATCGCTCCATTTTGAGGTGCTCCTAGAGATAACTGTGCAAGGGAAGGTTTCAGGGCTCCTGGCTCCAGCTGAGTTTCTGGGTTCTGGTTGCTCCATATTCCGGCAGAAGAAATCCTGCTGATTATGCCAGGAGAATTGTTCCTCGGAACTGACATCCTTACGGTTTTGTTATTGTATTCTTTAATATCCTTTTCCTATTGTTTAGGTTAGTCAAGTTATAAGTGAGGTACTCTCGGTTAATGAGTTCATAATAAAATATATATGCTAAGAAAAAAGAAAAGAAAATAGCTTTAAGAAGAGTATACATGTGGGATAGGGATAGCGCATCTAGAGCAGGCATAAGGGAGTTGGGAAAGTCCATTCTCTTTCGTTTGTAGGAAACACTCCACTCATTTGCCTGAAGCATGCAGCTTGACCATAGTTTTCATTTTTCCTAGGTTCCAGAAAGTCAACAGATTCTGATTGGAATCATCAAAGGAAGTAAATTGATATTTTTCCTATGGTCCACTCCATAGCATCATTTTCCTGTAATCTGCTAAGGCCATTAGTAAAGCCTTAGAGTATGTTTGGCTCAATCCGGCCATGCCTCAGCCTAGCCTTCAGCTTAGACATCCATTGATTATAGCTTCCATTGCTCCTTCAAACACTTACAAGTGCTTAATTAACAATTCACTAAATGGGAGATAAATTTGCTGTTGCTTGAGTAGGCTCATTCAAAGTGTAGATGTAATAATCATAAAATACTAAAAAGTAAATGAAAAGCAAGATTATAAATTACTCTTGGCCTTAGGCTTCCCTCAAGCTATGAAAAACAAAAGCAATTATTTATCTTTGGAGATGGAATTAACTTTTGTCCTTTCATCTAATCAATGCATGTTATTCATCTCTGCTTTGCTCTTTAGACAAGTAGAGAAGTTAAAGAGAAACCCCATTTCTTACTTGCACTCAGCGTGCTGCATATTTCATTCTTTCCTTATTTGGGATATTTTTTAAAGTGATACTTCTTTAGGACACAAAAGGCTTGGATATGTCAGGGGAAGCAGTTCAATACCTGTAATTAGTGACCTTGTTTTATTTAAGCCTCCATCACAGACAGAATTGATTTTATTAATGCGCTTGCTTCATTAAATGGTTGCTGAATATGAATCAGTGTCTGCATTAAGCATTTTCAGACACACCCGAAATTCACCCAGGCCTAGAGCTAGCTCCACATAAGTGCACAGGCAGTCAGCTTTGTGTACTTTTTTATGCTTGAGGTTTAACTTCTATGGCATTAACGCATACTTGTTTTGTTGAAGCTGTTTGCTTTTCAATTGAATACCTGGAGCATAGATGTAACAGTTCAGTTTTGAAAATGTAACACTAGGCTGTATTTATTTTCTGCCATAGTTTAGTAAGTTGATACACACACACACACACACACACACACACACACACACACACACACACTTAGAAAATGCTAGAACAAGTTCATTGAAAGCATTGATATATATAGTCCTCTCAAAAGATGCTGGGAAACTAAAATGAAAGTGAGGATTTTGGATTATGTTTTTGTGTATATAAACATAAACGTGAATATATGATATATCATATATATACATAATATGCATGCATATGATATATGTAGCTGTTATTGTCTCTGGTAAACTGCAGGTGCCAAAGTTACTCAGTTTGCCTTTGAGGTTCTGTAGATCTCAGAACAGCTTAGTCATCTTCCTGGGTTTCAACGTCTTTCACTGAAATCTGGAGAGCCCACTTCAGCCACAAAAGAACATCTTATCCTGACCCTTTAGCACAGCTACCTGTCTCTTCACTATGTGCATCAAAAGTCTTGTAAGGAAAGAGGTTCCACACTGTCTCTCTTATTACACAGTGAGTATTAATTGAGGCCAAGTGCATAATACCACCAAGTACACACATCTAACTTATGTGCCATCATTTCAGGTCCCATCCTTCCTCTCTGCCCAATGACTACAACTGGTGCAGCACAAAAACATGAAGACACAGGATAAACTCTTGCAAGTTGAGTGGTACTGCTCACTCGCCCACTGCTGAGGCTTACATCTTTATGTGTACTGAGGCTTATCTCTATCCATTCACAAAAACAGCCTGGGGGAAGATAGTGCTGACTAAGAGAGTTTGGTGAGTTACTTTCTCCTGTGTGCTGAATCTGACAGATGTTTTCCTTTTTCCCTTCACTCTTTCTTCACCTGTACTCATCTATTCATCAAGAACATTTTACACACACACACACACACACACACACACACACACACACACTCACACACATACACACATACACATACACACACATACACACTCACACACATAAACACACACACACATACTCACACACATACACACACACATACACACTCACACACATACACACACACATACACATACACAATCACACACATAAACACACACACACACTCACACACATACACACACATACACACTCACACACATACACACACACATACACACACACACACACACACACACACACTTACTTGTAGAAAACTAACTTCTCCCAGAGATATGACAATAAGATATAAAGAAGGGAAGAGCATATAAAAAGGATGCTCCTAGCTCTTTTCTAATTACCTGGTGCTGAGTACCATTGGCCAAACATTGAGAATGAGAATTATGTCCTGGTTGGAGATGACTTCCTATTCCACCTTGACCTACACTAAAACAATGAAGGACCAGGAAGGATGGAGACTGAGTACAGCAAGATCAAAGGATAGCTGTGAAAATACGGGCAACAAGAAAAAAAAAAAGCGTTTCTGACAAGAAAGCTTAAAGCAAAAGTATAAAAAAGGGCAGGAATTCAAGGGGAGATGTATCTATTTGCAAAGGGAAGGGCTAGGACAACATTGAGGAGTGGGTAAGACAGTTTCCTCCATAGCCCACCTTACTCCACCAATCATGCTATGTCTCGGGCTTTGCTTTTGTAAAGGCAGTTCTCAAATTTTCTTCTTTATGTCTGAGCACACCCTTGATAGGACATGTTTTTTCCTGTACCTCCACATCAAGCATGACTGACTGCTGAAGGTTCATGAGACCTTCTCTCTCCTCTCTCAGAAATGCTGCCTCCTAGGTAGTTGCTCCTAATCGGAAACCTCTGAATTCGTGGCATCTCTGACCAGTGCAGTGTAACGAGGAGCACTGTGGCAGCTGAGAAAAGGCAGTGCAGTTTACAAGTGGTCCTGTAAGGTACCACTGTGTTGGAGTTTTTCATAGCTAACTAGGAAGTACTGTATTAAAACTTAGCATGTATCACAGCACAGAGAAAATCTTTGAATAATTATTGACTCCATGTGCCTTTTGAAAGTGTTATGCCCTCTCTCTCATGGAGACATTCGTACGCATCACCCAGCTATCATTTGCAAAGAAGATGAAGGATTGTCAGATGTGTGTCCTCATTGTTGATCAGTAATGTACTATGCTAATGCCTGATGCGGAAAGAAGAAAGGACAGTGCTCTGCTGGTAGGCTGCATGTACATGTAGAAAATCAGCTTTTAGTTTAAATCAACTTCACTTTTCTTGCCTCTCCATTAACCTCTGACAAATTGCAAACCCCAGAGTTTCCACAGGCATGGATGAGGCCAGCCAGACCATTACCGTGGCCTGTTAAAATATGTCTTTCCAGGCAGCTTCCTGTGTGCTCTCATCCCAGCCAGAAATTCTTTGATAGAACTTATCATGCATTATTTATGTTACTCTGAACCTCTAATGCAAATTTATAAAACATAGTGGGAACATCCGGTGTGTCTCGGTGTTATTCATATCACTCTGTGTCTTCTGCAAGAGGCTTGCAGAATCACATCTGTGCAATAATCTCATGCACACAATTACAGCTGAGTCCTAATTCTTAGGAACATTTTGGTGGTGTGCCTTTTGCACGTCGAACTTATTTTATTTCCTCTTTCACTGCCCAAGCTGCTTATTGGCCATCTGATCACAGTGCACTTCTAAGAACATGTCTCTCTTGAGAAAGGAAGGTACATAACATGTTTCCATTCATTTTCTCCAGGCTAGTTGTTGAGGCCAGAGGCTGGCCTACTTAGAGGAAGATTTCCAGAACACTCTTAGATTGCAAACACCCTTTAACTTTAAGCGCTTTGGAACACCCTTCATTCCTACCACAAGCCCACTGAGGTATGAACAAAGATCTGTCAAAAGACTAACTGAAGACTATCCAGTCAAGTCAGTTTAATATTTTTACAATGTCACCATCATGTACTCCAGCATAAAACCTTCCTCCTTGTGTATTTGTGTGACTGAGAATTAGATATAATTTGTATTGAATGTTCGTAGTGTATGTTTTCTGTTGTATTGTATCTTTTTTTTTTCTTGAGACGGGATTTCTCTGTGTGGCCTTGGCTGTTCTGAACTCGCTTTGTAGACCAGGTTGGCCTAGAACTCACAGCGATCTGCCTGCCTCTGCCTCTGCCTTTGGAGTGCTGTGTTTAAAGGCATGTACCAACTTGCCTGGATTGTTGTATTGTACCTTTTAAACAGACCATTAAAATGACCATGATTAGGACAGTCCTAAACATATTCCAGCATAGCACTCAACAAAAACAAGGAGCATGCTCTACATTAAGAACCCACGTAAGGAGGAAAGAAAGAGACAATGAGGAGAATTCAGTGGCTAAGTGTCAGAATTGGCATCATTTTATAGTGTCAAGCAATCTCTTCCATCGCAGAGTATGTAAATTATTGATGAATCTGTTCAGCATTTCATTTCTTTGTGGCAGCTGAGAAGGTCTTTGCTGTAACATGATTTTATTGGCATTAGAATAAAATATATTTATCTAACAGGACTCCTAAAAAGCAAATGGAAGATTAGTAAGTTTTCTGAAGTCTGAAAGTGTAGCCTCACATGTCACATTTGTACATAGGCCCCAATAAAATTGTATCGTACAATGTAGTTCTGTGTAACCTTAAGGACACAGTTTCAGTAATATTTCCCCACACGTTTCCAGTATTGTTCTCTATCTTCCTCCTTTTGAAAATGTGGTTTTACTGCTCCTGTTTGCTTCCTCACATTAATTTCACTATTCTTGGTCACGATGGCATTGACTCCATCACAGGCTCTTGCCTGGATCCTGGATCATTTTCTCCCGAGGATTTCTATTCCCCATATGTGCTCATTTCAGCTTGCACAAAGTCGAAAGAAGGAGAGGTGAGTATTTTATCAACTTGTGCTGCAGTTCCTTGTGGCCTAGTACCAACCTAACAAGACAGATTAAGGAAAATATAATCTCTCTTATGTGCAATTACAAAAATCAACATAACTCTCTTGCATTATTTCTTTTGCTGTTGTTCCTTTTTAAAAATCTGTCTGGGTCCTGGTGGAATCTTGGCTCAAAGAAAGAACTATGTTAACTGATGACCTGATGATGGCTGGACAGCTTCAGTGCAAGGTGTTGAAAGTGTACTGCAATGTAGGCTTATGGGGCCTTCTAATTGCACATTTTTCCATTCAAAAATCTGTCCTCAGGATAATTTATCAAAATGTAAAAATAAAAATAACATTCAGTAATAGCTAACTTTTTACTGGAATTCTTTTTTTTTTTTTCCATATTGCTTTGGATCTTTGTGTTTCTCCTCTAAATTTAAGTATCTTTCATATGTACTTATTGGGTACAGATTGCATGCCAGGCTCTCAGTTAATCCCTGAAGATAATGAAAGTAGTTTTAAAAAAAAATGACCTGATCCTAAATCATTACTGTGACTGTGATTAATGTGAACTGAATATTTCTTAAAGTGGGTAGTTAAGATTGAGGACTATGCGCTAATGAAAACTAGAAGTATGATGCTTTAAAGAAGAGAACGATATACCAGGTAAAGGGGAATAATGGCAATAAAAATGACAATAAAAAATGGCAGGTTGAAGAATTAAGTTAAACATTCCTTTTGTAGCAGAGCCTGGATGTGTCCATAATGAACTGCTTTTTTTGGATAATATTGTGAGCAGATCTATGGGATTCATGGTCAATGGACTGAACTCTGTCGAGGAAGAGTGGGGAGAAACAAAAATAACAAGGAAAGTCAGACAATACGAGATAGTGACCCACTGAAAGACACGCCAGCCAATGTTTGTGTCCTGTCTTTGGGACATTTTGTGAATAAATATGATACTCAGATAAAGTCACATGCTTTTTTAACTTGGTTTCCTTTGTTCACAACTATATATTAGCTATGATAAAGCAAAATACACTTTCATAATGTAGCTTGTGCCTCCTCATACCTAGTGTTCTGATTTTCTTTGGTGAGAGTGCATCGTTGAAAATGAACACAGTGTCCTTGTTGAACAGTAAGCTTGACACAGGCTAGAGTCATCTGAGAAGACAACTTCAATGGACGATTGCCCAGATTACATTGGCCTGTGGCTGTATGTGTGAGAGTTTGCCTTAATTGTTATTTAATGTAGGAGGACCCTGCCAACTGAGGGAGGAGCCACTCACTAAGCACTTGGTCCTGGGCTCTATAACAAAACTAGCTAGGCATGCAACTGGAAGCAGCTAGCAAGCAGTGGTCTTCTGCATGGTCTGCTTCATTCTCCTGCGTGAGTTTCCTTGTTTCTGCTGTCAATCATGGACTGTAAACTATATGCTGAAATAAACTGTTTCCTTCCCTAAGGTACTCTGGGTCACAGTGTTCATCACAGCATCAAAATGAAACCAGAACACAACATGAGTGTACTTCATGGTATACTTTCTCAAACTCGTATAAAGAGATATGTAAGAGCTTGTGCATCATTTATGTTTTTGGCATTATTTTGAACATAAAGCACACACATTGTTCCCTACATTCAATTCTCCAGCTATCGCTTTATTGGCCTGTAAAGAGAAAGCCTTTGTTAACTACAGTGAGGTCCAATAGTAAAATACTATTTGATTGACCAGACTTAGCTTTGACTATGAATTCCTATTCAGAGTTTATGTGTCTTTCTGATGGAAATAAAACACCACTTGTCCCTCTAAGAAGTTGGGGGATGCCAACTGCTCAGGTGTCATGTAACTAGTTAGCATGCCAGCGAATAAATTACTTAATCTTCTTGAGTCTTTGATCCCGTTTTCATCAAACAACACTAATATTGACCAGACACTCATAGTTGATAAGGCCACCAAGTTAAGAATATTTAAAATACTGGGTCATACATATAAAACTACTAGATAATTTTAGGAATGTCAAAGCAGGAGTCAGAGATTCTGTAGGAAACAGTCTGACAGAACAATCCAGACTAATATAATAAAGGCATCATCATTACCATGCTGATCCCTGGAAAATTTCTCTCTGCCTTGGTTGCCTCTGGGCATCCAGTCCTTGCAGACCCGATGAGTAAAGATGCTGAACATGGCCTTCATAAGAACTGAAACTAATTTATAAGCCACATGGAAAAAGGTATTTTTCCAAAACAGACTTCTCAGTTCTTTTTTTTTAAATTTATTAATTTATTTATTTTTAATATTAATTTATTCTTATTACATCTCTATGGTTATCCCATCCCTTGTATCCTCCCATTCTCCCCTCCCTCCCATTTTCCCCTTATTCCCCTCTCCTATAACTGTTCCTCAGAGGGATTACCTCCCTCTGTATATGCTCATAGGGTATCAAGTCTCTTCTCGGTGACCTGCTGTTCATTCCTCTGAGTGCCACTAGGTCTCCCCCTCCAGGGGACATAGTCAAATGTGAGGCACCAGAGTACATGAGAAAGTCAAATACTTCTCTCCACTCAAGTGTGGAGACTGTCCTGTCCATGGGCTAGATCAGGGTAGGGGTTTAAATTTTACCGCCTGTATTGTCCTTGGCTAGGGCCTTAGTTTGAGCGGGACCCCTTGACCCAAATCTGCCTATCATAATGTTCTACTTGTAGGTTTCTAGGACCCACTGGATCCTTCCACATTGCTATTCTCACATGGTTCTCTCATCTAGAGTCCCAATAGGATGTCCTCCCCTCTGTCCCAGTTTCCTGGTAAGGGAAGGCTTTCATGGGACATGCCCATTGGGCTAGTATGCAGATATAAGTGAGTATATACCATTTGAGTCTTTCTGCTTCTGGGTTAACTCACTCATTATGATCATCTCTAGCTCAATCCATTTGTCTACAAATTTCGGGAATTCCTTGTTGTTAATAGCTGAGTAATATTCCATAGTGTATATGTACCACAGTTTCTTTATCCATTCTTCTACTGAGGGACATTTCGGCTGTTTCCATGATCTGGCTATTATGAATAAGGCTGCTATGAACATGGTTGAGCAAATTTTCTTGTTGTGTGCTGGTGCATCTTCTGGGTATATTCCAAGGAGTGGAATAGTTGGGTCTTCAGGAAGCCCTATTCCCAGTTTTCTGAGATAGCACCAGATAGATTTCCAAATTAATAAATGGGACCTCATGAGGCTGAGAAGCTTCTGTAAGGCTAGAGACACTGTCAAGAGAACAAAGCGACAGCCTACAGACTGGGAAAAGATCTTCACCAACCCTACATCTGACAAAGGTCTAATATCCAAAATATATAAAGAACTCAAGAAATTAAACACCACCAAACCAAATAACCCAATTGAGAAATGGGGCTTGGAACTAAACAGAGAATTCTCAACAGAAGAATATCAAATGGCTGAGAAACACTTAGCTCAACCTCCTTAGTCATCAGGGAAATGCAAATCAAAACAACTCTGAGATTCCATCTTACACCCATCAGAATGGCTAAGATCAAAAACTCAAGCGACACCACATGCTGGAGAGGATGTGGGGAGAGAGGAACACTCCTTCATTGCTGGTGGGACTTCTCAGTTACTTAACACAGTAAAGTAAACCTTTTCTCCTGAAGGACACGCCCATTGTTAGATTTGAATGACTCAAGTCAAGGTCAGAGTTAACTGATGCTAAAGGAGAGTGTTGAAAGTTAGTTTGAAAGGTAGGATTTTAGAAGTTGTGTAGAGACTTACGAACATAGGTGAAGAATGATGCATTTCAAAGGGAGAAGGAGGACTGGCAACGCATTTTCCTTTGTCCGATTATATTTTTTCTATCTAAAATTCAAATATCGTTGCATTTCCTATATCATTTTACTTTACTTCGTTTCTTATGAGGAGGGGGAGTGAAGCAGACACATTAGTATAATGCATATTCTCTCATAGTATTGGATTATTTCAGGTAGCTGTATTCAGAGGCAATGCAGCACAGTAAAGTTACCCTTGGGAATTGAAAAATCTTATTGCCAATAAACATGCAATTTTCTTTTCAGAGTGTTTTCATTTTGTCTTGGATTTAATATTTATGAGTGGACATAATAATATGGAAAATGTATCATGAAACAATCTCAGTATTGAGTCACAAACCAGCGTAGGATTTCAATTTTACAAACTGTCCTTTCTGATAAAAGCATAACCCATTTTCCTTACATCCATCTCATTTGGTCACTCTGTCCTAGTAGATAGATCATCCAGAATTGGTGTGGCATCACAAGTGCTCACACACAGGTCAAACCATCCTATATAAGAGTGGCTTATCATGTGATCATTAGTCACACATATTTAGAGCTTCCAACTTTGAGCTTGAATGGCTTCACCAATGAAGAATGAACAGTAAAAGTAGTCTAGTCATTAGCCATCCATGTCTTCCCAAATGAATGAGTTCTCATTATGCCCAACAGCGAGATAGAAACAAAATCATCCCTCTGCATAGAAGTCATCACTGATTGTTTATTAAAGATGGCAAAGACTAGATTTTTCTGGTTTACATGTCACATCAATGTGTTTTTATCCTTACTTTCATTCCTATGATTTCCTTATGGCGTAGAAACCTGCTCATCACAGTTATCTTCCTGTACTTGTACACATGAACATGTATAGGTCATTCAGTATACATGTCATAGATGTTTCTCCCTGTTTGTGTTGGTTAGGTGAGGTATCTTCATCATTAGCAACTGAAGTTATCAACAACTTGTCTCATGCTGCATACAATGAGGATTACATACATTCGCCATTTAAGGTATTTTATCTTCAAATACATCATTTGTTTTGAAAGGGCAGCAAAGAATATTATGGTCATCATCTAGTTTCATGAATAAGAAAAAGAATACTTGAAAAAATACATGGAAAAATCTGTCTCTACACACCATAAGAGATGCGTCAAATGGTTCAAAAAAAAGTGCCAATCACACATCTAAGAATTTAGAATAAAAATATTAAAACTATTAATGAGGCGATACTTTAAAAAATGCATTCAAAGTGAGTCAGAACAAAAGGATGTAGGTTATCACTAAGTTAGTGGTAGCTTATGTCAGTGCCAATACTGCTCAGTTCTGTGATTTATATATGATGTTTGAGTGAAGTGAAAAGGAAACAAGCACATATATTAACATATAAACTAACCATAAAAATAATACTCCAATCTGCAGTTTATTAAGCACATAGTGGTAGTACTTGATCTGGCTGTGCTAATTCATCCACACATTTTTGTGTCTTTATTAAAAATGTCCTTAAAGTTTACAATGACAGTGTTGTAAGGTAACATTTGGTCACATAACAAAGTAAAATATCAATCCAAATTTTATTATTCAAATTTTGGGAGGCAGAGGAAGGTGGATCTTTGCAAGTTCTAGGCCAGCCTGGTCTACAAAGAAAGTTCCAGGACAACCAGGGCTATTACATAGAGAAACCCTGTCTTGAAAAAAAAAAACAAAAAACAAAAAACAAACAAACAAAAAACCTCAAAAAATCAAATTTCTAACTTATCTAATTCAAATATTATTTCTCATAACTTACTTTGTTTACATTATTTTAAAATAAATTCTCTGAAATTTTATTTTTATTTATTTATTTATTTTTATTTTATTTTTTAATTTTATTAATTTATTCTTGTTACATTTCTATGGTTATCCCATCCCTTGTATCCTCCCATTCTTCCCTCCCTCCCATTTTCCCCTTATTCCCCTCCCCTATGACTGTTCCTGAGGGGGATTACCTCCCCCTGTATATGCTCATAGGGTATCAAGTCTCTTCTTGGTGACCTGCTGTCATTCCATATAAAGTTGAGGATTGTTTTTTCAAAGCCTGTAAAGAATTGTGTTGGCATATACAGGGGAAGAATGGGAGAATACAAGGGATGGGCTAACCATTGAGATGTAACAAGAATAAATTAATTAAATTTAAAAAAAGGAAAAAAAAAGAATTGTGTTGGCTTATGGGAATTGTATGGGGTCTGTAGATTTCTTTTGGTAAGTTGGCCATTTTTACTATGGTAATCCTGCAGATCCACAAGCATGGGAGATCTTCAGAGACTTGAAGTTTTTCATGCAAGTCTTTCACTTGCTGGGTTAGAATTACCCCAAGATACTTTAAAGTTTTTTTTTTTTTCAGGCTATTTTGAAGGTTGTATTTCCCCTAATTTCTTTCTCAGCCCATTTGTCTTTTGTATACAGGAGGGCAACTGATTTTTTGAGTTGATTTTTTTATCATGACCTCATTTACATGTGATTGCCTCTCTAAAGATTGTATCTCAAAAAAAGAAAATAGAAAAAAGGAAAAAAAAAGAAAGAGAGAGAGAGAGAGAGAAAGAAGAAAGAAAAGAAAAATCAGTGATTGCCCATTCCATTGAGAGTTGAATGACCTTGTGCCAAATTCTCCATTTCTAGATAACAGGTAGTGTAAGTCTCTTAGGAAGATATTCATAAGAGAAAGTGCTTTCTTTATGTGCCTTTTACTTTCCCCTGTAGTGCAGTATATTAGTATTTTTGTACAGTGGCACTAATCCTATCATGACCTCCCATACTCTAGACCTAATGTAACTTGAATTAGTCTGGCTGGGAAACGCTGAGGTAAAGATATCACTGCACTGAGATTTAGGGCTTCACACATGACCTCTGGGGAACACAGCTTGTAGTGAGAACAACATCTCTTGACTTTTTAACATCTTGATTTTGATTGGAATGGAGCTTTTAGAAGCAACTTGCAAACTGATTAGCATATCTAGTTTTGATTCATAGACTCATATATTCAGAGAAAAATTTTATCTGCAATAAAATAACACGAATGAGAGAAGCATATTACTGTCTACTAAGCTTATTTTTAAAAGTTAATGTATAAAAACACATTTGCATTTAAGCCTTAGCATAAAGAATATATTCAATTTGGTTCAGGACTCTGTATTAGGGCACATATATAACTTATTTTTTTCAAGACAGGGTTTCTCTATGTAGCCTTGGCTGTCCTGAACTCGATTTGTAGACCAGACTGGCCTTGAACTCACAGAGATCTACTTGCCTCTACCTCTCCAAGTGCTGACATTAAAGCATACGCTGCACATAAATAACTACTAGGCAAAGAATCACTAAATAGAAAAAAACAAGGTTTATATAGCAATTTCTTTTAAGTTATTTGCCCCTCTCCTATCAATCATTGTGACAGAATACTCCCAAATGCCTTCGTATATCTCTAGTCCATCCTTTAGGCCAAAAGGGGAAACTACGAGAAATGGTGAGTCATGAGAGTGTACATTAGTGGCAATTATTTTAAAGTGAGACATGCTATACATTTTATGAAGACTTTAGTAATAATATCTGAAACACATATTCACAATTTTGTCCATAACTAAGGCATCCTTGCTTGCTTCTTCCTTCGCATGTTTCTGTCTACCTCATTTGATTTTATAACCATAAAATAGTAGGTAGCAAAAGTTTACATTAAGAAAGAAGCAGCTAGTCTAGACTGTACCGTTGGCCTTCCTTCTACATTTCCATAAATATATCAAATCTAAGTTATTATTTTATAAGATATTTTATTTCCTGTGGTAAGGTTCTGCTTTTGTTTTTGTTTTTGTTTTTGTTTTTTTTCAGGCTACTTTGCAGGATTTTCACCTCTCTGAGGTTATTCAATGTGTGTTTCCTAAGATGATGTATGGCATTTTTTATACACCTGATAGGCCTGGGAAACTACCAAGCCCGAACTTCTGAATGTTACCTACAAGTGTAATATAATAGGCCTATGGTTATCAAGATCATCTGAAATGTGAAAACCTGGACTGGAACAAAAATAAAATATCATCACATAAACTCCCCACATAGTAAGAATGAGAGAGTAGCTATAAGTTCTCCCTTGAGAAGGAATCTGCTATCTTGTTAGTGAAATGCAATTTTTACAGCAGCCCTATACTTGAAATTTCTGTTTTGAGTGTGTATATCCCCAAATCATCTCTTGTCCTCCATTCAGACTCCAGGTGAAACAGCATCACCTGAGAGATTGTTACATTTTAAAAAGTCATTTTGTTACAGCACTGTTTCAATAATGTGACAGAAAAACAGAAAGAACCAATAGACAGGTAGATTCACAGACAGACAGACAGATGATATGTGAAAGTAAATAGGGACAATACATAGTCACATTATTAAAATATTCATATGTTCTCCAGTGATAGTACATTTAGCAATTATTAAGGTTATATTTTAAAATCATTTAATAACCTGCACAAAATGGTTATATTACATAGGATATGATGAATTATACAGAGAACACACAATACATTTTCAAAAATAAATGTTCTGTCTTCCTATATAATCTATTCACAATGACTGACTATTGAAAGGACAAAATGCAGGACAGCAGTGTTTTTATGGGTTTCCGTATTTCCAAATTTGCTGGAATGAATATGTAACATATCTTTGATAGGAAGTATAGAGAATATGTGAGAAATATCAGTACTGGGCTTTGGGGGTGTTAAAGAATTATGTGCTTCAGGTTTAACACTACTTTAAAACAAAATCACTGCTTTTCAGTAGCTGTTCTGTTGCCACAGAGATGCCCTGCAGTTGCTGTGGCAACAAATGAATAATAATCCACACTATGTAGCACGTCATGGCTCACACATTTCCTTTCTCATGCTGCACCTCATCTGTGGTCAACAAAAACTAAGCAAAGGTTTTGAAGAAGGCCGACCTGGTTGTCTGCGCAAGTTTACAGATGAGAAAAAGAGACTGAAGATGCTCCCTAATTGCTTCCTGCTAGATTCTTAGTGACTTGAAGAGCCGATTTAAAAAAAAAAAAAATGAAATCCCCCATGATTCCCAGTGCATTTCAAAAGGCCTTCATCTCTCTCTTTGGATCTGCGTATTTACTCATGTAGTCATATTATTCAAACAATGTCATTTACAAATCTTGGAGCATAATAAGGTAGAGCTGGCCAGCTTCCATCAGAGGGGAGGGACCAAGTGTCTTAAGGCCCTCTCTCAGTCTTTTAACAGGGAGTGGCAACTTTGGCACTTTCCCATTAGACATTGTTCTCAACTGAACCTAAAGCTTTATGTACATTCTTGCTCTTAAATACGTGAGGAATGAGAACTACTGCTGAAGCCTAGAGGAATTGTTTCACAGATAGCTCTATTTGCAGAGTAATGTCACTGGATGCACACAGGTGCCTAGGTTTTTGCTGTCAAGTGCAGAAGCCACACAGCCTATTTGTTAAGGTTTGGAGGAAGAAAGTTGTGAAATCTTTTGCACATGGGCCCTTGTTGGCAGACTTAGGGCCCCGTGGGTGGAGCTTATGAATTACATATCCACCCTGTTCTGTTCCCAGTGTCATGTAACAAAAACTGCATAGCTACATAGCTTCACCCCGGGGAGCCATCTGAACCATCCCTGCCATGCCGAGATGAGCTAGAACCCCTCAAGTTGTAAAGTCAATACAAATTCTTCTACCTTTGAAGTTTTATTTTGAGAAAAATGCAGTAGCAAATGGACCACATAAATCTAAATTGACGTCCAATACTCGTGAGTAAAACCGCACTGCCTGCCTGTGAGTAACAGCACTTTGAGTCTCCACAAACCTTGCAGATATATTACTGTATAACTCACAGAGGAATAATACTGCCATTGCTGAACATCCCAACCAACAGGGCTAAATTTTGAGCACTAAAGCCAAAGTGTTAGATCCAGACAAGATGGTTTAACTTCAGCTCCCTAGTGAATTGCCAAATCTTCAGATATTTCTAATCTGAGAAAGTATAACAGCATCATTTCTAAGGATTGTCCTGGATATTAACTGAGCTGAGCTACAAACAATTAATGTGTTTTTAAAAAGTTAAATGAATATACAATTAGGAAATGACAGTATTTTCCCATCCTGCTCTATAATCATGTAATATAAATTCTCCTGGATCATGGCTTGGGCATCCTATATCTTGGCACATATTTTAGCATGAGATACTGAAAAAGAGGAAGGGGGAGGCAGGGACAGAGAGAAGGTGCGTGAAACATAAGCCAGGGCTTCTACAAACATCCTTGTTCTGGCTCCTTGGGAAATTAGGATGCTTCTCGTATATTCACACATGCTCACCTAGTTCATGCCAACTCTTCAGTGTCTCATAGCAGACTCCCCCATCTTGCCTAGAGGTGAGTTGAAGTGTCCTGACTTCTTTTTCCATGAATTGATACAGAAGGGAAATATTATAATATACAGCTTCAAAAACTTCCTGCCGATCCCTTTCTTACAATAACACATTGTGAATGGTTTTCTAACACACTCTGCTCATAAATAAGGAAAAGTAGCTCCTGGAGCTTTTTGTTCATCTTGGAATGCCCAGACGTGTCTATGGCCTTTGTCTTGAGATAAAAGGCTGAAACAAAACACAAAACCTTGATCAATTTAAAACACTCTACTCTTCATCTGCTAAGAAGTTTACACACACACACACACACACACACACACACAAAGAGAGAGAGAGAGAGAGAGAGAGAGAGAGAGAGAGAGAGAGAGATGTAGTTAAGATTATAAACATGGCAACTATTTTTATCTCCAAAAACTGCCAGGAAATGTTTTGTGAGTGGCATCACTGGTAAGAACAGGCCTAGGATACAATGTACCTATAGAATTACTGTGTTATGGCCTCTATTAAAAAAATATATAATTCAACGGATGTGTAGTAGATGTTCAAAGTAAAACATTCTCAGGACTGGAAAGATAACTCAGATGGTAGGGGAGGAGGTCCCCTTCTGTCACAGAGCTAGGGCATGGGAACAGGGTGAAAGAAGGAGGAAAGGAAGAAACAAACAAGGGGATAAAAATGTATATGTAATCTGAATAAATTTATAAAAAAGGAGAAAATCCTAAGTTTTCTGTTACTCTAATATACATGAACAAAACAGAGGATCTTTGACGCAACACTAAATACCATCAAACTAAAGATGATCCAAATCACTTCAGGAAATTGTCCAAGAGAAGGCCTTCAGTGCTCTGGGTCTGTGTCCTCACACAAATCCCTCAACCTCCCCACACTTTTGAGAAAGTGATTGCCATTGTATAATCTTCTATCTCAAAAACACACTTGAAACGTCAAGGGTAGCACAAATTGTATTTGTCCATATATGAGCTATAAGCAAGCATAGAAAAAGACACAGATAATAACTTGTCTAGTAGATGAAATCTGAGAAAAATTAAAGCTGGATGGAAGTACATTAAGTATGGCTGTTTCTTTATTATATAAGCAGAAAATCCCACTAATATTTATGAATTATTAGGAATTGACATGTCTAGGTAATGAATATGATGAGATGCTATATTATTACAAAAGGCAGATATTTCATGATTACCTTGATGAACTTTACAATTATTTTTGTCGGGCTTCAATTTTTGAGTAACAAGATAATGTACATTGACTTTTCTGAAATGTGTGATCCAGAGTTGCTCTTACTTCCAAGCTTCTTAAAGTCTGCAAAGCTTTCAAAGAAAGGACAGACCCCCAAGCAGCCTGAACAAAGAATGACTTATTTGGGTGACAGAAGAAGAATCCCTAGAGAAAACAGTTATTAATAATTGTAATTAATTCTGATAAGGCAATATCCACAAAGATATGCAACAGTGAGCGCAGTAATTTCTTTCCAGATAATTCTTCCTGACAAACAATTCATTTGATATCCTCAGATATGTTAATGAACTAAATAAAGCACCTCCAATATATTCATTGGCTGCTGTAAAAAATTAATGTCTGCACCCAACATTCATACACTTTAATTGCTTATGAGTTCTCATGTAACATTTGCTTTTCATCTTTACTTTCAAAGTTTCTTTTTCTGTAAATGTTGCATCTGACTATATGAACTTTGAAAAATCATAGCTCCTACATTAATGTAAAGGCAATCCAATATAAACTTGATTGGCTTCTATCTTCTCTTTGCACTTGAATATAAAGTGATGAGTGTGTATTAAACATTATATTTCTTAAGTGTTGACACAAAGGAAGAAAGACTGACTGGTATTTTCACAGGTAAAGGAGTATTTTTGTCCTGTACCTTTGTGCATTGTTTTTCTTTGTTTTGTGGGGGTGTGTTAGCATACAGCCCGGGCTGTCTTTGAACTCATAATCCTCCTACCTCACAGGCTAAGGTTTAGGATCACAGATGAGTTCCGTCATGCTCCCTTGTTGGCTTCTAGTGTATCTGCAATGACGAAAGATTTACAGAAAGGTACAGCATCTTAGGAGTCAGAAACTTGAATTTAATCTTCACTACTATCTGGATAAAAAGCTTGGGGCAAATTAATGTGACCTCAAAATGCCTGTGTTTCCTATAACATGAGGTGATTATTTCTGTTTTAATAATTTACAAAAACTCTATAGTATAATATATAAAAATACTTAAATGAATTTAAGGTATAATACTATTTTAAAAAGCATCATACTTTCAAAAACAAACAAGCTTTTATCCTATAGCTAAAAGATCAAAGTGTGTAAAAAGAACTCTAACTAGTATTTAATAATAAATGATGTCAGTAAGCTTTATAGATTTAGTGACATAAGCATCAAATGATTCAAATTATTGGTACATAGTTTCAAGACTGTTGTTTTGAAATATTTCCCTATATAGGATTTTGATACAAGGAATTAGCTTTGTTTTGACTTAACTAATTTACTATATGGATGTTATTAGAATCAGACAACATGCCAATACACCCTATATATAACATCATCCTTCTTCCTCAATGATCAATTGCTCTTACTAATTTCCCATTCATATCATTTTGGGCCAAGCAAATCTTTCTCTGTGATATTATTTTCAGTGACTTTCTAATATGTTTAAGCAATTTAGGGAAAATAATGGCTGCGGTGAATCTTAAAATTAACTCTGGAATAATTATGGAATGAGAAACTAATATCATTTTAATGTTCATTATCAATTAAACAATGGATATAAGTTCCTGTCTCTATTTTAAGAATCACTCTCAAAAAAAAAAAAAAGAATCACTCTCATGCTCTCTGTCAAAGCACCCTATTCTGTACCTAGCACATAGCTGTCACTTAGTCTAGGTGTAGATCACTCATTATGATATGTCTGATCATTTTCATGGCCACTGCTGCTTCTCTAATTTGCAAATGCTTGCTAAGCTAGCATTCTTTTCCCCAGTGCCAGAGTTTCAAGAGTCTGTAGAATAAAATTTTCCTTACAACCATTCACTGTCAAAAAATGAGGACTATTTCAACATGAAAGCCCTGGTATTTGCTTATCTATAGATCACAATGAGTCTGTGTTCTCTGAAATCTGTGGTTCTGTTTCTTTGATCAATGCTCAATAATATCTGAAATTGCAACTTACTTTCATGTTCCAGTGGCTTGTTCTTATTTCATTTGTGAATATCAACAAGATTTTTCAACAGCAGACTAAACACTTTTATGTTTTATATGTAAGTCTATTCACTTAGAGAAGTAATTGACAGCAAATGTGTGCTTGTATTTTCTCCCTCCTGTGCTACTGGAAGGAGAAATTAACTTTGTAAGGACATCAGATTGAAATGTGGAAGGATAATTCTCGATAAATACTCAACCACAGTAGTCAAAATAATTTTCTGCTTGACTATTGATGTTTTAAATGTCATTCATTATTATCTAAGGCTAGTAATTATAGTCATTTGGTCATGGACTTCATCATTTGGTAAAGTGGACAGTTTCCAAGTAAGTAAATAAGATATCAGAGTCATTGTCAGTGTCAGATAAAGTCAGGCTGTGGAACCACAATTAAAGTAAAGAATGCTGCTAACAAAAAAAAAAAAAAAAAAAAAAAAGGTCGAACAGATATCAGTAAAACCAACTGCAATAAATTCATTTCTATTGTACAGAGGAACATAGCTCTGATAATGCAGCACTAATAAAGAAATAGGGAAATAATTTGAAGTCATATATGCTAATATTTTTATTCTTTTACTTAGTTATCTCATCATAAAAATGACCAGAAAGAAATTAGAGTCGTGATTTTGTCAGTTTTCTAGGAGAATTGTAAATTATATTCTATAGTCAAACAATACTGGAGCAGCACTTTGGTAATTTTTGTTTAAAAATTCATTTTCTTCCTATGAGCTTTAGCCAGGTTTTCAGTGTATTCTAATATTGATGTGCTTAATATCTCACTCTAGAAATATTGGTAGAAAGTCTCATTTATAAGTAGGGAGTATTTATAAGAGCTGCTTAGAATATATCTAACAAAGAAGGATGTGTTCCCCAGAGACAGTAATGCAAGAGTGAAATGGCAATTACAGTTGTCACAGGGCACAGCCTAGGAAAACATTCTGCCTTCATTCCAGTCCCTATTGTAGAATTCCTCCCTGTTTAATGTATGAGAAGTGTAAGCAAAATACATTTATGATGATCAACTATACAAACCAAAAATAAACTACATAAAGCAAATACATTGTTAAAGAACAAGCAAAAAAAATAAACCACCACAAGGTAAGGACAATTATTAGTTGACATCTTCAAAATACTAAATTCACTAATTGAATTTAAAGTTTAATTTTTAAAAGTCGAAAGGGCAAAGTGATTTCATTAATTAAAAATATATGATCTGGACAAGGGTGCCACATAACTTTAATACCAGCACTTGGGAGGCAAAGGCAGGTGGATCTCTGGGTTTAATGTCAGCCTGGTCTACTATGTGGTGAGTTCCAGAATATCCAGGGCTACAAATAGAAACACTGTCTCAAAAAACACAAAAACCAAACAATAAACCCACAAACAAATTAATAATAAAAACCAACAAAAAGTTGAGAGTGTCCTTGCCTAGCTTCTGTTTGATGAGGTCCCATTCATTAATTGTTGTTCTTAGAGTCTGAGCTATTGGTGTTCTATTCAGGAAGTTGTCGCCTATGCCAATGAGTTCAAAGCTCTTCCCAATTATTTCTTCCAACAAATTTAGTGTTTCTGGTTTTATGTAGAGGTCTTTAATCCTCTTGGATTTTAGTTTTGAGCATGGTGATAAATATGGATTATTTGCATTTTTCTACATGTAGACATCCAGTTATACCAGCATCATTTGTTGAAATGATATATTTTTCCATTGTATGGTTTTGAGTCCTTTCTCAAAAATCAAGTGTCTGTAACTGTGAGGGTTTATTTATGGGTCTTTGATTCAATTTTATTGATCAACCATCCTATTTCTATGCCAGTATCATGCTGTTTTTTATATTGTTGCTCTACAGTACAGCTTGAGATGAGAGATGGAGATTCTTCTGGAAGATCTTTTATTGTTCAGGACAGGTTTTGCCATTCTGGGGTTTTTTTTCCATGTGAAGTTGAGGATTGATCTTTCAAGGTCTGTAAAGAATTGTGCAGGGATTGTGATAGATATTGCATTGAATCTGCAGACTGCTTTCAGTAAGATGGCCATTTTTACTGAGAAGTGTTTGTACAGGTTTGCACTCCCACCAACAATGGAAGCGTGTTCTCCTTGCTCTACATCCTTGCTAGCATATACTGTCACTTGAGTTTTTGAACTTATATATTGTAATGATTGTAAGATGGAATCTCGGAGTCATATAGATTTGCATTACCCTGATTACTAAGGATTTGGGCATTTCTTTTTTTTTTTTTTTTCATTCACCAGAATGATTTTTTTTTTTTTTATTTTAGTTTGCTTCTTTTCTTTCATTCACCAGAATGATTTTTTTTTTTTAGTTAGCTTTTTTTAAATTAAATTAATTTATTCTTGTTACATCTCTATGGTTATCCCATCCCTTGTATCCTCCCATTCTTCCCTCCCTCCCATTTTCCCCTTATTCCCCTCCCCTATGACTGTTCCTGAGGGGGATTACCTCCCCCGGTATATGCTCATAGGGAATCAAGTCTCTTCTCGGTGACCTGCTGTCCTTCCTCTAAGTGCCACCAGGTCTCCCCCTCCAGGGGACATGGTCAAATGTGAGGCACCAGAGTACGTGAGAAAGTCATATCCCACTCTCTACTCAAGTGTGGAGAATGTTCTGTCCATTGGCTAGATCTGGGTAGGGGTTTAAAGTTTACCACCTGTCTTGTCCTTGGCTGGTGCCTTAGTTTGAGCGGGCCCCTTGGCCAAAATCTGCCTATCATAATGTTCTACTTGTAGGTTTCTAGTACCAACTGGATCCTTCTACATTGCTATTCTCCCATGTTTCTCTCATCTAGAGTCCCAATAGGGTGTCCTCCCCTCTGTCCCAGTTTCCTGGTAAGTGAAGGCTTTCGTGGGACATGTCCCTTGGGCTAGTATGCAGATATAAGTGAGTATATACCATTTGAGTCTTTATGTGCTTCTCGGCCTTTTGAGATTCCTATGTTGAGAATTCTCTGTTTAGCTCTGTATCCCATTTTTTAATTGGATTATTTGACTTGCTGGTGTTTAATTTCTTTTTTTGTTTTGTTTTGTTTTGTTTTGTTTTGTTTTGTTTTTCGAGACAGGGTTTCTCTGTGTAGCCTTGGCTGTCATGGACCTGCTTTCTAGACCAGGCTGGCCTCGAACTCACAGCGATCCACCTGCCTACGCTTCCCAGAGTGCTGGGATTATAGGCGTGCGGCACCACGCCCGGCTTTTAATTTCTTAAGTTCTTTATACGTTTTGGATATTAGCCCTCTGTCAGATGTAGGGTAGTGAAGAATTTTCCCCCAATTTTTAGGCTGCCACAGTGTCCTTTGCCCTACAAGCTTTTCAGTTTCATGAGGTCCCATTTTTTAATTGTTGAACTTAGAACCTGAGCTATTTGTGTTCTGTTCAGGAAGCTATTTTTTATGCCAATGAGTTCAAGGCTTTTCTCCATTTTGTCTTCTAATTGATTTAGTGTTTCTGGTTTTATGTAAAGGTCCTTGATCCATTTGGACTTGAGTTTTGTGCAGGGTGATTAATACAGATCTATTTGCATTTTTCTACATGTCGACTCCAGTTAGTCTAGCACCATTTGTTGAAGATGCTTTCTTTTATCCATTTTATGGTTTGGGCTTCTTTGTAAAAAATCAAGTATCCACAGGTATGTGGCTTTACTCTACTGTACTGTACTCACTGCACAAATGCAACCATATTCAAATTAACTGAACCAAACTGACTCCACACTCACTGACTGAACTCAACATTATGATACTGTCTTCTCTACTGAACTTTCTATTCTATTCAACTCTACTACTTTCCATACTGTACTGTCTTCTCTCCCAAACTCTCCACTGTACTCTACTATATTGGCTTCTCCACTCTTTCCCTACTGTACTCTACTCTGCTGCCTCAACTCTACTGTACTGCTCATAAGTAGCTTCTATTTCCTGTCTGTTCCCATGAAAGTTAGGCATATCCTATTCCTGACTTATTCTGTCAAATCTTTCTCTGATTAGTGTCTGTGTCTGTCCCCCCATTAGACATCACTTTCAAACATGGGTGCTTCCTGCTACAAACTAACTTTACCTTCATTGTTTGGGATTGAAGGTGTGTATTAAGGGAGTGTTTGTATTCCATCCAGAGGGATTAAGAATGTGTCAATCCAGCTGGATCACACAGACCTAGAAGGTCTTTGGATGGGATCCCTTACCAGAGCAATAATGCATCTGGATAGAATTCCTCTATACAAATGTTTCTAAGAATTCTGTGAAAAGGTGAAAATCGGTCAGTCTTCTCTCTGTGTCTCAGGAGGAAGATCCAGACATTATATTGGATGCAATACCCAGTATAATGTGTCTCTGAGCCACTTTGGACAGTTTACTTCTTCCTTGAGCTCTATTTGTGCTTATTTATCTAGGTTTTATAGAGTAGTGTTCCTTGTGTTTCATTGCAGCTTTTGAAATACTTTGCAACCAAACCACCAATTTCGTTTTAAAGAATTCTTCTGCTTATATGCCATCCATCTTCAGCGATTTACTTTCCTCCAGTGGCCTCTGCTCCACTTGATTCAATAAAAGGCAAGAGAGTTTTTCTTTAGCCTGCATTCAATTCAACCACTTTCTTTTTCTACAATTATAAGAGCGCCTCACTCCTTGGAGACTTTTAAGAGCAAATTGAAAATGCTCTTATTTGTTTAGGCTTAGCTGTGCGGTAATAATGGTGAATGCCACTGTAGTGTATTTTTTCATCATAGCTCTGTGACTCACTTTCCATAAAATACTTCATAATTGTCTCCAAGCCCATTTCTTGTCCTTAGAAAAGATCTGGGCTAGGGACAGCTTTCTTGCTTAACTTGTTCCTCTACCTCTCAGCCACCCCTAGTTCAACTTCTGCATAGGTGATAATACGAATTTCATTTAAGCAAGCTTGCCAGCAGCAGGGTTTCACTCTTTCATTCTTACCAGCTTTCTGAGCTGTAGGAAGACCAAACCAAGTCACATGTCTTGATTAGTCCTAACAATCTAAATATCTTTGTTTTGTGTTCATTTATCCATTTGTTATTTTGTCTTTCAGTACCTGGTCTTGTGTATTTTAAGCTTTCTTGGAACTTGATATGTAGTAAAGATGACCTTCAACTCCTCGGAATTTCTTGCTTTTATCGCTCAAATACTGGAATTACAGGCATGAACCTAGCAATGAACAGTTCTTAGGAACAAAACTATATATAAAATGATAAGCTACCATTATATTTAAAAAAGAGAGTTGCTAGTTTTCTCAGGAAAATTAATTCTGAAACATTTAAATTGTTTATTTAATCATTGTGAGGCTCATTTAGAGACTATCCTCTGATGCGGAAATTATTTTTGTGTCTATATGGTGTTATAGTCTGTAACTATGATTCATAATGTTATCTTCAAAACAATTCTAAATTTTATCTTGCTGTATTTACTTTACAGAGAAAAGAAAAAGTATGATTGAGTTTGGCAATTTGTCTTCACATTATAGTGATTGGCAAAGTAAACACCAAAATATCTGTCTTTACTTGACTCCAAGGTCTTTGATTTACTGTGCTGCTTCTATTAAATGTGAAGCTCAGATACTTCTGGGAGCTTCTAATCTAATGTAGTGATGGTAGGACTGATTGACTAGATGGAGATAAGACTTTGTTCTACTTAGATTCTCAATTGAAATTCTGGTCCACTGATAGCTGTTTGAAGCTTTGTTGGGTAAATAATTTGCATTTGAATTCTCCTTTTTACCTGTTCTTTGAGTCCCTGAAAACCAATCATCACAGATTAAAGTGCTTGAAACCTGTGCCATATATGGTTTCAGTTTCTGGAGGCTGAGAGTCTTAAAAGGCTTCAGTTGGGTCCTCTCCATGGAAATACACAAGGCTATCAATCAAGGGTAGCATCATCCTCTTCTCTGAGGAATGAAAGATTGGCTTTTCTATGCCTTCAGGTCCTGTCCGCTGCAGAATTAAAGATTTCAGAGATCGTCCTAATCTCTTCGAAGCCACCTAGAGTTCTATGCTGCATGGAGACTGTTAGTATGAAGTTCAGCTCCCAAGAAATGATGTGAGAGAAGGAGAGACACAGTCAAGGGGAAACGGACAGAGAAAGAGAGGGAGATGGAGTAGAAATTTCATGAAGAGGCTCTACACTTTACTACACTTTAAGCAATGTGGTCATCTGCCTAGAATCTTAGACATTCTGTTATCTTTGTCAAAACAAGTCAGGTTCATCCCGCAGTCAAGAAGGAGGATCACATGAGTCCATCGACTCTTTGAAACAGGTGACTAGAGGTTTGCTTTATAAGGGGTTGTTCACATGAATAAACTTTTCTTTTTACATCCCAACTAAAGTTTCCTCTCCCTCCTCTCCTCCCAGTCCCTCCCCTCATCTCTCCTTTCCATGCCCTATCCACTCCTCCTCCGTGTTCCTTCAGTCAAAGACAGGTATGTCTCCCAAGGATAAAAACCAAACATGACATATCAAGTGGCAGTAAGATTAAGCACCTCCCTTCATTTTAAGGCTGGACAAGGTAATCCAGTAGGAGAAAAAGGGTCCCCAAAGGAGGCAAAAATTCAGATACAGGTCCTGCTTCCACTGTTTGTAGTCCCACAAGAAGACCAAGTTACACAACTGTTACCATATATGCAAAGAGCCCAGGTCAGTCCCATGTAAGCTCCCTAGTTGTTTGAACCCACCTATGACATTGCCTGGAGGTCCAGGATACAGAGGCTGGATAGCCGTGAGATATAAGAGCACCGTTTGCTCTTCCGAAGGTCCCGAGTTCAACTCCCAGCAACCACATGGTGGCTTACAACCACCTGTCATGTGATCTGGTGTCTTCTTGTGGTGGGAAGGCACACGTGTAGGCAGACTACTGTATAAATAATAAATAAATATTTAAAAAAAAAGAGACATAAAATAGAAGCAAACAACAAGAAAGGAAGGAAGGAAGGAAGGAAGGAAGGAAGGAAGGAAGGAAGAAAGAAAGAAAGAAAGGAAGGAAGGAAGGAAGAAAGAGGAAAACGTCAATGAATATTTTGCTATACATATAGATTGGTGCCTAGTACAATTGTCATCAAATAAACTTTATCCATCATCTGATGGAAACAGATACAGAGATCCCATTAGGTAGAGCTTGGGAATCCTGCAATAGAGGAGGGAGGACAGATTGTAGGAGTTAGAGGGGTCAAGGACACCACAAGAAACCCCACAGAATTAACAAACCTTGGATCATAGGGGCTCACAGAGACTGAACTGGCAAAAGCAGGAATTTTAATTCATTAGATTTCTTGACTATTCCTGGTCCCATAATAAGCACTTAAATATATCAGGGATCTAGTAAAGCTAAAGCACATTTAGAAAAGGTTTGAAAATACCACAGGAAATAAGTAGTGACCCCTCTTCATAGAAAAAGAAGATAAAAAAAAATGAGGCAGCTCTTTTTCCTTCCTCTAAACATGGCTGGCATTTGGTAATAACCCAACAAAATTTCCATTTATACTCATAGCTTCTCTGGGGAAAAGAGAATCACTTTATTCTGCTACTTTGAACGGAAGCAATGAGTAAAGGCTGTACAAGAAAGGAGTTGATTTCTGTTCAATTCTGTAGTCAAAAAGATCTACCTACTGTCTTTATTCATTTATTCAGTAGATTTTCATTGAGCAACTATATTGTACAAAGAAGCTTGGTTAAAAAATTGAGACTGAGATGACTTGTTATAGTTTGATGTAGAAAAAAGTCTGCAGAAGACTAACATGCAATCATAGCACTGGGTTTCTAAAGGTAAACATAAGATTCTGTTAGAATGCCTAAGAAGAACTAATTCTATGTCTGGGTTGAGAAGATAAGGATGTTCAGGATAGTGGGAGAGTATCACACAGCAGGTACGATACAGCTGTTCTTTGAAGGAAGTATAAGCAGGTCTAGAGATGTTTTTGCAGTTTGCTTAGCAAACAGGACAGAGAAAAGAGAAGACCTTTTAGGAAAAGGGAATAAATACATAGATTCTTAACAATTTCATGAAAGTGGATGGACTAATTCTTTTTTGGAACTCAGAAATTCACTTAGCAAAAGTTAAAACACCCTAAAAGCAGCTAACCTAAGAAAGGTATCAAAGAGAGAAAACAGAAGGTTTTCTTTCCACATTCACTTTGAAAGATGATTTTCTAAGTTATATTTACACATTTTTTTTTTGGTAATAGAGAGACCCTATTACCTCAGAACATTGGCATGAGCCTCTAGTTTATAGTTTTTAAAGTAATTACAAGGAAATGTGTGTATTTACAGTTGACTTTGATTTTCTTGCAGTAATTTAATAAGACAAGTTTGCAATACTGCTCTTGTGAGCCAAGAGCCTGTAAATTCTCTAGGGTCTAATTATCTCTTGATAATATTTCCCCTTGATAACATCTGTACTGCTATTCTAAAACACGCTTATTTTGGAAAGGGACATATATTTTGTAGTGTAATAACATTAAATTGACAGACCTGAGTGTTAACAGCAATTTGCTCAAAGAGCTTTCAAAGATTAGCTCAGTCCTTAAAGCCTTATGTGTGGCTTATCAGACAATCTTAGAAGTTCAAATGTTATGTTTATCACAACTAACTACTTTTGTTTTCCTTCAAAAAAGGAAGCCCTGCAGTTTTAGAACCTGGCTTTGATTTCTTTGAATGGTGATGTTTACACTTTCATCTATTAAAAATTTCATGAAAGCATGCAGCCACTTATGGTGATATACCAAAGAAATAGAACTGATATGACGAAAGAACTGAAGTCACATCCAAGTAAGGCTGCCCATATTTAAATGTTTTGTTCTAGAGTCAGAAATGCCTAGTTCAAGATCAATACTTTCTCCACGAGTTTATGAAAATTATTAACTTAATAAACATGGAAAGTAGCTTTGAAAGTTGGGTAGAACATGCATGTGAAAGAAATATTTATGATATCCTTCTGTGTTTAAGCATTGACTCAGATAGCTTAAAACCTTTCTTTTAAAAAAATGAAGATAAAAAGGGAGTAAGAAAACCCAAGCATAACTTCCAACGTATGTGTACAGTTTGCTTTCTAAATGATGGAAGAAAAACAATAGCTTTGACAATAAAAATTAAGCTACACAATACCAAGAATAAATGATATAGTTCAAATAACCTTTTCAGTAACAACCTAAGCAACAATACAAGAAGATTTGTATAGTGTTGCTATTGGTATGAGAGAGGGACATCTAAGCATAGCATTACTAATAAACATCATTGTCATTAGGGATAGAACAGAGCATATCCAAGCATCATTTTTCAGTACAATGTAAACAAGAACTAAAGACTATGAATATCTCATAGTAGGGATGCAGTTCCATGCAGTGTTCCTCCAAAACACAACGACTGAGGCCAGCTACTCGGTATGAGTGCAGCTGAAATGCAATAGACACTTTACATTATTACAAAGAACAGTGAAAGTGATTTTCTTCTGAATGAGTCATTCCCCAAGGAACTTTAGAAAGAAGTTTTCCACACATCTATAGGTAGAATTAGAAGGAAAGGACACTCCACACATAAAGACTACATGTCAGGGCATGAAAGCCAGTGTATCTAAAATCCTTATTGAATATACTTTTTCATTTCAATTTAAGATGCTGTTTAAAAGATTGGTTCCTGTTTGTTTGAATTTTCATTTTTGGCTGCTAGGGCCTTGTAGTGAAAGAAAGACAGCCAGAAAGAGAAAAAGGTTGAAGTTGTACAGATAAAGTGAATAAGATCTTTATAGAGTTGCAGGAAGGGAAAAGAATGTGATCAAAATGGATTATATAAAAAAAAAGTTTAGATAAACTACAACAGCAAAAAGACACAGAAAAGTCGGTTGTTGGTCTGTAGAGAATGGGTTACAATCACCTATAATTCCATATTCAAGGTATCCTACACACTATATTACCTTCTACAGGCACCTGCACTGCCATGCACAGCCACACATGCATGTACATAATTAATAATAATAATAATACATTTAAAGATTGGTTCATTTTTATTTATTTCATTCAAATTTTTATTTTATTTATTTTATTCCACCAACAGGGAATGAATGAAATAAACTAAGAGTAGTATCAGAAACAAGTAAAATAGTAACTGTTAATAAGCAAATAAATAAATTAATAAAAATAAAAGATAAAATAAAAAGTTAATTATAAATTAAATTTACTTGGTATAAGTCAGCTAGAATTTTTAGTTTCTTATTTTTTCCTGTAGGTAGACAAAAATAATTTTAATTCATGTAGAATATTCTATGCATACTACTAAACAATAGAAATATGAAATAGCTATAATAAGATGTAAAACTTTTACACTGAAGCACAAAGGTGCAAATACGGAAAGAATAATCAGAGTAATAGATGAGATTATAATTGAACACTCAGTATATTTGTGTATTGGTGGGAAAGGATAAGGAAAGACAGAGAGATAAAGAGAGACAGAGAGAGACAGAGACAGAGAGACAGAAGGGGGGTTGACAAAGTTCAATTATTGCCCCTCAAAAATAAAAATAATTATTACTAGTTAAATAATGTTAGAATATTGCACTATCTGTCATGTAGCAAAAATAAAAGCTGGCATGTTTCACTCTGTACAAAAATATAATGAAGTAAGAAATGAGCATGCGATGGCTTTATTCAAATTGGTCCTTGTTATCATTTCTGCTGAGGGTATCTTGGAAGAGAGAGATGTGAATACATATACTCACTCTACTGTGTTAAACAGTAGTCTTGGATTCCTCCCTCTTTAAGGACACATGGCATGCATGGTGCAGTATTATATTCTAGAGAGTTGTGAATGGTTTGTTTTTCCCTAAAGCTATGCCCACTCCTTATAATCCCAGAATGACATTGACTCCTCATTTACTCAGCATTTCAGATATTGACTTATTCTCAGTATTGTTCCTTGAGATAGGTAGTCTTTTGTGTTGGCCCTTGTCCTTCATAGGGTTTCTATTGCTGTGATGAAACACAATGACCAAAGCAAGTTGGGGAGGACATGGTATATTTGGCTACACTTCTATATTGTAATCCATTACTAGTGGAAGTCAGGACAGACACTCAAGCGAGGCTGGAACCTGTAGGTATGATCTGATGCAGAGGCTGTGGAGGGATGCTGCTTATTGGCTTGCTTCTCATGGCATACTCAGCCTGCTTTCTTATAGAACCCACTTACAGTGGACTGGACCCCCTCCCCCATCAAACCACTAATTAGGAAAATGCCTTACAGCTGGATCTTATGGATGCATTTTCTCAATTGAGGTTCATTCCTTTCATATAACCTTAGCTTGTGCCACCTTGACATGAAACTAGTCAGCAAAGCCTGTGATATTTTTTAAAATATATTTCATTAATTTATTCATATTACATCACAATTGTTATCCCAATCCTTGTATCCTCCAATTCCTCCCTCCCTCCCATTTTCCCCTTAATCCCCTCCCCTCCCCTGTGACTGAGGGGGACTTCCTCCCCCAGTATGTGCTCATAGAGTATCAAGTCTCTTCTTGGTAGCCTGCTATCCTTCCTCTGAGTGTCACCACACCTCCCCATCAAGGGGACGTGGTCAACTATGGGGCAACAGAATTCATGTGAAAGTCAGTCCCCACTCTCCACTCAACTGTGAAGAATATCCTGTACATTGGCTAGATCTGGGTAGGGGTTTGAAGTTTACTGCCTGTATTGTCCTTGGCTGGTGCCACAGTTTGAGCAGGACCACTGGGCCCAGATCTGCCCATCATAATGTTCTTCTTGTAGGTTTCTAGAACCCTCTGGATCCTTCTACTTTTTTAAGTCATATTATAGTCAAATAATGTTTCAGCTAATATAATATCAGCCTTGAAATTATACACATACAAATAACATTATAGAGCTTTACAGGTTGTGTTTTATATTTACGAACATGTGTGTTTAACAGAAAATATAGAAATTAGGGGAAAAATAAGCTTTAAGATTCTGTTATTTATTTAAAAATCTTTCAGTGTAATTAGATCACAGTTTCTCATCCCCCATCTCTTTCCAACTCCTCCTCACCTACCCACTCATCCAACATATTTTTCAATCTTCAGTTAAAAAAAGGAAAACTATAAAGAGCAAATAATCCATAATAATAAACACTGCAAAAAAGAAAACCGCAATAAATACGCATTCTCACAAAAACAAACCCTCTGAAAACAGAAAATCAGAAACCATAATAAACATATGACCAATAAGATTTTTCTAAAAGTCCCCCCAAAGTAATGTGATACAAGAAACCATACAAAATGAAAATTGAGTTCATTTTGTGTTGACCATCTATTGTGGGGCATGGGGCCTGCCCTTAAATGTGCTTCCTACACCCAGCGAGATTCCAATGAAGAAAACTAAGTTTTACTTTTCAAAGAGTTGTCAGTTGGAGATAGCTCTGTGGTTAGGCATGGGCGTGATGTCCTCTTCCCTTTCTCAGGGGTAAAGCCCTGGTTGTTTGAACCTGTGCAGGCTCTGAGTGCTGCCATAGTATCTGTGACTTCATATGTGTATCAGTTCTACTGTGTCTGTAAGACATTTGTGTCCTTGGTGTTCTCCTTTCCCTATGATCTTACAATCTTTCTGCTTCCTCTTGTGCATGATTCTCTGAGTTGCGATAGAAGGAATTTGATGTAGATACCTCTTTTAGGATTGAGTGTTTCAAAATCTCTAACTGTATATTGTCCAGTTGCGGGACTTTGTGTTAGATATCATCTACTGCAAGAGGAAGCTTCTCCAAAGATGATTGAGTGAGACATTGATCTATGTGTATAGAAGAATATACTTTGAAGTCATTTTACTGCTATGCTCCTTTAGCAGAAAATAATTTGGTTTTTCCTTAAGTCTATAGCCTTTGTAGTCTCCAGTTCTTGGCCACCTGAGTAATGATAGTTATTGGTTCCATCTTATGGAGTGGGCCTTAAAGCCACCCAAAGAGTAGTAGGTTACTCCCATAATGTTTGTGCCACTGTAGCCATTTCTTAAATTTTGGTATTAATTAATTTTATTCCCTGATACTTTTATACATCTATATAATGAATTATATTTACTCTCTCAATAATCACTCTCATCTCACTTACACCTTTATCATCCTTGGTAAACCTCTTCCCCATTCTCTATCAGTCCCTTTTCCGGAATCATGGTGTGTGTGTGTGTGTGTGTGTGTGTGTGTGTGTGTGTACTGTTTAGTTCAATAAAGAATACATTGGAGCCTGGTGGGGTTGTATATCTGCAAGGCAAGGATTCTGTCTCTCATAGAAGCAAAGAGTTCAGACGTGAAAAGGCCCTTTGTATCTACACCCCGCAACCATGTCTGACAGCTGATGATCAACTTCTTATTGTGTAAACCCATTGCAGGCCCATGAGACAATTATTGCATATTTACTAATTTCTTACAAAGGGTTTTGTCTTATTTTCTATCATAATTTTAAAATTATGTCTTTAACCATTCTCAAAGGCAGAGCATGAAACTTTTAAAAATCTGCTTTTTTTGTTTTATGAGCATCTTGATCATTATGTTTTAAAATTTCCTTAGATGAAATTACATCAAATATATAGCATTGTATCTCTTGCTTCAAATCCTTATTCTCCAAATACTTGCCTAGCACAGTCAGTTGTTAATATTGCAATTGTTGCATTTATAATGTAAAGCACTGAATTTCTTGAAGTGAAGAATAGTATTAATGATAAGAGAGCTCATTACTAAATACTCATGAGATGAATTGAAACTCACATATTTTCATGTTTTTTGCAATTGGTTTTCTAAATACAGTATTAATGCTACTGCATCATTTACATATCATTGATAGAATTGATGTTGTTTCATAAATCAATATTTTTTCAATTGCAAAAAAAAAGAGAGCTCAGGAACTTATGGACAACTAACATAGAAAATGTTATGAAAATAAACCTGACTTATAGCTAAGACACCATCCATTTTAAGGCACATTGCCCTTTCAGAAATATTAATAGCTTAAAATGTTCATATTTGCGCAGAATAGAATTAATTGCTGGTCGTACTCAATATTGGGAATTTATTCAGCTCTTCTTATTAAGTGTGACATCTGCTCCTTAAATGGATTATGAAGATTCAAATATTACATATAGACATACATATAAAAGGCTACCACATACTAGAATATGATTATAAATTTCCCATTGAATAAATGTCCATTACTTTTAGCATATATAACACTATTAATTTAAAACTATACCTATGATTATATTTACCTTATCACCCTCTATTTTCTTCTTTTAAAAAACTGGAACCTTTAAAAAAAGGTATGCTCCATCAGGCATATAACTCATCACTGTATCCTCTTTAATAACTGAAATATACTTATTTAAAAATATATTCCAACTGCATACTTATTATTACTCTAACAAGCATGAGTTTTCCTATTTAGAATCAGATGACACTCTCTGGCTATGCTCTCTTTAGATTCTTAAGTATTTTGTCTATTATATTTTGTTCAGTTGAGGTTTTTCTCTCATGGGAATCCTGCTTTCCCCACTCCCGACAGTTTTTAGAGTCATTCTCAAGGAATGCTTTCACATTTGTCTTTGCAAAGTCCCTATAGGAATTTCTAATTTCATGCCAATTTTAGATTTGTGTGCAGATTTGAGGTTTCTACACTGCACTATATCTCTGAGGTTCCACACCACACATATAGGTGGTTTTGTTGGATGTTTTGAGTGCAGGGGATGATGGTTTCTATTAGTGGCTCAGGGGTACAATAATCTTCCCTGCCGAATCCAGTAAGTGGATACTTTTGTATTCCAATGGCGGGGATAGCATCACTCTAAAATACATAATATAACCAGCCCATAGTCTTACTAAAATATTGTAAATATAGCACCACATTTTGATACCATATCATCCCAGTATTTTCCTCTTTTTTAAACTTTTTTATTATATTTCTTTTATGTCTATAAATTTTGTTATTACACATAAATAAAATAAAATAAATACAGCAAGAAGAACCACAAAACAACCAGGAATTATATAATGTTACATTCACAGTGTTTTGGCTGTCGTTATTTGCAACCTTGAAGAAAACATCTTTCCCATCTTGGTGAGTCTAAAATTCTGAATGTAAATCAACATCTATTATATCTCATCTATATTAACTTAAAACATCTATCTAGCCCTAAAACATCTTAACCTCTATACAACTAAGCTTAATTGTAAGGCTAAATTATCTGGATTTCAACCCCATTAGAGACTTGAGAAGGAATGACACTCAATTACCTGAGTAAACTGGAGGTGCAGATTACCAGCATCCAAAGTGAAAACATGACAGAAACAGTGTACTGCCTGAACAGTCACCCAAAAGCCTATATAACATTAGAGCATCATCTACAGCCTTTGGGTCCAGTATATCTGACAGACATATTTGTGAGGCAGGAACTATTGAGGACTTGCTTACCCTGTCTTGGCAGAGTCTGGAAGTTGACTCTGCCTGCATCCAAGCTTGCCCATTTTTAGGCAGAATTTTGTCTGTGGCAGAAACTAGGATGTTTTTCCCACTGGCTGGTTTGCCACATTTGAAGCCATGTCCATAAGGAAGTTCTTTGATACTCATGATCTTCTTTGAAGTAGGCTGGGTATTGCCAGGAGGTAACCTGCCTTATTGTCAAAGAATCTTTAAAATAATAAAATATATCTTTAAATTCCATATTCTGTGGATCTCTGAGGTTTTTGAAGACCTTATCTAACTACTTTACCTTATCTATCTATAGAATCATATCTACCTGTTAAACCTAGGATGTATATTGTTGTATTAAAAAACTGACAAGTAATTGACATGACTATGATTTAATCAACTAACAATTAGCTTGTGTTACTTAATTATCCCAAACAGCCTGCAATACCACTTCCAAGGTATTGGAAGTAAACCTTGTATTATAATTGAGCTAGATACTTCATATTAGAGTAGAAATATATATTATATGTATGAAGAATAATCTTAAATTTGAATTCTATACCAATGCATCAAAATCAAACTGAATTTGTATCAATATACAAAATTCTATTCCAATGAGTTAAAAACAACCTTATTTGTGAGTAACAGTGAAGGTCTTAAATCGAGCAGTAGATTCAATAATCTGTCTTTTGTCCTATGATCCCTGCATATTTCTATATCCCCTTTCTTTCTTTTCAAATCCTACCTCAATACCTAGGAAATAAAGATAAAGGAAAAGAGAGACATCTCTGAGTCCAATCTCTTTTTAAACTATCTGAATAAGACCAATAACTTATAACCAACTCCCAATGAAAATAAGCATCTGTAGCCATTGGGGAAGAGGAGTTCCCCTCCTAAGTGCTTTACTCTTTAATTCTCTGGTCCCTAATCTATGACTTGCAAAACTTCACATCCAGAGTAAGACTGACATCCAAGTTAGTGACAGGACATTTGCTAAACATCTACAAATACCTTTTGAACATACTCAAGTAGAAATTCCTTTGGATATTCTAATTTATTTAACATATATTTCCTTTTAAAATTTAAATTTGTATTTATTACTTGAAATTTTTGTACATGTTTACTGGCTGGTTTGGTGTTGGTTTGGCACATGCTAGCATCCTCAGTGGGGAAGAAACTTGAGTTGAGAAAATGCATCCATGAGATGCAGCTGGAATGCATTTTCTCAAATGGTGATCATGAGTAAAAGCTCAGCCCACCAGGTGTTTTCATCCCTGAGTTCTATAAGAAAGCACGCTGAACAATCCAAGGGTAAAGCAATGCGGTAAAATGTACCGCCTTCATGGTGTCTGCATCAGTTCCTGCCCTGTTTGGTTTCCTGTCCTGTCTGGACTTTTTCAATGATTCCCATCAATACAGAAATGTAAGCCAAAGAAGCCCTTTCCTCCCCTACTTGATTTTTGGTCATTGTATTTCATCACAGCAATAATAACCTTGAGATGTGTATTCATTGTGTTTTTTTGAAACATTAATTTTCTTTTTTTTTATTAATTTATTCTTGTTACATCTCAATGGTTATCCCATCCCTTGTATCCTCCCATTCTTCCCTCCCTCCCATTTTCCCCTTATTCCCCTCCCCTATGACTGTTCCTGAGGGGGATTATCTCCCCCTGTATATGCTCATAGGGTATCAAGTCTCTTCTCGGTAACCTGCTGTCCTTCCTCTAAGTGCCACCAGGTCTCCCCCTCCAGGGGACATGGTCAATTGTGAGGCACCAGAGTACGTGAGAAAGTCATATCCCACTCTCCACTCAAGTGTGGAGACTGTTCTGACCATTGGCTAGATCTGGGTAGGGGTTTAAAGTTTACCGCCATTGCTGGTGGGAATGCAAACTAGTACAGCCACTTTGGAAATCTATCTGGTACTAGCTCAGAAAACTGGGAATAGGGCTTCCTCAAGACCCAGCTATTCCACTCCTTGGAATATACCCAGAAGATGCACCGGCACATAACAAGAAAATTTGCTCAACCATGTTCATAGCAGCCTTATTCATAATAGCCAGATCATGGAAACAGCCTAAGTGTCCCTCAGTAGAAGAATGGATAAAGAAACTGTGGTACATATATACTATGGAATACTACTCAGCTATTAAAAACAAGGAATTCCCAAAATTTGTGGATAAATGGATTGAGCTAGAAATAATCATAATGAGTGAGTAACCCAGGAGCAGAAAGACTCAAATGGTATATACTCACTTATATCTGCATACTAGCCCAAGGGACATGTCCCATGAAAGCCTTCACTTACCAGGAAACTGGGACAGAGGGGAGGACATCCTACTGGGACTCTAGATGAGAGAAGCATGGGAGAAAAGCAAAGTAGAAGGATCCAGAGGGTCATAGAAACCTACAAGTAGAACATTATGATAGGCAGATTTGGGCCCAGGGGTCCCACTCAAACTAAGGCACCAGCCAAGGTTTTTATGGCATATTCTCCTCACTTTCTTTCTCAAACTTGTCACAAAACCTCACCAAACATCCAGCTCTACTTCATGCCCTCCTTTATAATTATTTATGTATTTACACATATATAAATATGAAATTCAATCAGTGCCCTACTTCCAGATTGATTTCTTTCACTTCTATCTTAGCTATCATCTTGCTCTTTGTCTCTCAACTCTCAATTATTTTTCATTTTGAAAATTATGATTATTGTGAGATACTTTCAAATCAACATTGCAGTGAGTGCAGGGAATATCTGAGCTTTGGCATCTGCATTCAGCATAGTCAAGGCAAGCTAATTCTACACAAAACACATTTTTATTGGTGCTATTTATTGCTGAGAGGAAACGTCACTGTAATTTAATAAATATTCTGGATATTTTAAATGCATATTGGAGAGACAGAGAGATAGAGATAGATAGAGAGAGAGAGAGAGAGAGAGAGAGAGAGAGAGAGAGAGAGAGAGAGA
>OU015747.1:21161878-21191793 GCA_907169655.1 Acomys percivali | reverse complement strand
AGAGAGAGAGAGAGAGAGAGAGAGAGAGAGAGAGAGAGAGAGAGAGATTTGTTATTTCTGAAACTCATAGTATTGCATCTTATAGGGGTGATACAATTTGATATTCCATCACAATTAAACTCAGATAATTTCTAAGAAAATTCTATTCAGCTTTTTTGTTGTTTTCAATAAAGATGTATGGCTTCTTACATATTTCTTTAACCTAGCTGAACAATCATAGGAGAGTAGAATTATTTATTCACCTACAATTGTATTTCTTCTCATATATTCCTTTATGATTTTAAATAATTAAATAGGCACATTTCTTGACACATAGTAACTAAATTTAGTTTACTATCACAGATATTCCTTGGTTATCTCACTTTCTATATGAAAATTTAAAAGAGCTGATGGTAAGTTTTTCAGTCTTTTGATTTTCCTGCCAACTCTTGTTCTCCATTACAGTGTTAGAAAAAATAATTATGTTTCCACTTTGCAAAAACTTCTAGAAAGAGATTGTTGACTGCACATAGCAAAAACTCTTATACACTTTTTTTCCTCAAAAAATAAATGTTTTATTGCTTTGTCGCTGTTATCCTTTCCTCTCCCTTTTCTTAATCCTTGGTATGCCCTCCTTCCCTCTCTTATATCTTCCCCTCCTTCTTCCTTCTCTCCCTCTTCCTCCCCCTGTGTGTGTGTTTACTCAAATCAGAGAAATATATGTGCCCAGATTAGTAATTATTTAACGCTTAATATATCCAACTGAATAATACTTTATGGTCAAGTAATATTGCTTTTAAATCTAGAAAATTGCCTGTCTTTAAACTTAGCAGCTTGAAATATCTCAAACTAGTGTTCCTTTCTACATATACCTTTGATACTGGCTATCTGTTGGAGAATAATGGATAAAAATCTGAGATGGTGGCATATTTGAGCACCTGACACTATGGCCAATATTCCAGGTCTCTTATGTGCAGTCTATCACCCTGAGACCATCTTGTCAAGTTAGGAAACATTATGACAGTTTTAGAAGTAAGAAAATTCAAGTTTCTTTGAGAAAGAAATGGAATAATCAAGTTCCTATAACTTTTACTCAACTGCCTTAGAATTTGGACCTAGGTTTTCAGTACTCTAAGTGTACCCTTTTCAATTACAAATCAAGCTGTCTGTAAATTACTTGTCACCCCATTTATTTCTTAGAATATTCCACTTGGATGAGAAAGCCCTGCCTTTCTATTTCTTCTCCTAAGAGTAATATTCTCATTTGTTCAATGATAACTTGATCCTCTATTGACAATAGTAAGTCCAAACCTTTTAACTTGGGACACTGTAACTCCATATTACTCCCAGGTTCCACTTAGTTGGGTAGGGTGTAAATCAAGTTTTCCACATTAATCATCCAATCTTGGAATCATCTTCCTGCCTATACTGACTGGATGAGCTCTTTTTGGCAAGATCTTAATATAACTTTTTTGTTTCTCTATGGTCGATGGTTCTGAACACATTTGACATGTTTTCCTTAATATGATGAGAAATTCCTTGGAATGAGCACTGGCTTATTATTAATGAAACTATTTTTCCATGGGGTCATTTTTGTTTGCACAATTAGAATTTTCCGTCTATTTAAGATCTTGAATCCAAAGCTCAAAGTCAAGTTTAGATCACTAAGATGATTGGTTAATTATCACAGTAATCAGAAACACATTTTCCTTTCAACAGACAAAACTGTCTATATCTGAATTCACCAGTCCCAACACTTCAAATGATCGCCTGTCTTTTCAAGGAAAACAATAAATCAGAACAGTTGTAACACATATGCACCGGGAAGCTGCCATATAAATGAATGCTAACAATAGCCCATGCCTTTTCAAAGTTGAATATTAACATGCAGTGATTTTGCTAGCATGTTTCTCCTTCAGGTTTCTTTGTAGCTTTGCTCATTCTTTCCTAACTGATCTCTGCCCTGCACTCCTTTTCTTTTCTTTTTTTTTCTATGCTTCATGGCAAGACCCAGAGCTCTGTGCTCAGCCATTGCTCATCATTCACACACTCCTAGAGACTCTGTTCTTATTCTTGTCTCCTTGTAGAAAAATTCTAAATTCTAAATAATTTGATCCTCTCCCTTCTGAGCTACCAACATCCACTCATTATACCTTTTCTATTATATTTCTGACACCTGTAGAATTCAACATCAGCTCTGCAATGTCCAAGAATTGAAGTCATCAGAGGACCACGCCTTTAAAACCATAAAGCATATCATTCTTTCCTGAGTGTTTTGCTTTTCCCATATACAACTCACGACATCCACACAGTAATATTTAGATTTTTCAAATAAAATATGTTTTCTAGTTAAAACCTTTCTTGTTCTTTTCTATGTACGCCCAAACTCCCCAGCAGAAGACTGATATACTCTTGAAGGAGTATTGAGGTTCATAGAAAATGGAAATAGCAGTTGTTGGATAAATATCATAGGAGTTTTGGTAGTATAATAGAAATGTTTTGCTAAAAATGAAAACTTCAGTATTGCTGAAGAGTTTCTCTACTACTTTAGTGATTAAGGAACTAGAGTTTGAATTGAAAAGAGACTAAGAATGTTCTTATGTATACCTATAAAAATCAGGTTATATATTATATTTAGTATATGAAATATTTGTAGGCATCATTATTTAATAGAAATAGTAATGTTTAAGGAATATCTACTATCTAACACTATTTTTAGATATCTACTAATTAGGTAATTCCAGAAGGCAAACTGATAAAATAGTATAGGCAAGATGGTGGTGGTGGTGGGGGAACAGTCTAACTTTGTTAATGGAATCATGGTGAATTATTTATAATGAATATGAAAATGTTATGAAATACACTATTTTTATCCTCACGGATCAGTGATGCTGAAAGAGTCAATGATAATGTATTTTTTCTGAGAATATAGTATTTGTTGTTTCCAACCCTCTAACTACTAGTTCCTATGAATTTTAAATAACTCCATCTTTGTTATTGTTTGTGGTCAATTAAGAGTTTTATACCTCTTAAAACCTGAAGCAATCAAAGAGGCAGAAGGAGAAAAGGGGTATTGTGCCAGGCAAATAAAAACTGCAGCTTTCTGTTCAATGCTCAATTTGATTGATATCATTAAAGTATTTCATTTTGTTCAGACCAATTTATATGTATATTTCTCCTATCAAAATAATGTAATAAAAAAATTTGAATCCATTACATTATCATATTTCTCCAGGAGTTTCCTGGCATAAGTATAGATACCTAATTCAATCAAAATTATCAATGGTCTTTCCCTGGGATGTTACTACTCCCTTTTTTCATGATTATTAATGAAATATATTTGTAATAAAGTTTTGTAAAGTGATTCTCTCAGTGTACTGGGTGCACTGCCTACAGTAGGAAGAAACTAAAAGTGTATAAATACTATTTCCAACTTTGTGGACACAAAACTCTGAATGGAGGCTTTCTAGTGCCTGAGGAAGATTTTTAGGGAAAACAAATCATTTGGAGATGTGTAGAAATGTGAGGCAGGCAGAAGGCAGAGAAAAAGAGAGAAGAATTCTCCACCTATTTCTAGCAGCAAAACATGAAAGACACTCTTGGCTTGAGGCGGCTCGCTGTCTTCTGCCTGGAAAAATTACTCAGGAGTTGATTTATATACAGATCCCACCAAAGTTTATGAAAAGAAGGTTTTCCAGTGTTCTGCTATCTCTATGATATGGCTGAGGGAAATATCTGTGACAAGAGATACTTGCAGTGACCACGAAGCCAACATTCCAAAAGCGAAATACAACTTCACAGTCCTTCTGGCTTTGTCACTGCACTTCCTTCTTTCTTTGAGACAAACTTAATGAGGCAAATTTCAAAGCATAAAAATGATATGCTTGGAGTTACTGAGCTAACCTATGCTACAGCATTAAGGAACAAGGTGACACATTAAGTAAACACAACATGTTTTGCCGGAGTTATTACTGGCATTACATGAACTAGCCATTTAAGATCATCTCTTCTTATGATGCTATCACCTGCCATTATGGGCTACTTCTGTGACATTCATTACTATAATAGCCAAACAGCAGGTCCTCACTGAGTTTCAGAAACACCCATGGTCCCTCTCCTATACTTGGATTAGACACAAGACAAACACGGGGTCCTGCTCAACTGTTTATGATTCAGGTCACCTGGCCCGTTTTAAGATATTGTTTCATTCTCAGTCCAATATGTCCGTGTGCTTTATTTATGAAACAATGCATTGTGCTGCTTTTGCACCAGAATCTCCATTGTATATTTAAGGGCCAAGGGAACTCTATTACAGTTCACTCCCAAGGTTTAGATTTTGTTTGAAACTCTAATTAATGATGAATAGACCAGTAGGTTTAGGGTTAAAAGTATTCACATAAAATGTATTATCTAGTTTACTGAGGCTTATGATTGGTTGGATCATTAACCAGAATCATTACCCCCTGATATGCATTTGGCCTTCTAGTTAATACATTTTTATGTTTTGAAACAGAAAACAGACCATGTAAAAACCTACTGTACAGTTGTGGCCTGTGTGAGGTAAGACCTCACAAGGTTAATTACAACAATTGTTTATCCTGCTCTAATTTTAAACCCCTTGATACAGTTCAATAACATTTAAAAAGTTCATATAATTAAAAAGCTGAGAAACTTCAACAGAACTCTTATAATTTCAAGGCCTATCGAGATATGAATGTAAAACAAATGAAGCAAATAAAAGGCATATATTTAAGGTATGTAATAGTGCATACATTAAATTTATATACATGTGTTTAATATGTTTGTTTTATATGCATATATACATATGAAACATTATAATTTCATAGTCACATACTGGCTTTGTAACTGCATTTCCTTATTTGATATAAACTCAATGTACAAATTTTAAAACATAAATATAATATGCAGAATAAAATTGGTAGTTACTGAGCTGGCCTGTGCTACCGCATTAAGAAACAAGGTTACACATTAAATGAGCCACAATATAAAATGCTGAATATTTCATTATATGAAATATGAAATGGTGAAATGTTTTTATTTTAATGCATACCATAAATAATATATCTCACAAACGCTTCCATCTCAGTTTCATGGTGCTCTGACAAAATAACTTAATAAAGAAAAGTTTATCTGATCCATGATTCTGCAGTGATAGACGGTAATCTGAATGGATTTTGCTATGGTTTATATTACCAGTCCTCCAGAGGTTTGTGTGTTAAATCTTTGGTTTTCAGACTGGCATTATGACATCATTGGAAGAGTCTATGCAACAGTAAACAGTGGACCTAATGAAGAATTCCTTAAATTATATGGAGTCATGTTCTCAATGGGGATTCTGGTGTCTCAGTGTCTATTCTCTAGCTGAAAATAAGAACAATTCATCTTTTCTTTTCCTCCATGATAATATGTTCACATGAGGTATCCCTATCCGCAACATTCTTATGGAAGTCAAAAATGATTGAACTGCCAAATCGGGAACACTAAAGACAGAAAACTCTGAGAAAATGAAATCTTTTCACTTTATCATTTTTCTTCTTCAAATATTTTGTTGAAGTAACACAAAGTTGTTAAATATAGCCTCTCTTCTCACTTAACCTAAGGTTCTTTCCTAAACACTACCTTATCAGTAATAATTTTCTTCATCTTCTAAAGTACAGCCCAACCCTCTCATCACTCTCCATACCACTTCCTCATATCTCACAATTTGATATATTTTATGACTAATAGTCATCACTGACAATATCTTTGAATAGATTGGAGCTCAACTAAGGCATCGAATTTGTGTCTGCCTTGCCCATTGCTAGCGTCTCTTCCTCTGGAAGTGTCTCTGGAGCTGAGAAAAATTTTAATGCAGTTTAAATGATTTCCACTATCTGGTTGAAACAAATCAAAGCCTCTGTCTATTCTACCCAGATATAGATTACTATGTCAAAATATCAGCTAGAAAGAGGCTCCCTTGGCCTGCCCCAGACATGGACACTTCAATGGCACTGGAGGTGTGAGTCATGACAGTAAAAGTTGTGTCCTCCTTGGAAAAGGTGACTAGATTTCACCAGCATCAAAACTCAGGGGTCAGGCTTCCCCAGCCAGTTTTTCTTTTTTATTAATAACACATTTTTATTGAAAAATAGCTCATGTTACATCTCATTTTCTATCCCATCCCATACATCCTCCCATTACTCCCTCCCTCCCACTTTCACCCAAATCCCCCTTCCATATGACTGTGACTGAAGGGGACCTCCTCCCCCTGAATATGGTGCTAGGGTATCAAGTCTCTACTTGGTAGTCCGCTATCCTTCCTCTGCGTGCCATTGGGCCTCCCCAACAAAGGGACATGGCCAAATAATGGGCACCAGAGATCCTGTGAGAGTCAGTCCCCAGTCTCCACTTAACTGTGGAGAATGTTCTGTCCCTTGGCTAGATCTGGGTAGGGATTTGATGATGACTGCACATTTTGTCCTTGTTTGGTGCCTTAGATCAAGCAGAACCCCTGGGCTCAGATCCACCCATCATAATGTTCCTCTTGTAGGTTTCTAGGACCCTCTGGATCCACCTACTTCCCTATCCCCTATATTTTTCTCACCTAGAGTCTCAATAGGATGTCCTCACCTCTATCTCACTTTCCTGGTAGGTTCAGACTTTCATGGGACCTGTCCCTCACTCCTAGGAATATACCCAGAAGATGCTCCAGCACACAACAAGAAAATTTGCTCAACCATGTTCATAGCAGCCTTATTCATAATCGCCAGAACATGGAAACAGCCTAAGTGTCCCTCAGTAGAAGAATGGACAAAGAAACTGTGGTACATTTACACCCTGGAATACTACTCAGCTATTAAAAACAAGAAATTCTCAAAATTTGTGGACAAATGGACTGAACTAGAAATGATCATAATGAGTGAGCTAACCCAGAAGCAGAAAGACTCAAATGGTATATACTCACTTATAAATGGACACTAGCCAGTGTTTTTTTTTGTTTTTGTTTTTGTTTTTGTTTTAACCTACTGGCCTGAATTGAGGTTCTGTACCTATTACCCTGATGGAATGCTGGAGTACAAACTGTCCTCCAAATTCCCATTGGCTTTCTGTTTTAAGACCTATGCATTCATAGAACTTGAAGTCAGTGATATACTTGCCATATATGCAAAATTAAACTCAAATGCTTGATCCTTTTGCTTTTGCCTCTCAAATATTCGGATTAGAGACATGCTTAAAAATTCTGGCTTGTCCTACCATGTGCCATTCATAACCCTTCTGCCCCCGCCCTCCCTCCTGCCCTCCCTCCCTCGCTCCCTCTCTCTACCTACCCCAACATATCTCTTCCTCCTACATGTTCTTCTTGGATTCAAGTCCACATGAAAACTTAAATTAAAAAAAAAATCTGTTGACTTCTCCTCCTTATCTCTGACTTCCATTTGGACATTAATTCCTATTACATGTTTACCTCTGATGTAGTATCAAACAATAATATCTCCTTAGTATCTTCCTTGAGTGCCAGGGCTTAGATTTGTGGTGTTTATTATTTGATTTCAGGTACTTCCTAAGGTGCTATCTTTGCCTCTGTCACTTGAGTTATACAACTGAAGCCAGAAAATTAACAGTCATCTTTAACCTTTTTGTATTTTCCATCTAATCCTGCCAAGTCTCATCACATGAAATATCTCCTGAATCATTCCCCATAGCATTCTAGTCTGCACTATCTCTCTCTTAAATGACTGCACCAGCTTCCTAACTCGTCACCCTACAATGCCATTTTTTTCATTTACCTCTAAACAAGCCTTGAGGTTGCAGCCAGAGAAATCACTTTATATTCTTTTTAAAAACACATTTTAAATCTCTTATGACATAATTTCTACTATAATCTCTTGACTGTAGAATGAAGGAAGGGGGTTCCCAAATGGAGGTGGTAAACCTTCTTGACTCGATACCTCTGTCTCACTAGGTGATCATTCCTTCACCTTACTTTTGCATCTCTAGTCTTGACAAACCTCCATGAAGTTATCTTAACAAGTTCCCAGCTTCCTGTCTTCTGGATACTCTCTCTTTTCACATAGACAGCCCTGACATTCATGCCCACTGATACTTTATGTCCTTAGCAGATCCCAACTTTCTAAGGTTACTTTCCATCTAGCCAAGATTAAATTTGCTTATTTTGCAGTGGTATAAGCCATTTTGTTTCTCCTCTGTACATTTCTACAGTTGTTCTATAAATTATGCTAATATAACTAATACTTTAGATCCACATCTTCTTGATTGTTTGTATGTCCGATGAATACAGATACCTTTTCCAGTGTATTCTTGTTCTACCATTTAGTGTGCTGTTAGGTGATGAATGCTCATAAGCAAGTAATGAACATTTTGTTTTTATGTATTATTATTATTATTATTATTATTATTATTATTATGTTGTTGTTGTTGTTGTTGTTGTTGTTATTATTATTAATATGTGGGAATTATCTAACTAAACTGTGCACTGATGACTTATATTCTGAAACACAAATTGACAAATCAGGTCTTATCCTTTGCTTGCGTTTAACACGCTTCATTCCCAAACCTAAGAATAAGGTCTTTAGTCTGACATATAAAAGCTCAGTGTATAAATTACCTGTCCCATCTGTTTGACAAGGGCAACTCAAGGAAGGAAAGGTTTCGTGGGCTCAATATGAGGAGGTACCGTCCATCATGTGTGGGGTTATGGCGGCAAAACTCTGAAGCATCTGCTGGCAGGAATCTTCAGGAGACAGTCATTTTCTCCTTTTTATTCAGTGCAGGACGTTCGCCTGTACAGTGGTACTGTCCTCAGTTACGTTGGTTTTCCCTTCTCAGTTAACCCAATCTACATAATTCCTCATAGGCAAGCTTATATAATTCTGAATCCTATCACATTGATAAGGCAAACAGCACCCAGACTTATTTTTACAAAACAATAAATGTTTCCCAGCTCTGTGTTTAAGAGTGAACTGTTTCTCCATTTAACAGCTGTGCTCTCAGTCTAACATAGAAAACCTCCCCTAACTTTCCAATGTCAGTCTTCTCTATTTTCTGAGAAACTCTCAAGGATGATAGTTAGTTATATCTTCCCAGTGTTCTCACGCAGATTAACATTTTTTACATAAAATGCCTTTTTCATTTGACTATCACACTGAGAAATCACACTGAGAATCAGCTCAAAAATGATCTTTCTCCATTAATCTCTCCTGAACTGCAAAGTAAACAAAATTGGATGCTGGCACAGGCACATATCAGAGCATGTTTGTCATTTATACTTCTATTTTGAATTAGAATGATTAGTTTATAAGTCTTTTGAGATAGAGGCAGAATCTCTTTCTGCATCTGAAACAGGTGTACATGCAATTTTATTTCAAGTCAAGTGAGCAAAATACCACTGCTGAACAGACCTAATCATTTGCTTCTCCAAACGATGCATAATATTACAACATTTTTATTACATTTTCTGATGCGTGCCAGGGAACTACTTGTGTGCCTTGTGTAGGCAGAAGTGAGAATAGGGTGTGGGAATTCAGTGGAACTGGAGGTACAGACTGTAGTGAGCTGCTAGGTGCATGCTGGGAACCAAACGGAGGTCATCTGGAAGGGCATCGTATGATGATTTCTCAGTTATCTCTTCAGCCCTTAAGGTTAGAATACTAAGTGATTTTTAAAATTCTCTTCTGTATGTAAGGTCATTTAAAAAACTGTTTACAAAAAGTCATCACTACAGAAAGGTTTGTTGATATGCTTCAATATTTCCCATAAGGAAGACTTCTAATTTTTAGGATTTCTTAGAATATTCAGTTGCAGTGGTGAAAATAAGCTTCATTCAAAGTACATAGCTCTCCTCCTCTTCACAGTTTTGATTTTATTTTGTTATTTTGTTTATTTCATTTATTTCATTAACCTTGATACTTAGATGTAGATATCAATATGATGTTCTATTTCTGTTTTCCCTTCTGCATTGCAATTTCTAATGATTTTCAAAAAGTGAAAGAGAATGGAAAATAAAGAAATATGATCACTGAAACGCCTGTGTATTTTTATCACTACATGATGTTAAAATTAAGTATTTTAAAAGAAAAACAACAAATAGTTAAAAATTATAAAAATACTTCCTTGTAGCCAGGCATGGTGGCACACAGCTTTAATCCCAGCACTCAGGGAGGCAGAGGCAGGTGTATCTCTGTGATCTCTCGCCAGCCTTATCCACAAAGAGAATGCAGGACAGCCAAGTCTACACAGAGAAACCCTGTCTCAAAAAACAAAAACAGACAACAAACAAAAACAAATAAAAAAGTCCTCGTAAATAGATCTCCTTAGGCTTACACATTACTTAACAACATAGCTGCACAGCTTGTGTGATTACTTTTTTTTTTTTTTTTTTTTACTTTTTTACTTTGCCTCTCTTAATGAAAAATGGAGGTGTAGCTTTAATTCCCATTTCCTTCACCAACCTTCATTCCACCACAAAGACAAAATCTTCACTAAGTGAATAAGTAAAAAGTTTCAGGATATAAAATCTGAAAGAAAAGACATCCCATGCAGGCCTTGTTTGCATGGTGTCTTTGCAGTAGTATGACCTTAAGCAAACTCACTATTTGAGTTCTTTTTTCCTCACATATTAGACATGAATATTCCATCCCTTAATCCTGATGTATAGGGCTGTTGAGACAACCACAAGGAAACTGTTTTACTACTACCCTAAATAAGGGTAAATTTAAATGTATAGTGTATCCCAGATTAAGGATTAATTGCAATAACTAATTGAAAACATTTGCCACCATCAATGAATATAACTTTTTAAACTGAAAAGTGGGAATTGCCTGTAAAAGTCTATGTTGTTTTCTCTGGATCACTGCAAAATTACATATCTACAGATATTGTATATGTATGCATGCTAATTATGCATATGCTATGCAATGTATAATTTGAATATAAATATACAACAAGCAAAGACACATCTACATACATACATGCATGTATACACACACTCAAATATATATGTACTCAGGCACAAAGATTCTAGAGATTTAAAAAGTAAGTTCTAGGGCAATATGTGGGCATCAGCCAAGATGAAGTCTGGGACAAAGAGTATCAACTAATCTCCTTGCATTCAATGTTTGGGTACATTTGTTCAGCACACTTGCTTGGCCATAGCACCTCCATGCCATTCAAGTACAAAGTAAAACAAGAAAGAATGACAACAGCAACAAAAGAAGACTGGAAATCACCTGAGTGTTTATTCTGTGCAGTGGTGCACATCAAGGAATTTGGGAAGGATGGAGCTCAGTAAAGAAGTTTTTCAATTTGCCAAGAGCAGCAGGAGAGGAAACTAAAACCAGAACAAAGGGAACTGGGTGTCAGTAAAACTGTGAAGCCCTTTAAGGTGGAATTATATTTCCTAACAACATATGCATTCAATAAAGTAAAGATATTTGATTGCAATTTGCACAGCATCCATTTGAAAGTTAATAATTAGCCATCAAGAGAAGTGACACTTCTCAAAATTATATTATAATAAAACATGTCACACAAAACCCTTTAAGGAGTGGGTGAGTGATTTCATTTTCTTTCAGGTCACAATTGGCTTCAATGTATAACCTCGCCAAGCATTACTGCAGAGGAGCTTTTGTGCAAAGTGAGTGTAGCGCTAGGTCAGCCCCACTCAATCACTGTTCAATGGGCTTCCTTCAGACAATACAATGGGCCTCCAAACAATCCAAGAAAAACAGTGTGAGTCCATTACAGCTGAAGGATTATCCCATTGAGAGCTTAAATTTCACTTCTCTCCACACTCATTTTCACGTTTTAATTTACAGTCCATTTATAGATCCTCCCCAAATAATGATTTAGCTGTTGGGTAATGTTATTGCTCAGGGCCCTTTCATTCCATATAATACCCTCTTTGTATTTTAAATAGTCCAGGTCTTCTTCAGTTAGACAAGTTCAGTTAGACAAGAATACAGCCCAGCTGAGCCAAGGCCCTGGTAACATCCAATCCATCAGTTAGTCACTTGTTCCGTCAATTAGTCGACTCGTCTGTTGGCATGAGTTCTACAGCAGAACAATGTATGCTATACCCAAATATGTTTTCTGATGAGATGATAGTAGAAATAAAATTGACAAGAGTACATAAGAATGTGAGGATGAAACGGATGACTTTTCGTGCTGATTCCCTTGTACCCCAGAGCTACAACAGTTACGGTAATCCTCCTTCCCTTCTAGGCAATATTTGGAAATGGATGTCTGGTCGATCTAGTGAATGACCAGCAAAGTCTCTATAGGCTTTTTTCATTTATATACTGTAGACACTTGGCCTGGCCATGCCCAGGAAACACCTGAAGTTGTTATAGCCACCTTGTTTTCTGTCTGCATATGATGGCAATATAAAAATAGACAGATGAAATAGACAATGATTACTTTACAAGTCCACTTCGGTCATTTTAAGGACTGCTTGACCTTAAACATTTCTAATATTTCATTTTATGTGAAAATTTAATACATGCATCTGCTGAGGTTTTTGGACATTTTCACCCTTCATGACCAACTCCCATCCCCTCCCTCTTCTGAACAATCTCCCTTACTCTTCCATTTTATTTTAGTTTTGATTTTTTTTTGTATTTTAGCTTTTGAGACAGGGTTTCCTCTGTGTGTCCTTGGCTGTCCTGAACTTGCATTGTAGATGAGGCTGGCCTCGAACTCACAGAGATCTGCTTGCCTCTGACTCCCAGAGTGCTGGGATTATAGGCATGCATCACTATGCCATGCTTGATTTTTTTTTTTTTTTTTACATTTTAAAATTTTTATTGTTTTTTTTATTTTTCTTTTTTTAAATTTTATTAATTTATTCATATAACATCTCAATGGTTATCTCCTCCCTTGTATCCTCCCATTCCTCCCTCCCTCCCATTTTCCCCTTACTCCCCTCCCCTATGACTGTGACTGAGGAGGACATCCTATTGGGACTCTAGATGAGAGAAGCATGGGAGAATGGCAAAGTTGAAGGATCCAGAGTATCCTAGAAACCTACAAGAAGAACATTATGATAGGCAGATTTGGGCCCAGTGGTCCCAATCAAACTAAGGCACCAGCCAAGGACAATACAGGCAGTAAACTTCAAACCCCTACCTAGGTCTGGCCAATGGACAGGACAGTCTCCACAGTTGAGTGGAGAGTGGGGTCTGACTTTCACATGTACTCTGGTGCCTCGTATTTGACGAAGTCCCTTGATGGGAAGACCTGGTGGCACTCAGAGGAAGGATAGCAGGCTACCAAGAAGAGATTTGATACCCTATGAGCTTGATTTTTTTTTTTTAAGTTTAATGCCCAACATTATCATGATCATAATGCAATGGTGACTGGGCCAAACATGGGCCCGTAGTCACTACTTCAGTGAATTTCTAAGTAAACAGCTGCGCAATGTGTAGAGGACAGAGTTTCACAGCACTCCCTAAGCCTACCTAGCTCCGAGATCTGTGAGAAAGTACTTTGCTGTAAGCTGAGAGCAGCACTGTTAATGAATGTAATCACATGTTCTAGGCAGCTTCACATCACCTCACTTTAGGTAAAGAGCAGTAACAGGTTGCTCCCCAAGGCCAGTGACTTGGTCAGACATGAGATCTTGACCAGGTCTACAATACCAGGCATGAGCTGCCACCTATGGAATAGGTCTCCAGTACAACACAAAGCATCTTGCAAGCTCATAATAACCATGCCACTACCTCCACAAATGGGCTATCTTCTCAATCAGATCATTATTACAGTTCATGGGTGTAAGGCTGGTTAGGACCATTGATGATTCTACCTCACCTCCCTCTCACCCCCCAGAAATTACATAACATTGCACAGCACTATGAAATCCAGTCAGCTTGAGAGAAAGGTCCAGCCTAGACCCTGCTTCAATTATCAATATCTTTCAAAAGAGAAGTGAGATATCTTCAATGACGGGATCTTTTGATCTTATTCTGGTGGTCAAATAAGAGTTTCCTCAATAGCCAGCAATATTTTAAGATTGCTAAGGCCTCCCTGACCAAAAATTTCTAGGAATAGATGATTTTAAAATTTATCTTACAGGTTAAATTAATTTAATGTGATGTTTTATTTCTGTATCAAATGCCATAATCAAAATGTGGCAATTTGCTTGCTATTCTTATCCTGAGGACATGCATGAAGAATCTGAGAATGTTTATTTGTGACACATCAAGTGGAATGTAATAAATTTTCCTGATGAGATAATCATAAATGTATCACCAAATTTGAGTTCAGATATTTCTTGTTTGTTATGACTGATAACATGTTGAGGCTAGAGGCTGCTGTTCAGTGGTAAAATGCTTACTTATCATGCACACAGGCTTGAGGTCAGTCCTCAGCATCACACACACACATACACACACACACACACACACATACACACACACACCATAAATGGCCCCAAAGAGAAGAGATAACTGATAACTGATTTGAATTAAACATGTGGTTTACTAACACAAACTATTAGGCATTCATTGAATAGTGTGTTTTCAATTATTCATTTATATAAGAAAACATTTGTTAAAATGTCAAGTAAATACCAAAACAAAAGCCAAGTACAAAACAATATGCTTGTGCAAATTCTGTGAGATAGCACTATAACATTCTTGGCAATTGATGCAGGGGACCGAGTGCCTGTGTACCATCTTAGGGAACTTCCCAGAGAATCCTGTGCAGTAGGTCCTCTCTTTATCCCAGTATTGCGGATGGGCAAAAAGGCTTTAGAGTTCACACAACTTGTCAATGCAAACACAGCTACTAAGAAATCCAAATCTGTGATACTAGTATAAGTAGATACTAGATAAGTATCCTTTCTTTAGTATACTTACGGTATCCTTTCTTTAGTATACTTACGGTAAATGGAGTCTTGCTCAGGTGCATGTCTGAACTATTGTGTTCTGTGTCCAACTGTCGGACGCCTGGTCCCTCACTTTCCTTGACTATGGGTCATCACCTTTGTTACTTCTTAAATCTTGAGAATGGCCAAGCCCTGCTTTTGTTTCTTTCAAATCACTTTTAAAACACTTCCCTTCTTTCCACAGACTTAAAGTCATTATTGTAGAAAACATTTGAATAGCTGTTGGGGTAAACTAAAAACAAATCACTGAGAAATAAATGTATAATTTAATGTAGAACATTTCTGTTTCTCATAGTTCTTTATTATTCATAATCATGGTGAAGTGCATGCCTCCCACAGGGCATCCTGGGTCTTTTCTCTTTCTGCTTCCTGTGTCACAGGCTATCAGCCTCCATCTATATTGAAATTTATGGTTATTCTTCTAAACAAATTACCTAAGTCTAGGTCATAGATACTCTTTTTGGTATCACACACTCCAAAGTATACTGTTTATTAGAGAGCAGAGTTGGTTTTTTTTTTTTTTTCCTGTCAATCATTAAGACACCAGACTCCATCCATGCAAAAGTTTCTTTTCCTTAACATTGTACTAGATATATTTCTAGCAGAATTTTAAAAAGTACCTGCCCATTGTCCTTGGAAGAAGCAGGAGAATGGCAGTGACATCAAGGCCAGGCTGGAATAGGCAAGAAATACAATGACTGCAAAGAAACAAACAAAACGAGAAGAAAATAAAAGACAGGGTACTGGCATTGAATTTATGTTTATAAGCTTTCCAGATTTGCAAAGTAAGGATCTGTTTTAGAATAATTTATTTAATAGCTCAGATAAATTCTTTTTACACTTATTTCTCTGTGTTAGCATATGCAGGGAAAGGGACAAGCCACTATACACCCTTAGGAAACTCAGAGGATGACTTCCATGTGTCAGTCTCTCCTTCGACCATGAGCATCCCAGAGACTGACTTAGTGGCAGGTGTCTTGACTCACTGAACCATCTTGCCAGCCCACTTTCCAAAATCCAAAAATCTTTTCTATTCTGCTAAGGATTTTTTTTTTTACGTGAAGCTAAAGCTGAATCACTGTTACAGGTCTGCATTTCCTTTTATGAATTAATTTACCACTTAGCTCTCATCCCCTACCCAGAAACCTAGTAGACAGCTCTGTCCTTCCCTTGGCTGTTTGCTTTTGCCTAACGTGGCCTTTTTGGGTTGTGTTACTGGTCTATGGATCCCACAGGGAAGTTTCTAGTCACAGTTGCTACAGCTGCCACTTTTTTACCCAGACCATCTTGTTCACCAAAGCCAAACTTCCAATAAAAATCTCTTATTAATAGGGTTACCATACTAAACGGAATCCTATTAATAATAACAATAATAAGGCAATCCTGTTAATGATCACACTTCCTAAACTGCTGCAGCCAGATTCCTGCAGTCAGTTGTTATGAGACGTTCTTGATTGGGGTCTTTCTAATTTGTGGGGTATGGGGCGGGATGGGAAGAAAGAAAGAAAAAAACAGTATTTTAATTGTTAGTTCTTAAAAGGTGCAAGTTGGGTTTATATCCAGGCCCTTCCATGCCCCACAAGACGTTTGGTAGCATTGAACAGCTTGCTTCCATCCATGGAGTGACTTTGGTCCAAAAGAAAAAAATCCATGGGACTCCCAAGTGCTGGCTTACCTGCTTTGAATTTTCTGTTTCATTTTAATTAATATCCTGACTACCACCTGCTCCCCCCAAACTAAAAAGTCCGATGGCCAGAGTCTATCACTATTTCAGGTACTATTTATATAAAGCCGGTAAGAAATCTTCTAAAAGGCTATACATTTAATTAGTCTTATAAGAAAACATAATGTGCTTCAAGAGGATCATTTCGTTGGCCCAAAAAAGGAGTCACACACACACACACACACACACATACACACACACATACACACACACTCACACACACATATACAAACCATGTATAAAGTCACCAGTATAAGTGACTCTTTAACTTAAAGAAGAACAATATTATAGTCTCAATTGTGAATAGATTCATTACCTACTTACAGTGTTCTATGTTTAATGATTATATATATATCATATGAGATATATCTTACCCTCTCCTTAAAAATGTAAATTTGTGTGATAAATACAAATACCTACCAGTTTTTTTAAAATTAATTTCTGATTAAGCAATTCATTATTTATAGGTAGAGCTTACATAAGAAAATGTAACTTTGTTTTTCATAAGCTATCTTCTAAGGGAAAATTTGGTAAATTTTGTCACAATTAGAAGAAAATATTTTGAAAATGCATTCTCTAATTGTTAAACATATTTTCTACATGAAATTTGCATTTGCTTATTAGTTCTTCAGAAGTTGTATGAGGCTCTTGCAGATGTTCTGAAAACACTTAAGAACAAATGAACCGGGAATATTAAGACACTAAGCCTATCACCTAAATTGAATATTTATGCAGCACTGAGATCATCTAAATTCAGTATATGCAGAGAAATGCTAAGTTGTTAATATGAAATTATGAACCAAAGTCTTGCCGTTTACTACTCTATGAAATTGAATGATGCAAAGCATTGTAAGAACGAGCAGCTTTAGTAACATTCATTAGGCCTACAGTCACTTGTGATGCCTATTGCTAGAGACGTTTATGTATTTCAAGTAGGCATTTCACATGCTGAAAAAAAGCATAATACTTTACAGCATCTCAAAAATGCAGCAAGCATTTTAATGGTGTATTGCATAAGGAAATTACAGAGCGATGCATTCTAAAAATATTCCAGTTCATTTATGGAATGTAAACCTAAAGCTGCAAGAAAGCTTAAGATTTTAACCATAGCTTTAAGTTTATGAACGTCGGGAATCTCCCATCTTGAGTTACGGATTGGGTGGACAAACGTTTCTTTCTAACAAGGAAGGAAAAGCTACTGTCTCATTGTTCCTGAGAAGGTATAACCTAGAAGACAGGTGTTAAGGTCTCCAGAAGGCTGTAGGTGTGCCCTTGTGCATGGCAGCACACCAACTCCTCTGTCCCTTCTGAGGAATATCATTCTCATCTGCATTTCTCTTCTCCTTAACAATTGCTTTGTTTTATTGAAAAGAGAATTTGAACTGCATATCTAAGGAGCCAACAGCTGCAGAAAGGTGATATGTCAGGCTTCAAGGAGTGCTGAGAGAAACTGGAAGATGAGGAAAACACTGTTTTCAGAAGGGATTCAATTTGCCCAAGAAATGTGTTTATTTTTCATTTTGTTTTGGTAAGCTCAGTGCAGGCAATCAGAGATTTCACATGTATACACACCACACACACACACACACACACACACACACACACACACATGCACAATTAAAGGAAGCATGTGAACAACATTTTCCACTACCCACGATTCTGCACACTGATTTTCTCTGTCACACATGCCTATTTCTTATTGATTTTTGGTTTTATATATTTTTTATATATTCGCCTTGTGTCTTATTCTATTCCAGGTTACTCCCATTAATGTATAACATTGTGTGCCCATCAGTAATTTTAATACTAAACTAAGTTGACATATGGATAAAAGAAACACATGTGTACCAAGCCTAACTTAATGTCTTACCGAGGTCCGTATTTCTGTGTTGATTTTATATTTGTTTAGTTTTTTTTTAATCTACTTCTACCCTTTCTAAAAGGAGTTACTGAGCATTCTGAAGTCATGTTAATGTTTTGATTAAGTAAAAGTTCTTGTGGACAAATCCATTGGAGTGAAACATGGTTAGATAAAAGTAGACCAGTGCACAGATACATATATTTTAGTTAACTCATTTATAACTGGTTATTTGCTATATAGTACAGGATAATCATACTACAATTCAGAGATCCAAAGAAGCTAAGTAACAAGGAGCTCCCAAGGGAAGTTGATTAAATCTACATTGGAAGTGGATGAAAAGAGAACTGGGTGGCAGAGGTTGTGGGAAAGGGAACAAAGCTGAGGGTCAATACAGGGAGAACAGGGGTGGAACGTGAGAGGGCTAGGAGAGAGAAGGGCAGTCAAGCAGGACATCTCGGGGGCAAGCTGGAGACCTGTGTCAGGATAGGTTCCTAAGAGGATATGGGGGTTATTCTAGCTGAGACTTCAAGCAGCAGGGAACTTGGAGGGTGAAGCAGTAACCTACTAGCCAGAAATTACTTCCAATGGAGGGAGGGGGACAACAACACACCCATAAAATCTTAGACCCAAAATTTACCCTGCCTATAAAATGTGCAGGGATAAAGATGGGACAGAGATTGAGAGAGTGACCAACCAATGTCTGGCCCAACCTTAGACCCATCCCAATGGAGAGAGCCAACCCCTGACTCTATTAACAATACTCTGCTATGCTTTCAGACAAGAGGCTCACATAATTGTTCTCTGAGATGCTTTACCAGAAAGCAAATTTAAGCAGTTGCTTAGACTCTCAGCCAAACATTAGGCAGAACTTGGAGAGTCTTCTGGCAGAGATGGGAGAAAGAAAGACCTGGAGGGAACTAATATTCCATAAGAGTCCAACAAAGTCAATTCACCTAGGGCCATGGGGGCATACAGAGAATGAAGCACCAACCAAAAAACAAACATAGACTGGACCTGGCCTCCCCACACATATGTAACTGATGAGCAGCTTGGTTTTCATGTGGGTCCCATAGCAAGTGGAGTTGGGCCTATCTCTGACATGGACTCTGTAGTAGGTATAAATGTATTCTTGTTTTGATCCCAAGTGTGGATGTGAAAGAGACTTGTGTAAGAAATACGGTGTTTTTCCACTGAAAACAGATTTGTGAAAGAACAGGTGATGTTTGTCCACTAGAAGAGGAAGAGACTCTTTTGGGGTCATGGTCTTTGCCAACTGATAAACATCCTAGTATGGACTCTGAGAGGATATATATATATCCCATATATATATATATATATATGCCCAAAACAAGAGGCGGGGCTTTTTGGTCTTGGCTGTTCATCACTTCACACCCAGATGCTCTTAGAGAGAACTGATCCAGTGAACACTTTGAAGTTTCGATTCCAGCTGCTTCTCAGGGTTCCAGAGGCTGTTGAGTTGCTGGTTTGTTGTTTAACGGGTCTGTTTGAATCCTGCTGACTATGCCAGTGGAATTGCTCCAAAGAACTGAGTCTAAAAAATCTACTTCTCTTGTTTCCATTTATCTCCTTTCCCCCCTATCTAGGATAGGTTAGTCTTAAGAGAGGTATAAGCTTTAAAAAAACCCAAATAAAGTAGGTTTGAAAAAATTCAAAGCCTACAGGAATTTGTTGCCTGCTTTTACATCACTTTCCCCTAGCTGTACTACCTTGTTTGGCCACAGTGGAAGAGGAGGGAAGGGTCCCTTTCTCTGAGGAGAAGGAGAGGGGGCAATGGGGAAGAAAGTGGGAATGTGAGAGCAGGAACAGAGGCTGGGGTGCTTTGGTGGGTATAAAGTGAAAAAGTAAAAATATGAACCTTGTACTATTTATTTTTATATGCATGTTGGCCTATGTCTATCTGCCTTGTCAGAAATCCTGTGCTTAGGCTGTATGCTGTGACCTTCAAGTTGCTGACCTTTACCTCATGTGATCTTGTGTTCTAGGCTGTCCTTGGACTATTTACCTTTGAAGGAAGTAGGGAAATCCCAACTCTTGCAACCACCCAGAGGATCAAGGAAGTTCTTACAGGGAACTACTCAGAGAACTATGAAGTTCTACAGGGAGTGTTTCAGGCTACTGTATTCTTGCCCCGCGGGCTAGGGTGAGTGAGATTAGAATAAATCCTACTGACCTTGCTCTCTATATTCTAACTAGTCAGGCATTAAAGTGAATCTTGAGCAGAAATTTCCCGACTTGATGCGTTATTTCTCACGTCTCTGTATCCTACTTTCAATCCCCACTCCCTCTTTCAGGTGAACCCTGATTCGATTTTTCCCACAGCTGGACCACGACATTTGGTGCCTGAGTAGGGGACTGAAAATGAGGGATTAAGTGAGGGATGTTGCGTGGAAAGATGAGTGAAAGACAAGTGGACCGTTTGCCCCGAAGTCACCCGCTTCGCAGAGGAATGACAAGGCAAGTAACGCAAATATAGGACAGAGCAATAGTAAAGAGTTATTCAGAGAGACACTGGAAAATATGTTTCAAACGTGAGGAATAAGGGTAAATAAAGGGCAGTTGGATGAATTTTTAGATTTGTCAGTGAAGTATGTCCATGGTTTCTTGAGGAAGAAGTGGTTACTTTAAAAACGTGGGATGAAGTTGGTAAAAGATTACAGGGTCACTATGTTACTAATGCATCTGAAGAGATATCTGCCATGTTTTTTCCCTTTGGGTTTTGATCAGGGATGTTCTTGATCCCCGACATGAGCGTGACAAAATGAGAGATTTATTTTCACAAGCTAAAGATGTCTTGGAAAGAGATATAAGAGAATCCAGGAATAGCGATAAGGAAGATATAGAAAGGGAAGCTGTTCACTCTCAAAAGCATGACTGGCAGCCCAGTCTACAGCATGCAGCCTAAGCACAGGATTTCTGACATGGCAGAATTTGGCATGGCTTCCAGCAGTCTCTCTATGACTATGTCTGTCCATGTCCATGTCCATTTCTATGTCAATATACATTGACAACATGTGTGCCTGGCTCCTGCAGACCTGAATAGGATCTCCAATCTCCTGGAATGACACTTCCAGTGTGATTCACCATGTGGATGAAGGGAATTGAACTCAAGGTTCTTTGCAAGAGAAGTAAGTGCTCTTAAACACTGAGCCATCTTTCTAGCTCTTTCTAGCTCTTTCTGAAGGTTGATAGAAATCATTATTTGCAAAAATAAATATTTATTTTTATATTTTCTTTAAGCTATACTAAACATGCATATGTGTCCAATTCTTATCACACGAGTCATCTCTTTTTAAAAAAATAAAAAAAATTACAGGATTTTTCCAAAACTCCCAATTGAAGATAGTAACTATTATGTATCATTTTTCAATGAGTTGAATCATTTCTGCTACAGAATATTTTTTTTAATTTTATTAATTTATTCTTGTTACATCTCTATGGTTATCCCATCCCTTGTATCCTCCCATTCTTCCCTCCCTCCCATTTTCCCCTTATTCCCCTGCCCTGTGACTGTTCCTGAGAGGGATTACCTCCCCCTGTGTATGCTCATAGGGTATCAAGTCTCTTCTCAGTGACCTGCTGTCATTCCTCTGAGTGCCACCAGGTTTCCCCCTCCAGGGGACATAGTCAAATGTGAGGCACCAGAGTACACGAGAAAGTCATATCCCACTCTCCATTCAAGTGTGGAGATTGGTCTGACCATTGGCTAGATCTGGGTAGGGGTTTAAAGTTTACCGCCTGTATTGTCCTTGGCTGGTGCCTTAGTTTGAGCGGGACCCCTTGGCCAAAATCTGCCTATCATAATGTTCTACTTGTAGGTTTCTAGCACCCACTGGATCCTTCTACTTTGCTATTCTTACATGGTTCTCTCATCTAGAGTCCCAATAGGATGTCCTCCCTCTGTCCCAGTTTCCTGGTAAGTGAAGGCTTTCATGGGACATGCCCCTTGGGCTAGTATGCAGATATAAGTGAGTATATACCATTTGAGTCTTTCTGCTTCTGGGTAACCAGACCATGGAAACAGCCTAAATGTCCCTCAGTAGAAGAATGGATAAAGAAACTGTGGTACATATACACTATGGAATACTACTCAGCTATTAAAAACAAGGAATTCCCGAAATTTGGGCATAAATGGATTGAGCTAGAAATGATCATAAGGAGTGAGTTAACCCAGAATATCTTGAGTGCATCTTTTCCCTTCATTTGCTAAGGAATAGCAGGTACCCAATGCCTTATCAGAAAAGACATTCCTATTTTCAATTATTTCTGTTCTTCCATTGATTCCGCTATAATTGTCCACAAATTCCTACAAATATTAATAAAGGAATATTCTCTGAATTCTTCATTCCTCCATATTTCCAGTAAACTAGGTTAACATTTTCTCGTCTGTTACCTACATCATTCTAAGCAGCTTCTAATTTTCTATTGGGTGTTTTGAGTTTGAGAGGTGAATGGGAGGGATAATGAGTGGAAATATTGACAGAGAAGTCCACTCTCACTTTCTGCATCACTCAGGTTTTCCTTCTGTTGTACATAACGATCTAGGCTAGCTAGCCTGTGCACTTCCTTCCAGCAGATATTCTTGGACCCACCTCCTATCCTGAGAGGATTCCTGGAACTAAACATACAGGCTAGTACAACAAGATTTTTTTTTTTTAATGTTAGTTCTAAGAACCAAATCAAGGTTCCCATGCTGGAGTGGTGAGACGTTGCTGCAGCCTTCGTTCTGAAAGATTTTAACTAATTTTTCTGTCATAGCTTTTTTTTTTTCTCTCTGAGTGCTATATATTATCACAAAACCTAATAGGTTTGAAGTCAAGTCTAATACTTTCTTAGGGTCCTTCAAAGAACTTCCATCTATTCACTGTGAGGTATAGTTCTTAAGACTCTTGTATTGCTTCTATATCTGGAGTGTAATTAAGTAATGCGTTTACCTCATGGTTCAATCATACCATACTTGAAGTCGATAGTACTATTTATTATAGTCTTCTTACAGGATACTATGTTACTCTCTGCCCCCAGGCCTACTTGAGCATCATTTAAACACTTAAAGCAATTGTAACCACCAATCATTTGTGTGGGTAGCTGCAACTTAATAAATGAAGGGAGAGCACATTTAGAACACACAGTCACCTTCCTGATATTTTATTGTACCTCCCTACAATGAAACTCACTCTTGTCACAACCATTGTGATTTGTACTCTTTACATTCAGATGCTTTTGTGAAAGGCATGGTTTTAATGACAAATGTCCCCTATTAAATTTATCCAGGATGCTCCATTACCTCACAAATTAAGAACTCATTTTCTAATGTAGCATTCAAGGTCTTCCACAAGTCATGAAGCTTGTCATTACTCACATACTCTGTATGTGCTCCAAACAAAATGCACTCCATTTAGTTCTGAAAAAGACACCCGTGCCTTCCTAACTCTACACATTTACTAATGGTCCCTATCCCCTCCTCATCAATACCTCCTCAGTATTCACAAGTAAAGATTAACTGTCGATGATATTGTTTCTTAAAGTATTTCCTATTGTTAGAAATGTAACTAACTATTTTTCAACCTCATTAAACATTTTTTTATCCATTGCTTACATTAGTCCATGGGACTAGTAATTTGGAATCAAAACATTAAAACTCCACTTACACTCCTTTGCTGCATAGATTTGTTCCTCGTTGTCATTTCAGAGGTAAAACTGAGATAACACAAGATTTCTCAGAGGTTATCACAATCAATGGAACGCACTTGTAGCCAAGAATTGTTTAGATATGTCAGTATTTGTATCAGTGGTTAGAAATGCTGGATAATATTTACAGAAACCAAGTTTCTGTATCCTTATTTTGTGATATGTTAAGTTATGTGTTAATAATGCTGTATTCGAGGTAAAGATTATGTAGATTAAACTTTTTTATGCACTGTCTCCATAATGCAAGCAAATGTCTTAGAAATACTTAACAGGTAGTGAAAAGGTCATATGAAAGCTGGATGGAAAGAAACATATTGGTCAGGTCCTCCGAACTTGAGGAATAATACAATGTTTGAATTTTCTTTTTTTGCCCTTTTTACTCCACTGGACTAAACAATAGAGACACCTTCAGCCTCCCCTCATCCCCTTACACACAAAATAGTTTTCAATTCCTTCAAGAAAAGGTCAAGAAGGGAAAATTCCACCCTGATAAGGAACTCTGACTGCTACTTTTAACCTAGTCTGACTGGCAATTATCCTCGTATAGAAGCCAAGTCTTGCAACCTCTGTATCGTATTCCTTCATCTGTTTGTCAGGGTAAGTCTGGCTACCAACAGAAGGGTGAATAACCCAACTCCATGGTGGCTATAATTCACCAACCAGCGTAGCAAACACTGAGTTCAAGTCACACTGCTTTCCTTCCCACCAAAAGCTTTCGACTACAACACACAACCCTGGAGATCCCCTTCTGGAGCATGAGGAGACGAATCAAGAGCCAAGCAATACTGGAAGAACAGCAACAACAAAATTCAATTAACTTCTCAGGATACAGGTGGATGAAATCTAGTTAGAACTAAAGTCGACAAGAGCTCATGAAAATTTCTTTACGGATTATAAACAAGATTCATTTAAGCTAAAATAGATTACGTGTAGTAATCACATTTAAGGGAAAAGGACGTGGTCTTAATTCTTATTTTCAGAGAACAGAATGCAGAAAGAGTGATAGATTGCCCATCAACCATGTGAGTAAGTACATAACAGAAGTTTATCAATTTCCTATCAAGATTTCAGATGAGGCTTCAACCTTGACTACAACCGTGATTACAGTCTTGAGGGAGCACATACATCTTAGAACTACACTAAACTATGAACAGAGCCCTAGTCAGTCAAAACTGTGAATCATTAAATACACAGTTGTATAAGATGATAATTTTATTTACTCTGAAAATTTATACAATGTATTTTTGATCTTATCCATCCCCCCTACATCACCCCAACTCCAAAAAGTATCTCTCACCCATCTGCCACCCACCTTCACATCCTCCATTTGCTATTGTTCTAATTATACCTTTGGATCCCAGTTAGTATTTCCTATATGGGCAGAGGTCTGAGGCTATCCAATGTAGCATGGGCAACCTACAAATAATGGAGTCTGTAAAAGAGAGTGACCCTTACTTCCTAGACAGCCATTAACAGCCAGCAGATTCTCTGCCAGGTCTAATATTGAGCAACATTATCAAGGAAATATCTCAATGCTTTTATAACAGCTCCAAATTCTTTTCACTTAGCCCCTAACACTAACTTTTAGTACTAGGTTTTTGAAATTATAATTGTATAATTTCTCTACATTCCCTTCCTTCTCTCTAACCTCTCCCACACAAGCCTTGGCTCTCAAATCATGGCTTCTTTTTCTTTGATTTTTGTTAAATATATATATTTTATGTGTATATATAAATATATATTTCTAAGTCATATATTTGTATACAAATTATATATTTATGTAATACATGAAATTTCCTCCAAATACATAATACAACCTATGCAGTATATAAAATGTTACTTTTATATATGTGATCTCATGTCTAACCACTTGATACTAGGTAACAAATTGGGGGCAGGCACTTCCCTGATAAAGACCATTTCTCTTTCTCTCAGAATTCCCCAGTTGCCCTTAGGTATTTGTCTAGAGTTGAAGCCTCACAGTCTTCCCCACTTCCATGTTAGCATGTCCATTGGTGCTGTCATTGTACAGGTATTCTTCAGGCAGCAATACTGATGAAACTTTATGGGTGTAGCTACTCTGATATTTCTGGAAGACACAACATTACAGCAAGCTCTTTGGCTCTTACACTCTTTCCTTCCTCTCTTTTACAATGAACCCTGGACCTTGGCTGCAGGAGTATATAACCAATAACAACTGCAGAAACCCGGAAAGCAAAGGAGATCAGGGCAGCAATAGCGAGGTAAACAGTGGTATAAAATGTATTTTAAGGGGATAATTGAAAAAATAGGAAGACTTCAGTTATGGAGGGGGAAGGGAGATAAATATAAAGAGAAGGGTTTGATTTGGTCAGGATTTCCCAAGACACCACCCCCCAAACATTATACGTTATTGTTTCCATTGGTTGCCTCTCAGAGGTGGAAGGTGACCAGACGAACTGAGCTGGATATGACCTGAAACCATTTTCACTGAGGACTGACTCACTGTCATGGTACCAGAAAGTAATATACAAGCTTTCAACAGAGGGAAGCAACCAAAAGTCCGACCCAGCTGTGATGTAACCACAAAACCAGCATGGCACAATAACCATGCTAAGAGTACAGTGGTAGCACATATATCTTGGTAGAAAGCAACATCTCTCTCATTGCACTTAAGACCTGCTCAACAAGTGGGAAACCATGGTGAAACCATGAAAGAGCAACCTGTTGCTGAAAACCTAGCTAACTCCTTGGGAATATTGTAGCCACCAGTCTTGAAGGAAAACCTACAACTGCCATTTTACTAAGCCATTATAATTACTAACTGCATTCTAAATATTTGTCATTATATCACCAGTAAGTGTAATTTTATTTTTAGCTTATTCGGCTTATGAGAATATCATACATGTATTTTGACAAAATCCACAATCCATTTTGTCCTGACTACTGCTTCTAGATTCCTTTTTCTCATTGTTCTAAACCTCATGTCTTCTCTTTGTTTTTCTGCGGTATATAAATGAGTCTAGTGCTCTGCAAATACATACCTACTTGTCAGAATAATACTGGTAAATTCTCCTCTAGGGTCTATGGCCTCACAGCCACTCTCCCAGGCTTACCCTTCCAGGAATGAATTCTCTCCCGTGGAGTAGCCTTTATATTCAACCAGAAAGCTCTTGGTTATTCCTGTGACAATCCTGCTAATACTGGACCAATGGGTATATTTTGCCAGGTCAATCATATTTTAACTTTCAAAGTTCACAGGTAGATAAATTCCTAATTCTCTTCACTCAACAGGGGATCAGAACAGATGCTGGGACCAGCTATTGGACTCCAGGAGAGAATGATATGGGTGAATGAGCAAATAGAAGGGCCCAGAGGATCCAGGAATCCTACAAGGAGAGCATCAAGGCTGTCTGATCTGGACCCAGGGGGCCTACACAAACTACTACATCAACCAAGGACAAGGCATACAATAAATCTAGACCCCATACTCAGATCTAGCCAATGGACAGCGCATTCTCCATGGTTGTGGGGAGAGCAGGAACTGCCTCTGACATGGACTCTGGTGCTCCCTATTTGACCACTTCCCTTTGGTGGGGGAGGCCTGGTGGCACTCAGAGGAAGGGGAAGCAGGCTATCCTATGAGCCCTGATAGCCTGTAATCATATGGTGAGGGAAGAGGTACCGTTCTGTCACAAATCTAGGAAAGGGGAAAGGGTGAAAGAGGGAGGGAGCGGAGAATGGGAAAATACAAGTGAGGGAATAGCAATCAGCATGTAATCCGAAACGTTATTTAATTTTTTAATGTTAAAACACACACACACACAAAACAAAACAAAACGAAACAAAACAAAAAATGGCAAACTTTCTTTTTTGTTGTTGGTTTTCAAGACAGGGTTTCAATGGTAGCATATTCTTTTAATTTTAGCTCTTGGGAGGCAAAGGCAGGAGAAGCTCTGAATTCAGCTCCAGCCTTGTTTATAGAGCAAGTTCCAGGACAGCCAGAGCTCCTGTCTAAGAAAAACATTTGAAGCTTAACTAGATAACTAGCTGAAACGTAAATATTATTATCACTTTACATTTCCAACCTATGCCATTTGTAGTATTGGTTAAACTCAGGAGTGCTTGGAAATTGTTTCTGCCTGAACCACCCAAGCAGGTAGGTGGCTTTGTACATAATAGGGTAAATCATCAAGTGCACATGTATAAGATGGTAACAAATTTTGGGTGATGATGGCGCATGCCTTTAATACTAGCAGTATGGAGGCAGAAGCAGACAGATCTATGTGAGTTCAAGGCCAGCTTGGTCTACAGAATGGGTTTCAGAAAATCCAAGGCAAGGCTTCATAGAGAAACCCTGTCTCAAAACCCAAAACAAAACAAAACAAAACAAAACAAAACAAAACAAAAATATATCATTAAATCTCTAGGAATTCATGTATTTAATCTTGAAATGTTGTTATTGCATACACTTTTTTATTCATCTCTGGTTGAAAATTGTGATAATGGTACAAAACTTACACACCTTAAATTCACATAGCATACTGATACGTTAACATGACAAAAGTCTATTTGTTACTAATATTTGTTATTGTCTAACATAGACCTTCCCAGATGCTAGGAGTATTTCCTCCTGGTTTTACAGTGAGAAAATTGTGTACTTCATGTACCTCTGCTATTTTCTACCATCTACAATTGGACCTCTGTGTTCCTCTTCATCTTCAGAGAATTGGAGGGGATTAGGAGAGAACTAATCTACAACCTGGTCATCACACTGAACTGCAAACTTAGCTGAAAATGTAGTATATACTTGTAACTAGGGAGAGGAAAAAAATGAGAATATTAAAACCTAGTCTCTGACACATTTTTATAAATGCATTTAACATCCTAAAAATAGTACATGATTTATGCAACTTAATTCTAAAATATATCAGTATTTTGTAGTTAAGAATACTATATAATATAAATGAATATTAGGAAATAAATAACACTTCTGTATTCATTCAAAAGTGTCTTTGTTTCTACGATTTCCTTATTTTTCTGTTTTCCTTTTTCTTTCTTTTAAAGAAAGGAGCTTGCTATATACAGCAAACCAGACATAAGCTCACAATCCTCCCTCTGTCTGAAGTCTCTCAAGTACTGCGATTAAATGTATTCCCCACTAAATCCAGATCCACCTGCCTCCTCTCTACATAGCTAAGACAGCCTAGTTTTTAATTTTCTCCATCAAGCATCATCCTAAGAAATCTGATTCTAGCTGTAATACCTATAAAATCAAGTACTGTATAACTGCAATTTCAAGTGTCCCAAATATTTTTTTATATAACATGACAGGCATAATTATGAATCTAACACTATTGTTCAGCAGTTTGGTATGGCCTGAGGCTTTTCATGGATAGAGGACAAATTTTTTTGTTTCTTCTTTTGTTGATGATGTGGTAACACTACTGTGTTCCTTATACAAGACACCAAATCCTAAAGAAAAATGGAAAATGGTCACGTTTGTACAGATAGAAAACTTTTTCTTAAATTGCTCTCACAGACCTCTTATTGAGTTTCATTACAGTGTTCTCTAGACAAAACTGATTTGTATAAATTTCTTCTTGACAAGCAACATGAATTTTTGTCATTTGCATCTGTCATAGTTTATAAAGAATTCAAAAGTTAAACTACCACAAAACTCCACTTGGTACCTGGGCAAAGAAAACCCTTGGCACACTGTTGAAGAAAGTGAAAATTCAGACATTTAATAAAAATAAGTATAG
>OU015747.1:21150319-21161868 GCA_907169655.1 Acomys percivali | reverse complement strand
ACACACACACACACACACACACACACACACACACACACACACACACATGTTGTAGAGACTCTTTGGTGAATTAAAAGAAAAATAGTAGCAATGGACGAGGGGACAACAGGCAGTAACTGGGGGATGAATATGAGCAAATCACATGTCAGCAGTGTCTGAAAAGCCATGGTTAATCTTATCATTTTGTAGGATGAATATGTACTAATAATTTTGTAAGTAACCAACAAACTACACAAACTGGGATAGGGACGAATGACAAGCTAGGAGACAAGCAGTTGTCAGAATCCACCACTGCATATATATTTAAATGTTGTGTATTGCAAAGTAAATTGGAAAAGATTATCCAGTGGTAACTAAAAACCCTAAAGGCAAATGCTTGTTCATTTCACTTGGGCTGTTGGGGTGGATGATGTTTGGTGTGTACACTACACAGATATACAGATCAAAGCTTCTCTACTCACACCCCATATTGAAAATGGCATAGAATGATGCATAGATTAAGAAAAACTTTCAACTCTGAGTGATCTCCTCATCCTTGCTCATGTCAAGTTGATCATTGAAATTTGGGATGTCTCATTTTTTACCTTTTGGTCCCATATATGTCCAAGACTTTTATTACCATAGATAATAGGTGTGTGGGTATTGCCGAAAAATAAATGTCTGTCATAACTAAACAGTAGGACTTTGTGGTAGGCATCTATAGGAAACTATGTATGTTATGCCACAGGACAAAAGGAATTTTGTAGGTACAATTAAGTTTGGGACCATAAGACAGGACCTGATGGAACACAAGGCATTTATTAGGTGAAGTCAAGGTCAAAATACATGAAAAGAAACATGGAGACAGAAATCAGGAGTGGAAAACATGCAAAAAAGGGGCCTTGAAACAGACAAGCAACTCATTGCAATGAACGTTTGCAAATAAAGCTGTTTGGGCAAAAGAGTATACTGCATTACACACTGAAGCTCCCAATGCTAAAATGAATGAATATGTGCTGGAGAGGTGGAAAGACGGGGGAGTAGAGTGGTCCATGATTTTTTTAAATTGATTTATTCTTGTTACATCTCAATGGTTATCCCATCCCTTGTATCCTCCCAATTTTCCCTCCCTCCCATTTTCCCCTTACTCCCCTCCCCTATGACTATGACTGAGGGGGGCTTCCTTCCCCTTTATATGCTCATAGGGTATCAAGTCTCTTCTTGGTAGCCTGCTATCCTTCCTCTGAGTGCCACCAGGCCTCCCCCTCCAGGGGACCATGTTTGATGGAACTAGAAACACAACAGGTAAGAGGTAAGAGGGATGGTAAGAGGGATGGCTACAATTCAGAAAGGAACAGGTCATTCCCAGAGGAGTTTGCAATAAAATTACTTTTATTTTTAATTTTAGATGTCTTTAAATTTTCTTTTGGGGGGAAGATTACAAGGGTAAAACATGGATACAGAAAGACTGGGAGATGAGAGGTTGGGGCATACTATATGAAATACCCAATGATTCAATAAAATATTACATTTTTAAAAATACAAAGAACACCAGAAAGTTATTTAGTACATATTTGTAGTTTTAAAGTATGTTAAATTTTACATGAAGGAGCTATTTTCATAGAGGAAAACTGGAAAAACTATAATGGTATCTTTATGATAGTTAAATAAATTATTTAATATATTTATATTAAATATGAAGGTCATTGTATATTAGGTGTAAATCCACTTCATGAGAGTGCTGTCAAAGCCTTCTACCCTTAATGTATTAAGAAGCATTCAGTCTCACTTGCCACAATTTTTCAATTGATTTTGAAACTGATATGATTTGTCTTCATAGAATATGGTGATATACACTTGAATATCGAACTAATTCTGCATACCTATTTTTCTTTGTTGATATCATATCATTTTTAAGTTAATACATTGTTAGAGCCAATATATAAAAAGTTGATTCTGGATTTGTCTGTCTGTCCTAATTTGTTTCTTTATTGCTGTAATAAAACACTGACCAAAAACAACTTGAGAAAGAAAAGTGTTGTTTGGCTTGAAGAGTATAGTACGTTGTCTGGAAAGCCAAGACAAAAAGTCGAGCAGAGACCACAGAGGAATGTTGTTTACTGGTTTGCTCCATTTTTCTTAAATATATCAGGCCTACCTGCCTGTGGATAGTACTACCTAAAGCAGCTGGCCCATCCTACATCAATTACCAGTCAAGAAAAGTCCCTACAGACATGGTCACAAGCCAATTTGATAGAGGCAATTTGTCAAGTAAAGTTCCTGTTTCCCAGGCATGTCAAGTTGACAGCTAAAACTAGTCATCTCTGCGTCCAAGTTTGAAGTATGAAGTTGCGCGTTTGTGTGTGCTATTGTTGTTGTTTACTTTTTAGTTACAATGTGATATTGGCCCCAGAATATTAAGAGCTTTTACTCTATTTTCTAGCAGTGAGAAACCATTGTTCATTATGCAGATGGTTACTCCCCAGTATACCTTCTGTGTTGAAGATTTTTAAAGAGATTTTTAGTTACAGCTTCAACATGTGTCATAGTTATGGGCCAGTTATGGTTATCTCACATTGTCTTTGCTTTGTAATTTGATTTCAAGAGTCGGTCCGTAGTTTCTTAGTTCTAGAATCAATAGCTGTGCAGGTGTGTGTACCAATCCCTGCACTACTCTTCTCCAGACTATGTTATCTTTTTGGAAAAATGGCTTTATTTGGATGTAATTCACATTCCAGCATACTCATCTATTTAAGGAGTACAATTCAATTATTTTAGTACATGTTCGGAAATGTTAAAACATTAATACAGTCAAGTAAGAATTTTCCTCACTATATCAATCCCTAACCAACCTCTAGATTAAACAAGTATATTCAAGTAGAGTTGCTCAGTATACATATATGATATATACGGCCTCAAGAACATGTCTTTGACCATTTGTGACAAACTTATCTTATGTAATATTTTTTCAAAGATTTTCCATGTTGTGATATGCAGTTTTTCATCCATTGTCAAAATACCTTTATCTATGATCACCGTTTAAAGACTTCAATCCATGGCTGTTTGACCCAATACTATGGCCTTGTACTGAGGCAGTTTCAAGATGAGGAACTCAGAGTGACGCACACCTGCTCATCTGATGAAGGTCATGGAGCAGAGAGAACTAGGAAGAAATATTCCTGAGGGGGGTGGTGTCTGGGAACACTGTGGGAACAGAAAGATGGCAAGAGCCAGTGAATCAAGGAGTTTTCTGTGATGTAGGGACTCTTACGAAGGTTAGAAGTTACTGCCTTAAAGTTTCACCAAAATGATGGCCTGTACATGACAAACAAGGATAACAGCAATAGACACGCTGACTGACACGGAAGCGTCCAGGAGGCCTCAACACTGCACAAAGCACTATAGGCAACTAAGGAATGCTGAGAATTGGAAATGGTTTTCAGGGAACAACACACCATCAGATATCCAATATCAAATGGTCATCCCAGATAGCACACATAGAAGTAACATTATCTGGACTGAAGTGCTAATTTTTAGGAATATATATGTATATACATATATATGTATATATATATGCATATACATATGTGTATATTACAAGAATTCATGACAACGTGGCCAGCAATTTGAAAGACAGCAAGGAAGGAGTATTTTAGAGGTATGAGAATGGGAAGGGAAATTATAAGAAATTATATTTTAATCTCAAAGATAAAAGTAATAGTAAAATAAAAAAGAAATAGCCAGTCTGCTTATTAAAGCAAAAGCAAAAAAAAAAAAAATTTAATCCTACCAAAAGTATATGAACATTTTAATTTCTTCCTAGCTTTATGAAGACTTACTATTTGACATTTTTATTTTAATAATCCTGATGCATATTAAGTAATATGTCATTGTGGTTTGACTTATATTTTCCCATCACTAATGATAGTAGACATCTTATGTTGTACTTATAAACTAACTGAATAGCTTCCTAGGAGAAAAGTTTTCTTAGGTTTGAATGTGAGTGTTTATTTACATATACCCTTTGTCACGGCTATGTTTTTGATGTTACATTTAACAACTTCTTGTTAAATTCAAGGTAATGTTATGTGCTTTTGTGTTTTGTACCAAGAGGTTTATAATTTTAGTTCTTAATTTTACTATTTGCTTTCTTTGAAATTAGTTCTTACATATGTAACATTCTTATGCATGTGGCTAGCCAATTATTACAGTTATAATTTAATTAGCATGTGATCTATTGGATACCATCATGAGATTTTTGAACAAAGTTTGACTTTGTAAATTCTCTTTTCATACCATTTCCTTTCCTGATGCACCTTATCTCCATAGGATAGGAGAGTTATACCCTTGCTTTTATAGGATATTGAGATATTTACATAAAAGAAAAATCTTCCATAAATGAGTGTTCATACCATATTCTAAAGCAAATTATACTTAAATAGGTTTGTTTCAATACTGTCTAACTTATTATTTATATATCCAATATCTTGTGCAGCACGGTCTTGATGCAACTGTGTTTTAGCACTTCCTGGTGACATGAAGTTTCACAAGCACTTTTTCTTCCATCTTAAGAATCTTGGTGTCGGGAGAAAATCCTATTGAGACTTTAGGGGTGAGAAGCCTGGAAGAATGAGGAAATAGAGGGATCCAGTGGGTCCTGGAAAAATACAGGCAGGTCTGGGCCCTCTAGTCCTCCTCAAACTATGGCACCAGCCAAGGAAAATATAGCAGTAAACTTCGAACCCCTACCCAGTCTAGCCGATGGACAGGACATTCTCCACCGTTAAGTGGAGAAGGGGATCTGACTTTCACACAAACTCTGATGCCCCATATCGGACCATGTCCCTTGGATGGGGAGGCCTGGTGGCACTCAGAGGAAAGATAATAAGTCACCAAGAAGAGACTTGATACCCTAGGAACATATACAGGGGGAGGAGGTCCCCCTCAGTCACAGACATAGGGGAAGGGAGTAGAGGGGGAAACGGGAGGGAGGAAGGAAGGGGAGGATACAAGGGATGGGCTAACAATTGAGATGTAATATGAATAAATTAATAAATAAATTAATTAATTAAAAAAAAGAATCTTGGTGTCTTGTAATTCCTTTTGAATTTAATAATAAGTTCATTAATTTTTAGAAAGAAATTCTTTTGCATTCTGGTAGGAATAATAGATACATTTCAGGAATATTGCTATTTTAGTAACTATATTTTCTGATCCATGAATATGGAACACTTTCCCCATATATTTAGAATCTTTTATCTCTCTCAGCACTGTTTTTGTGGTTTTAAAGTAAAGTTTTTAACTCTAAAAATATCTAGAAGGAAAAGAAAAGAAAACCTTCTAAAATTGCCAGATAGCAAGAAATAATAAAACTCATGGATGAAATTAACAAAATGGAAACAGGAGGAAGCAAAACACAATACAAAGAGTTAAGGCAATAGAGTTGGATCTTTGAGAAATAAAAAATATTGACAAACCCTTAGCCTGACCAAATGGAAGGTAGAATGCAAAGATACAAATTAACAAAATAAGAGACAGAGGACCATAACAACAGAAGCAGGGAGGATGTCTCAAGAATCCTAAGGGCATATACTCTAAAAACCTGCAGTCCACAAAATTGGAAAATCTAAAGGAAAGGACAATTTTCTTTATATATAACACCTACCAAGTTTAAATCAAGAAGAGATAAACAATTTATACAAACCTATAACCTCTAGTGGAATAGAAGCAGTAAATAAAGGTCTCCCCCCCCAAAAAAAAACCAGCCCAGGGCCAGATGGTTTTAGTAGAGAATTCCATGAGACCTTTAAAGAAGAATTAGTGCCAATATACCTTAAGTTATTCCATAAAGAAGAAACAGAAGGAATATTGACTAATTTGTTTTATTATGTCACAATAATCCTGATACCTAAAAACATAAAGACCCAACTAAGAAAGAGATTTACAGACTAATTACACTTATGAACATAAATGCAAAAATTCTCAATAAAATATTTGCAAAATGAATCCAAGAATGCATAAATTATTATCCAGAAATGAAGAGATGGTTCAAAATATAGGTAGTAATAAATGTAATACACTCCATAAACAAACTAAAAAGCAAAAACCACATCTCATTAAATGAAGAAGAGACCTTTAACAAAATCTAACACCTTTTCATGATAAAAAAAACCTCAGGAAATTAGAGACACAGGGACATACCTCAAAATAATAGAGACTATTGACAGCAAGCACACACGTAATACCAAACTAAATAGAGACAATTTTGAAGCATTTTCACTAAAATAAGAAATAGAGACAAGGTTGTTCACTCTGTGCATACCTATTTCATATAGTATTAGAAATTTTATCTGGAACAACTAGACAACTGGAGAAAATCAAGGGGATATAAACATGAAGGGAAGAATTCAAAATATCTATTTGCAGAAGATATGATTGTATATATAATTGAACTTAAAAATAGATCAGAAAACTCCTCTACCTGCTAAACACTTTCAACATAGTAGAAGAAACCAAATTTAATATTAAAAAACTATTAGCCTTCCTATATGCAAGTGGCAAATGAACAGAGGAGATCAGAGAAACAGTACCTTTCACAAGAGCATATATATGTGTATATCCTGGGGTAACTCTAACCAAGCAAGTGAAAAACTTGTATGATTTTTTTAAAAGTTTAAGGCATTGAAGAAAAAAATTAAAGAAGTTATCAGAAGTTGGAAAGATTTCCGATGCTCATGGATCAGTAGAATCAATATAGTAAAAATGGCCATCCTACTGAAAAATGTAACGTATTTAGTGCAATCTCTATCAACATTTCAATATAACTATCAACAGACCTTGAAAGGACAATATTCAGTTTCATATAGAACCATAAAAATATGAAAATAGCTAAGACAATCCTAAATAATAAAAGAACTGTTGGGGGTATCACCATCTCTGATCTCAAATTGTACTACAGAGCTATAGTAATAAAATCGGCATGATGTTGCCATAGAACAAACACACTAATCAATGGAGTCAAATGAAAGTTTCATATATAAGTTCACATACCAATGGATATCTGACATTTGATAAAGAGTCCAGAAAAAAAAAAAAACTAGAGAAAATACAAAATCTCCAACGAATGGTGCTTGTCAAACTGGATATTTTAATGTAGAAGAATAAAAAAAAAAAAAGATTCAAATTTAATACCTATTACAAATCTCAATTATGGATCAATGACCTTAACATAAATCCAGATACACTGAATCTGAGAGATCAGAAAGTGGAAAATAGTCTTGAATGCATTACCACAGGAAAAGACTTACAGCACTTTTACTAAACTGAGAAGCTTCTATATGTCATTTAAACAGAGTGACAGAAAACAGAAATTGGGAAAAGGTTTTCACATTCAGTACCAAAAGAAAAAAAAATAAAAACAAACAAACAAACAAGAACTACTCTTGATAGTAAGAAAACAAACAACACATTAAAATGGGGTGCAGATCTAAGCAGAGAATTATCAAAAGAGGAAACGCAAATATCTGAGAAGTACTTAAAATGTTTCACCTCTTTAATTCTCATGAACACAGAGATCAAAATCACTTTGCGATTTCACCTGACACCAGTCAGAATGGCCAAGTTCAATTTAACAGGTGCAGTTCATGTTGGCAAGGATATGGTGTAAGGGGAACACACACTCATAGCTGGTAGAATTGCAAACTTGTACAACCACTAAGAAAATCAGTGTGGTGATTCCTCAGAGAGCTGGGGAGAGATTTACTTCAGGATACAACTACTCTTGAGCATATGCCCAAAAGACACTTCATCCTATTACAAAGACCCTCTCTCAAACACATCCATTGCTGCTTTAGTCATAAGAGCCATAAATTGGGGGAAAATACTAGATGTGTCTTTATAGGTAAAGAAACTATGTATGCAGTGCAATAATACTAAGCTGTTAAAAGAAACAAAATGGTAGAATTTTCAGGGAAATGGATGGAAGTAGAAAAATCACTCTGATCCTGATTTAGAAAGATACATACGGAATGTGTTCACCTATTTGTATAGGTTAGGTTTAAGTATTCAATAAGCAAGCTGCACTTTTTATAATCACAAATTAGGTATACAGTAAGGGGCTGGAGGATGGATGGATTACCATAGGATGAAGACTAGAACAGATAGTTATGGATAGATGTGGAGTTGGGGGAGGGGCAAGAATAGGATGGTCAAATGGGTAGTGGGAGGGCGAAAGGGTGAGAGAGTACATAGAGGGACAGCTGAAACTAAGGTCATTTGAGGCATGATATGGAAATATAATATAGTAGAAACTTAGTAAAATATAAAGATGTATGAATATATAAAATGTAAATGAAATTACCAAATTATAGGGGACTCAGATCACAACCTGGCCATCTCTCATCACCAAGGCTTTCAGTACTGCGAATCAGTAACATATCATTGATTTGTTGGCCAATAGGCATCCCCATACAACCTGAGTTATTGCCAAGGCTATCAGTGGCTCTCTACAAGCTGATAATAAGGGCCTATTACTGAAGATAGCACCTACCCAACTCATTAAACATGGAAAGGTCAAGCTGGTGTATACAATAAAATCTTCACCCACTAGGGACTAGAGTTAGGGTTTACAGTACTTGAATACTCTGCATGCTAGCCAAGAATAAAACAAACACCAACCCAGGTATATCTAACACTCTGTTAGCAACGATGGCCTGCCTGCAATTGTTGCACAAAGCTTGTGAAAGTAACCAACCAATATTTGATTAGATTTAAGGACAACTACATGAGATGTAACATAGATCCAAAATTGCTTGTGTACCTAAGAACCTGAGATTAGATTGGCCAGGGACCTAGTAATAAAACCAAAAACCACTGTTCTACTAAAACAATGACTTCTAGAAACATTTTCCTGTGTTCATAGACCAGTGCCTTGCTCAGCCATCATTAGAGATGCTTCCTCTTGTAGCAGATGGGAACAAATACAAGACCCACAACTGGACAATATTCAGAAAGTCAAAGACCTTGGAACCCTCAGTTTTAAGTGGGATGTCTCCATCAAACCCCTATGTTCAGGACACTGGAAACCTCGTAGAAGAGAAGGAATAAAGATTGTAACAACCAGCTGGGGTAGAGGGCACCATAGAAAGAAGGCCTTCTGAACAAAGCATGAGCAGTGCACATATTAACTCACAGATATGGAGGTAGAATGCACAGGGTTTGAATGAGTCTGACCTAGTCATGTTCCCAGCACAGAGAGGGGAAGTGGACACAAGCTCACATCACCAACCCAGAAGCTATCTTAAGTTGATAACCACTTGTAAATGAAAATTAGTTTTCTCCAATTGAGTGTCATTGGTGATACAAATCTACTCTTGGGGGCTAGGCCAGCAGTGGAAGACCAATACAAAACTAACCCAATGACATCTTTTAAGGTTCTTTGTCTCATAATATTTAGTTGGGGCATTTTTTTTTTTTAATGTACGGGTTAAGTTTGTTCCTTTAATAGGATTCCTGTATAGTAAATATGTGTGTCTTGGTGTCTATGTGCTTCCCGTATTTCTCCTTTGATCCCTTTTTCTTCTCTGTGTTTGTTCTGTCTTATTTTGATGTGTTTGTTTTGTCTTACCAATTTTTAATTTTATCATTATTTTTATGTGCCTCTGTTTTCTAAGGAGAAACAGGAAGGATATGGATACAGATGGGAAAGGGGGAGGGGAGGATCTCAGAGTTGTTAGTGGAGGAGAAACAGTAATTAGAATATATTGTATAAAGCAAATATATTTCAATAAAAGAAAAGAAAAATTCTTACCGTTATATGTGGCGTCTGGGCCCCACATCGGTACCGAGTCAAGGGAGAGGTACTGTGGATTTAACACACATTAAAACAGCGGGTCCTTCGCGCTAAGAGAGCGCGGCCTTTACTCAGCATCCAAAGAGCCTTTTTATAGGCAGCCAAGCAGGAATGCCACGCACAGGTGAAATCTATCAAGAGGTGATTGCGCACACGAGGGAAAGTAGCAAGGAAGGGAGCGGTGCGTTCTCAGAGCGGTAATCATGACTAGCTAACCAACGTAAGCACAGACACGGAAGCTGCTAAAAACAAGTCATACAACAGCGAGACAGGCAGGCAACCCAGTGAGGCCTGGTTCCCACAGTTATAAATATATAAATATTATATCTTTACTTATTCATAGATCATTTATATTTTATTATTTTTGATTCTATAAGAATGTGGACTAGTTGTTATTTTGTATTGCTAATTGCAAATATGAAAAGTTACAATTGATTCTTCTGTGTTGATCTTGTATTTTCTAAACTTACTAGGTTTATTCCTTAGAGTAGTTTCATAGTTAACACCCTTCAATTTTCTAGGAACAAAATGGTATTGTCTTCAAATAAAAATAGATTAATTTTTCTAATTTGGATTATTTTAAAGTTCTTTAATTTTAAGTGACCACATTTAAACTGTATAGTACTGTGCAAGGCAGAAGTTGAGATAGCACTGATGCTATGGATGAGACCTTTGGCTTTTCACTGTAAGTGAAATGTGAGCTTGAGCTGTTATGTAGCTGCTCTTCATAATTAGAAGAAATGGCCTGCTATCTTTTGGTTATTATGTCAACCTTACCATAAAGATGTTTGTGATGTTATCACATTTTTTCATTATCTAGTGATCTAATAATATTTTTATTCAATGATATTGGCAAAGGGTATCATCTTAATTGGGTTCACAAAGGATTTACATCTATTAGGCTATAATTCCTATGTACTTTTTAATCAAATTTTAATAGACATTATATAATCTCCCTGTCTTCTGTATGTTCCATTTAAAGATACTGTTCTTTGAGATTTCCTTTTTGGATACTATGTAGCATATCATTGGCTGCTTTTATGGTTTTGTCTTAGTTTTTCAGAAATATAATCATAAAGTATCTTGGTATATATTTCTTTGCAGATCTCTTTTTAAACTTTGTTGAGTGCCTTTGACTGTCTATTTCTTCCACTAAACATGGGGAATTTTAAGTAATTTCTTATTCAATATGTTTTCAGTTTAACTTCCTTTCTCTCTTACTTTGGAGACTTTGATAATACATTTAAATAATTTATTATTGTATGGAATTTCTTATTTTTCATTCTATTACATTTCTGTCATTAAAATTAAACAAATTCCATTGATCATTGCTGATTATTCTGTGTCTATCTTTGTCTTCTTCTCTCCATACTTGAGTTTATTCAACACAAATGTTTTCTTTTGTGTTTAGCATCTTCCTGTTCTCTTACTTTCATTTTTTAAAGATGTTCTATTTCTGTTTTGGAATTTAATATTCCTTCATTGGTATAAAACACTGAATGATTTGGGAACATATTATAGATGTTTAGACTACTAAATAATTTTACCATTGACATCATTAGGCTAACTTCACAATGTTAGGCTAAGTTATTGACCTGGACACTGAATTTTCAGGATTTTACAAATACTGTGCATTCCATTCTACAAATTACATTTTTTGTTTCTCCCCTCTTCACACACACACACACACACACACACACACACACACACACACACACAC
>OU015747.1:21140273-21150309 GCA_907169655.1 Acomys percivali | reverse complement strand
CACACACACACACACACACACACACACACACACACACACACACACACACAGAGAGAGAGAGAGAGAGAGAGAGAGAGAGAGAGAGAGAGAGTTATAATCTGATTGTTTTCACTCTATTTTAAATTCCTAATCTTATATCTCCTTGTCAATTTGAAGACATAAAAAGGTTGACTTTCATGAAGTGATCAAACTACAAAGCTGGATCTTTTACCAATGGAACTATTTCTCTTATTAAGAGAGATAGTAATATAAAGAAATACATTTCAGGGTGCTTCTCTAGCTCCTTATTCCATGTGAAAACCCAGAGAGAAATTACATTTTTTGACACTGGATGTGTGCTCTTATTGGATTCTCCATATATCTCTTCTTTAACATTGTATCCCAAACTATGAACAAGTTTCTATTGCTTATAAATTATGTTGTCTATGGTGTTTTAATTAACATGATATGCTACTATTTCTATGGTCCTAAACCAATAATGAGAACCAAGGCAATATTACTTTCTTTCTTAGGTATAATCTGCTATATTTTAAAAAGCAGAGTTAATTCTGTATCTAGACCAATATAAGTTAACAGTTGGAGAGATGTTATTCCCTTTTTTCATTACCTTTAACAACTAAAACTAGAATGTGTGCCTATTTTAGAAAAACCAAATCAATAGCCACTATTTTAAAAAGTCTTTATATTTTCTTTAAGAACTTTATATTGAGTTTCAGATTATCTCTTTTATATGCACTATTTACCTGTCCCTACTTGTGTGTTTCATAAGGACACTAACTATCTCATTCAATTTCATGCCTTACTATCGAGGATAGCATAAGAGTAGGTATTGGTTATTTCATCAAATAGGATGATATTACCCTGTATTGTTCTCTTCTGCCTGAGGCCTGATGGTTGTTTTAATGGGTTCAATTTCAATTCAGGTTCTCAACATCTACTCAGAGAAATATGTTGCTGAAATTTCATTGGAAATAAGCTGATCAGATTTTTGAAAAAAATTATTTTTTGTTACTTTGAAGATCAGAGTAAATAGCACCTTTGCAAATATTTGGCTACAAAATACAGGTTTCATTTGGTAATTAATAACACCATAAATTACATTTTATATTCAAGATTTGTGAATAACTGTTATTTTTCAAAAAAAAAAGGTAGGTGCTCTACATAGGAAAATATGGTCCATATACCACTATGATGCCATCTTAGAAGAATTTTAGCTTGAAGAGACATCATGACCATGACAACTCTTAAAAAAAATGAAAAGAAAGAAAGAAAGAAAAGCATTTAATTGGGGATGGCCTACACTTTCAAATGTTTAGTCCATTATTCTCATGGCAGAAAGCATGGCAGCATTCAGGGAGACATAAGGCTGGATAAGGGGCTGAGAGTTCTATATCTTAATCCACAGGCAAGAGAAGGAGACTGTGTATCATATTGGGTGTAGCTTGAGCATAGAAAGCCTGAAAAGTTGCCCCTACAATGACAAACTTCCTCAAACAAGGCCATCTGCTAATAATGCCACTCCGTATGGGCCAAGCATACCATTCAAACCACCACATCACAACACTCCCTGACCCTCATAGGCTTATTATAACCATAACATACTGCAAAATGCAGTTAGTCCAACTCGAAACTCCACATAGTCTATCACAGTCTCAACAATGTTTAGAAGTCCAAATTTTAAAGTCTCTTCAGGGATTCGTGCAATCTCTTAACTGTAATCCCCTGTAAAATCAAATTCAAAAGACAGATCACATACTTCCAATATATAATGGTACGGGATATACATTATCATTCCAAAATGCAAGAAAAACTGGACCCAAGAAAGACCAAAAACCAGTTGGACAAACTCCAAACTTTGCATCTTCATGTCTGATGCCAAAATGTTCTTCAGATCTCCAACTCCTTCTTTCTCTTGGACTGGTTCCACTCCCTGTAAGCAGATCCTCTAGGCAGGTATCTCACAGCTCCAACATCTTTAACCACTTGGGGTCTCCATGGCAATCCAGGCTTCACTTTCACAGCTTCACACAATGGTCTCTCTTGACCTCCATGCAGGAACACTCCTGCCACACACTTGGCCTCAGAGGCTTTCCTTAGTTGCAGAGAGATATTCCATAACCCCTTCCTTCCATCCTTAACTCTAAAGCCAGAACCAAGTGGCTGAAGTTGTCAAGTTCTATTGTTTGCTGGGGCTTGAACATGTCCCCTCCTCCTTCAGTGACATCTTCACCAGCTTTCTGTTTTTAGTTTTTTTCCTTCGCTGTCTGAGCTTGGCTGTCCAGGAACTTGCTCTGTAGATCAGGCTGACTGACCTTGACCTCAGAGATCTGCATGCCTCTGTCTCCCCAGTGCTATGATTAAAGAGGTATACTACCACACCTGGATTTAAGGCGCTCTTTAATTCCTTTTCACAACAAGGAAGTTTAGCTAGGTGGAGTCCTCCCCTGAGGTTACTTCTCCCTTTGTTCCATGTCTTTTTTTTTTTTTTTAATTTTTATTAATTCATTCTTGTTACATTTCAATGATTATCCCATCCCTTGTATCCTTCGATTCCTCCCTCCCTCCCATTTTCCCCTTATTCCCCTCCCCTATGACTGTTCCTGAGGGGGATTACCTCCCCCTGTATTTGCTCATAGGGTATCAAGTCTCTTCTTGGTAACCTGATATCCTTCCTCTGAGTGCCACCAGGTGTTTCATGTCTTAATCTGTTTATTTCCTTCAACACGGGATTTAGCTCCAGTCCACCTCCTGATGCACTTCTTCTCCTTGAACTACACATTTTGTATTTTTTTCTTCTCAGTTTGCTCCTATTCAGCAAAACACTCTTCACAGGAGTTAATAGGAGTAACCCCACAACAGAGTCTATACTACGCTCTTTTGAGATTTCCTTTGTCAATGTAATCCAACCAAAACTCTTCACTTTAGGCTCAGGCAAACTTGTCAGACAAGAGCAAAAAGCAGCCACATATTAACATTCTTCCCCTCTGAAACCTCTTGAGCCAGGCCCCCACAGTCCAAATCTCCCTTGGCCACACTGCCTTCCATGTTCCTGCTAGGATGGCCCATTGAACTCCACTTAAGATATTCAACTGCTTTTCTAATCCAAAGTCTCAGAATCCACATCTTTCAAACAAAAGCTCCGTCAGGCCTGTAAAAGTAATGCATACTGCTGGTACTAACTTCTGTCTTACTTGGGGTTTTATCACTATGAAGAGATGTCATGATCATAACAACTCTTTTCATTTGGGCCTGGCTTACAGTTTCAGAGGTTTAGTCCATTATCATCATGGCAGGAATCATGGCAGCAGGCAGGCCGACATGGTGCTGGAGAAGGAGCTAGAGAGTTCTACATCCTGATCCATAGATAGCAGAAGGAGACTCTGCATCACAGTTGTTTTAGTTTAAACATAGGAGGCCTGAAAAGCTGTCCTCAACAGTGACATACTTCCCTTGACAAGGCTAAACTCCCTAATAGTGCAACTGCGTCTGGGCCATGCATTCAAACATGTGAGTCTATGCGGGCCATAGACTACCACAGTTAAATGCAATATTTAACTCTAAAGCACTCAAGAAAAGGAATTATGAGAAGTCAACATAACATAATTTTTGCATTGTCAAAAAGGAACTGTGGAAGATTATTATAGGTTACAAGAATGAAAAACTTAAGTGTTGAAGAAACCTCCAGAGAGCATATGGTTATGTAAGGAGAAGTGGGGAAGGTAAGGTAGGTTTCTCACTTAGATGAGATTCTTTATTTATGTCTCTAGTAAGTGCCCTGGATTTTGTAAAACAAAATTCTGTATCAACTCACAAGGCTATGTGATTTCCTTAGGGTGCCCTCTGTCTACAGTCACATTTGGAGTTGTTGTAACATACTCTGTATGGTCACACTGTAATTTACATACACAGGAGACAGGGGATCACCCCTTTAAAAACTATTAACAATAAAGTTCACATAACTGTTGTTTGAGAACGAGTTTTCCTTTTTTAGGATATATTGACTATCGTGTAAAATTTCAACACAGATCACATCAATACTAATGTTTGTGACTGTGAATGTCAGGTGCAGCAACTTTATGATCATCATCTAAAGTGACTTGGATGAGGATCCATCTTACCCTAGTCTCTACAACGCTAGATTCCTTTTGGAACTACGTACTGGTGTACTATGAAAAGCACTCTGAAAATGGTCCTTTGTCAGAGTCATAAGCTGGGGAAGCAGGGGGAAATAAGGAGAAAGGTTTCATAAAGGCCTTTCATATTTGGGAACCACTGTACCAAACGTTTTTTAAAAAATTAATAGACACTGTATTAGTTATCTTTTGGTACTTTGATAAAATGCCATTGACAAAAGCAACTTCTAGGAGAGAGTTTCTTTGGCTTACAGAGGCACACAAATCCATCAAGGCAGGCATGGCAGGGATGCATGGCACGAGGAACAGGAAGTGGAGAGAGATGCTTTCTTTCACAAGTGGGAGGCAGAGACTGAAGAGGAAGTAGTGTTGGGCTATAAACCCACAGAGTCCGTGCTCAGCAACAAACTTCCTTTGTCAAGCCTCTTCCTGCAGGATCTGACATCACTAAGAAAGTATGGGCTGTCTAGTGTTAGAATTTGATTTTGTCATTCTAGCAAAAAATATGATAGTCTGGCAAGTAGGTAATTAGCACTCAGATACGAAGAAAAAATAATCCCAGTTTTTCTGTAGTTGTATACTATAGAAGAAAGAGGTACTATTAATCCCAGCTGATGTCAAAATTTGTTTTAAAAACTACCCTTATATTGATAAACTATGATATACACCACAGAGGTTTAAGGTGTTATAGATACAGCTGCCTGGCTAGAGAACAATACAAATATAGACAGGGAAGGTATCTGAGACTAAGCCCTGAATGGTCATATGTACAACACTAACCCTCTAGCTAAGCTAAGTCATAGGTCTTAGATCAACGAAAGAAACAAAGAGTATGTTAATGAGGACAGAAAGACAGGAGCCAGTCAGTAAACACTATGTTAATGAGGATGAAGTTTGCCTTAGAGAGTGGGAAAGACAGTTGATTGTTGTTTTAGAATAAATATCATTTTTGTGAGGTTGAGCTATTATATGAATTGCTTACAATCACCAATACTTATGTTTTTAAAATTTTTTTTTATTAAAGCTATAAGTGCAAATATTTAAGTGCTTAGGCCAGGTGCCTTTAATCCTAGCACTTGGGAGGCAGAGGCAGGTGGATTGCTGTGAGTTTGAGGCCAGCCTGGTCTACAAAGTGAGTCCAGGACAGCCAAGATAACAAGAGAAACCCTATCTTGAAAAACCAAAAAAACAAAAAACAAAAAACAAAAAAAAACCCCCAAAACCAAAAACCAAAACAAAAAACCAAACCAGAAAACAAAAAACAAAACAAAACAAAAAAACCAAAACAAATTTAATTTACAAATTCATGATTTTTTAGTAGAAATGTAAAAATTAGAGCCATATACTGTAAATCTTAATTTATCCTAAAAACACTGTTATTATTTGCAAAATCATAGTAAATTACTTAGTCCATTTGCCTTAAATTATACGATGGCTTTTCTTGGTTGTCAATCACTACATGAGGAATTAACTAAAATTTAAATGACTGGGCACTTCTGTGAGGGATATTTTTCAACCCCTATCTCCAAACCTAAGAATGTAAGATAAAGGAAAGGAGAGACATCGCTGAGTCTAACCTTGTTTTCTCCCTAAATAAAGACCACTAATAACTTGTAACCAACTCCCATTGATAATAACCCTCTATATTCTAAGAGAGAAACCAAAAACCTACCCAAGCCCCTTGAAGGAAATGGAGCATCGTTCTCATAAGATTTCTTCCTGCTGATTTGGGATGAATAATGCCTTTACAGGGTCCCAAATAAAATTGGGGAAATGGTTAAACTAGCTGGGAATAGCATTTGGAAGCATGAATTCTTAAATAAACCACCAAAAAGAATTTCAAGACAAGCCAGACTAAAGCTGTGTTGGAGTTTGCTGAGAAGAGATTTTAGGATAGATTTAAGCACAGGCCTAATAGAATGAAAGATACTTAGAGAGAGTGTGAAATACACCCAGGTGGGAGGGTGGAGTTCTCTAAACAATGTTTTTATAAGTGTGTTAAGAACAGTTACATATACAATCTGGTGTCCTCTGAAGTTCAAAGGTTCCCAGAAGAAATTCCTGAGGGCTTTTCCTCCTTTTTTTTTTTTTTTTTTTTTTTTTTTTTTTTTAAGTAAATAAGATCATACTATGATACCTGGGGCCTCAGGGAGGATTACAAACTCATAAAGTAATAGTATAGTTCACAATGCTCACACAATGGGATAACCATTTATTTGACTACAAAAGAATCTACAACCTTGATGAGATTTTCAGATATTGCAGGTTTATACCTAGGAAAAGAGTAAGTTCACATACACTCAGGCCTCGGTATGGTTCATTAGTGTTTTAACATTCTTCAAATATCTTGCAATAGCTTAAAATAGTCTTGAAATACCTGTATATAGGAATGTTGTTTCTATGTAGGCTACCCCATAGCAGGTGTTAATTATGCAAGAATTCTTGAACTCAACTCCTGAAAGACTTCAGCTGGAATCTAAAATGAGGAACTCCTCTTGCCTCCTAAACTTTATTTATTTATTTATTTTTATCTTGCCACGCTGCACTTTGGCTGTCACAAAGCTTTGGGGACTACAATAGACTTTGGTGACTGGTACTGGTACCTCGAAGTTAAATCTCCTTTAATGCACAAGACCCAAAGCAAGCCTCTGACTGTTTGATAATGGATTTCAATTGTTCTAAAAGCTAACTCTTAACAGAAGGTCCAAGTGCAAGACACCTGAAAATGGAGGGGTAGCTAATGAGTAAATGAGAAGCAAGACAGAAAGAACAACAATGTGTAGTTCACAAGCCAGTTACTGTAAGGGCAAATAGAGCACATCATTTGAGTGAGGGAAATTGATGTATAGTGCAAACCTCTGTGTCCGTCTCACTGTAGAGGTCATTGCTTGACAGTGGCTCTACAACGCGGAGGGAAGAAGGGACCTAAATTCTTGCACTTTCGGCAAAGCAAAGATGATTCTGGCAGCTATATAAAGTTAGTGTGTTGAGGGCAGCAGTGTGCAAATGATTTGCTTTTGTTCTATCTGGCTCTTTAGTTTTCAGCGTACAAACTCAGAAAAAGTTTCAGTGTAGGGATCTGGTGAATTGATGCCATAGGTTGCTATTGAGTGGGTGTATGGCAATACATAGGTGGTTGTAAATACAGGCTTAGGTGGGAGGCCATAAAGAGTTAGTGAATTTACATTTGCTCCCGGAGGGGGAAAGTGTTGACTTAGACAAACTGACACCAGGAAGAGTAACAAGGACTGGAGAGAAGTCAAGTGGTCAGCCCCTGAGAGATGCCCTGGTGTATGTGTTCCAGTGGAAGATGAAAGAAGTTTTTTAACAGCCATGAAAACAAAAGATCTCAGGAGTTGAATGTTATGTGAAATACTGTGAGGGAGAAACTAGAACTGGAAGATGGAACTTAATATATATAAAGCACCAGTTCTTAAAGATGGTTCCAGAGAAATACTCCATGAATACTTTGAAAGTATTTGTCAATTTTCATGCATGTGATGATTTTTCACAGGGGCACTCATCACTTCCTTTAGCTCACCGAGCATGGCACTACCCTTCACAGAAGAGAGTTTATTTATCACAATAATGCACAGATAAAAATTGGAGAATATAATAATTAAAACACTGAATACAACATATTATTCCAACAACCCTTATTGAAATCCTGTTATAATAAAGAGGCTAAGTTGAGACGTTGAGACATGAGATTTCCTCACTCAAAGACAGAAGGAAAATGTTGCATATGAATTGAACCTCATTAATTTCTGACTCCAAGGCTTAGTCCAGATCCTTAAATATAAACTTATTTTATTTCAATCTTGTATGGTGCAGCATGAAAAGCCAGACAGAACCAGACATGAGTTCCTCCACAACAGCAGGGAGAGAGTGAAGGTCTTGAATGTGTAGTCTATTAATAATATTAAGAGTCAGATATAAAAATGAATATCACGTCACCGAAACTAAAATGAATCAAAGGAAACTTGATAAAATGCAGAGTATTATAACATGGCCTTTCCCTTCAGGAGTTCCCAGGCCCAGCCTCACTGCTTCAGTGACTTATGAGCCTGCACCTGGCTTGGTCCATGCTGATATTAGCTCTCTTCATTACAATGAAAGAAGTCATAGCCATTCCCCGGACAATTAAGTGAAACTCATTTCATCACAAATTATTCGTTAGAATTTCCCTAAAGTTATCAACATACTATGATTTTTATATTTAAATAAAAGTTCATTTTAGTAGGGGAAGATATTTTAAGATTTCTAAATTGCTCAGTGGTAAGCTTAGGACACTTCTTCCCTTGCAATTAGGCTTCTTCCATCACGAGCCCCTAAAATTCTCCAAGAGAGACACTGGAGAAATCCCACTGCCAAATCTAATAATTCATGTTCTAAATAATTTAACTATTTTCTCTATAGAAAAAGATTACATTTTCATTGTGAGCAATTTAGAAAACACAGACCAAATGAAAAACACACAAATAGCCCAAAATCCCAGCTCATAAAATATTAAACTATGAATCATTTGGCGTTTGGTGTATTTTACAATGAGACAACAGATAGACATATGTATTTTTAATAAATGTAACAGAGACCAGACTATTCATGTATGGAGGACATGATTCCCTTCATCAGAAAGGTGACATATGTAGATCACAAGGCGGCACATAGATCACGATGAGAATCTGTGAAAAGAGAGATTAGAGAAGTCAGAAATCAGACCGATTTCCACCAGAAAGAGCAAAGAGGTAGTAAAAGAGCCGATTATGGAAAACTAAGAAAAAAGCATGTGTCAATCAGAAGAGAGTTTAAAAACTAAGAACAGAAGTAGATGAGCTGTTCTTTTTGCTTAATTATTTCTTACATCTTTTGATTTCCCTTCCCTTTCTTCCTTCCAAACTCTCCCATATATCTCTCTTTGCTCTCTTTCAAATTCATGACCTCTTTTTTCATTAATTGTTATTACATACATGTATATGCATTATATGTATGTATATATGTCATACATACATACATAGTATATCTACACATTACACACACATATATTATATGTTCCTAAATACAAAAGTACAGTCTGTATAATGCTACTTGTGTGTATATATACATATTTTCTTTTTTTCCCCGAGGGCTGATGATTCAGTATTAGGCAACAAATTGTTACACTCCTTCGTGAGCAGAACTATTTCTTAGCATTGTTTAGTTGCTTATAGTTCTTTGCGTGGGGTTGAGGCCTCCAGGATTTTTCCTCAACTACTTTATCATGTCTATTGGTCCTCCTTTGTTAAGCTCATGTTTACACAGTCAGAAAGTGAGACTTTTAGGTGTTGCTTCTGATATATTTAGGAGAAACAATCTCACAGAAAGTTCCTTATTCTTTGACTCTAACATTATTTCCACCCCTTCTTGCACAGATTCCCTCCCTAAGCCTTAGGTATTGCAGTTGTAGTGTAACTCTGTCCCTGGAGACTGGGTTCCAAAATTCAGCCAATTTTGAATTGTCGTGGTTTTCTATAATGCCACTTCCCATTCCAAAGAAAAGTTTCCTTCATAAGGAGTAATAATTACACTTATCTGTGAGTATAACGACAAATGTAAATTGCTGTTAGGGATTATGCTGTTTTTGTAAAGTGGTTGTAGGTTCTCCTCCAAGATCTATGACTTCAGTAGCATTGAGCATTTGGCTAGTTTTACTGCACCAGACATGATTTCCATCTTGCTGAATGTGTTTTAAGTTCAATTAGAGAGTTACTGCCAAATGTGTAAGAGTGGATAGATAGATGAGACAGAAAGAGAAAGAGAGAGAGAGACAGACAGACAGACAGACAGACAGACAGACAGAGACAGAGAGAGAGAGACAGAGAGAGAGAGAGAGAGAGAGAGAGAGAGAGAGAGAGAGAGAGAGA
>OU015747.1:21105048-21122931 GCA_907169655.1 Acomys percivali | reverse complement strand
TACAGAATATGTAGTGTTTGTTCCTTTCTGTTTCCAAGTGGAGAAATTTCCTCTAAATAAGTATGCCTAGCCTTTTGCTAACCTTTTATTACTTGTCATTGAGTAAACAACTCCTCATTTGGTCATCAGACCATGGAATCAAAGCATAAACCATCTTGATTACCATAATTCCAGTGATAACTCTCTGACATAACTAGAAACCACATCTCCTTTTTACTGTCACCATTCTGTGGGAGCCAAAAGAAAAGAAGTCACAGCAAAATCTGGGCTCTTTTAATATTCTTGCAGAAGTTTAGGGACATTAATGATTCCATTTGACTAAGACCAATGCTTAAACCTCCAGTATATGTTGTTAACAATAAATACATCTTCATCTCTACTTACATGACTTCCTTCTGCTACAAATTTTATGAGCAAGAAAGGAACCATATCACCTCTCAAATTCTAAGGAACTTCAATAGTCTATCTATTCTGTAAATTTTATTTCCTCAGGTAGTGGCATGAGATGGGAGTCAACGCCAAACCTTTCTAGGTCTTTCTGACCTCTCACTGGCTGATTGGTCTCAGCTATTCTACCAAAACACCCCTTCAAGCTAATTGATTCAAACTGGCTTCACTTGGCATCTGACTGAATTGTTCTGGTTTGCCTCAAAGTAATTCTGGAAATATGTTTTACAATGGAAATTATTATTTTAAGGTAAGCTGTGTTATGGTTCTGATGATTAGCAATAACAGCACCTACTCAGATGTAAGTTACAATGCTTAATTTCATGACAGTTTTTTTTCACCGTAATTGTTGATACAATTAAAATTTTGACCAGGGACTAGATACAAAAACAAGAAGCTCACCTTCTCCATTATAGTCAAATACCCAGTACATAGTATATTATTAATATTCTCATTTTTAAAACCTATAAGCTTTAGTGAAAATTACATTCACAAGACCATATTTTTCAGAGTATATTCACATCCTACTGAAAGGTATTGAAGTGTTCTTATATATTAGAACAATAGCACAAAATCAACCTAATATAAACCCTGTGGCCTTTCACATCTGGGCCAATTATGGTCTTTAGAATTTGTCCTATCTCTATGTGGTCCACCATTCTTTCTCTATCTGTTACACTGTGTCTATCCCCATCTCCTCTTTAACATAAGAAGCTTGATCCCTTGGAGTTGTATTAACTCCAGCATCTCCTCAGTGGGCAGATAACTAGATCCCTAAGGGGGTGATCCAGACACTCCATTCTTTGTGATCCTTGTATCCACCCCTGAATTCTCATACGTGCCACACTGTAGGCTGTATCTCTCATGGTATGCCTTAGTAGTAACTAGGCTAGTTTAGATAAAGCAAAAATGGAGTAAACATTAAATAAATGGCAAATGTTTATCAAGAATGCTGATATACCTTTATAGATTCTTTCCCTAGTTTTCACATGTTTCCCAATAAGCCACAAAAGAATCATTTCATTTATTAAGAAACATATCATATATGTAGACTTTCAAAATTTATAAACTAGTAAAGCCAACCCAAGATATCTATCATACTGCACTCTAACCATATATCCTTTCAAAAATATCTTGGTACCTGGAAAAATACGAAGCATAAAATTAGCATTCAAGAAATATTAGACAAATAATATAATTGATAGTATTTATAAATCATCAAGCATATTTAACGTAATTATGTCTTTATGTTCCACATCAGTTATGAATAACGTGTTCATATATTTAAAATTCCTATGTCAAATTATCATGTTCTTTTATAAAGCACTCTTTTACAAGTAAAACTACATTGGTAGAAATTTGAAATGGTAAAGAATTATTAAATGAGGCTTGCAGATATCTATAGAGCCAGAGGTGGGGATGTTAAAGTCTATGATGATCTTTAATTTTGTCTGATTTTTGACATCTTGTCAAGGAAAAGGAACATCAATAGTCATAAGGACAAATTACAAATCTCCCCATGCTCAGATAATTAAGTGCCACAGACTTACTTCTTCTTAGGTTCGTTTTCGCTCTGTGATTATGTAGTCATATAAATGAAGTGTTCGAATGCACTTTAGGTTTATATCTAAGCCCCAGGTTTATGGAGTAGCAATGAAAGTAGAGGCAGAACTTGAGCATAAAGGGGAAAAACTGATGCATTACGTTTTAAATCTGTTGTTTTCTGCCCAGGCCCACTATCCTTGTCTTTATTAAAGTAACCATATTAGGTTGTACAGTTAACTTTTATTGTTTTGCTTCATTTCGTAAGGGAAATGTGTGGTGGTGTGCAGGGGGAGGAGGCGGCTGGCTTAATTCTGAATTCCTGAGATGTGAAGAGAAATAAACTGACAGGTATGCATGTAAAGTCTAAACTCCAGGCTAGACATCTGCTTCTCTTCTTATTTGGAAGTCAATTTGAATGGCTTATGTTCTGAGCATTTGTATGCAGCTCCAGGCTGCAGTAGTGCTTACTGCCAACCTGGTACAAATGTCCCCACCTGCTATGTACCTTGAAAACAATGCTTCTTGTGTAAAGTTCCTGCTTCCAAGTAGATGTGTGCAAGAGTATCCGTTTAGAAAGCCAGTAAAAATAAATGGCACACAATTCCAAAAGAAAGGACACAAATTGCCTGTTTTCAGATAACATTGAATGATATGCAAAAAAAACACTAAAAGAGTCTCACTCAATCCTTTCAGAACTAGAAAACAAATTTGTTTAAAGTGAAGCCTACAGAATCAAAGTATAAAAATCAGTACCATATTCGTACAATCACATGAAACTATCTGAAATAGAAACTTAAACTCCCTCCTATAGGAGCTTTAAAATTCAAAATACTTTGGAATAAATTTAAGCAAGGACGTAACTGATCTGCATTCTAAAATGCATAGATCAGTGATGAAAAAATTGAAGGAGACAGAACGAATGGGAGATAGTCTGTGTCTACGGTGTGCACGAGGGTTACTAAAGAATATGTATAAAACAAAGCTTTCTACAGATTCAAGATAATCCCTGTCAAAATTCCAATAACATTTTTATAGAACTAAAAATAATGTAAAATGTTAGGAGAACCACAAAAATTTTTGAATAGGCAAAGCAATCTTGAATGAAAACTGACAAGAAAAGCAAAGCTGTCTGAGAAATATCACCATTACTGAAGTGTACCTTTTTGCATATAATCAATGATTAATACCTAAAGCTAGAATTTTAAAGAAACCTAGTTTCAGGAAGATGGCTCAGTGGATAAAGCTCTTGCTGAGCAAATGTAGAAACTTAAATTCATACCCCTGGAACCCAGGCAAAGCCATAGTATTGGCATGTATTTGTAATCTCACCAAGACTACACAGACTACAACATATATAATAGACAGGCATGGTGCCTCACACTTTGAATCAGGCATGGTGGAAGGGAAGACAGAGATAGATGGGCTCACTGGCCAGTCTTTCTAGCCTCTGTTTGGTGAATCAGAGGCCAGTGAAAGAACCTGTTGAAAAGAGAGGGTAGGGGAGAAGACGGCTCCTGAGAAACTACATCTGAGTTTGTTCTCTGATCTGCACAAGCACAAACATGTGAACAGTTGTCTCCCTCTGTATGCATGAACACAGACATAGACACAGACACGGACACAGACAGACAGACAGAAACACACACACACACACACACACACACAGAGAGAGAGAGAGAGAGAGAGAGAGAGAGGCACATACACACATACAGTTTAAATTCATAGCATATATTTATAGAATTGAAATGATCATTTTCTTCCAGAAAATAAACACATAATTAAACAATTATGATTTCTCTGGCATATAGTGCAATTTATTTAAAGACAAAAAGCAAACAAACAAACAAAAAAGATGTCAGGGTCATCTTCTGCAAGGAAATATAAGTTCATTTTAAACAATCCCAGACAACTGTAGTGGCAATACCTATTTAAAAAGTGAAAAGCAAGGGGCTGGAGAGATGGCTCAGTGGTTAAGAGCACTGTCTGCTCTTTCAGAGGTCCTGAGTTCAATTCCCAGCAACCACATGGTGATTCACAACCATTTATAATATGATCTGATTCACTCTTCTGCAGATAAAGCACTCATATACAATGAATAAATAAATATTCTTTAAAAAGTGAAAAACACTCAGAGGAAGGATAGCAGGCTCTCAGAGGAAGGATAGCAGGCTACCAAGAAGAGTCTTGATACCCTATGAGCATATAAAGAGGGAGGAAGTCCCCCTCAGGCACAGTCATAGTGGAGGGGAGTAAGGGGAAAATGGGAGGGAGGGAAGAATGGGAGGATACAAGGGATGGGATAATCATTAAGATGTAACAAGAATAAATTAATAAAAAAGAAAAAGGTGAAAAAAAGTGAAAAACAAACAAAAACTAAACAGTAATGTCTGTCTCTAAGACTTTCAATACTGTGTGAATTCTAAAGCAAACTCGGAAACAGATACTCTGTTAGTTCCTAAGGGAAATCAATACTCTTTAGAAAAGAAAATAGATAGCAGCTCTGTCTCTTTTTTTAACAAATACCAACCCAAGCTTTCTTTTAGGAATCCCAGAAGTCTTGCAATCTCAGAATGACTTGAGATAGCTTCACAGGAACAATGGCAAATGAAGAGGCATGGAAGTTGGCAGAAGTCAACTCTGTCCACACTTGAAAGGGATAGAAGTGAGCATTTTCTTGCCATTTGGAATTCTATAGAAACTCCACTCCCTCTAAGAGCATAATTTTCTGTTTTGAAGTTTTATCCTCAACCATACAAGAGATCCATTTGAACCAACAACATGAAACACAAACCTCACTTTGTAGTGAAATACATTTTGATTCTGCTGAGCAATTGTTGCATTTAAATTTTAAAAAAGAGTCAAAAATATGTACCTTTTATTTTCCAACATTAGTTGAAAATGAAATTTCAATTCTTTCATTAAATTGCTTGTATTTACAAGTGCTCACTGGGCAAATCCAGTTGTAATGGCTTTTAAGCACCATGTCATCCTATGGCCTGTTTCGCCATGATCATTGTCATTCATGTAATATGATGTTAAATGAATATTTAGAAATTTAGAAAAACACAGACCCAAAGGAATCAAGTCCCATGCTTAGGAGTCTTAGGGGGGAAAGAAAGGAGAAATCATTTCCCAGCCCTGGGTGGTTGGGGTTTTGGAGAGTTGGGAGACAAGAGGAAATATTTCTATGATTTCTGTATGTATGAGTTTCAAAACAACTTTAACTTCAGCTCATATAAATGTGCAGCTCCCTCCTAGTTGTTTTCTTCCTGTCAGCTTAATTCTGCTTGCTGAGGACTCCATGGGTGTCTTGTCCTTTATTGTAAGCACTCTGTACCTTACTTCTCAGAGCAGCACGTACAATTCCGTAGAGTAGTTTCTTCCAAAACCTTAGGGTTTGTGAACCCATGAGTATTGCAGAATGACAATGTTAGAAGTTTACAGTGCAAGGTCAGAACCAAGAGTTAGAATATACATGACCCATTGTGTCTTCTCTTTTGCTGAATGGAGGCATGCTTACTTTCCGCTGATTGCAGAATATCTGCAAAGAGCATTTCTCTTCCTTAAGAGGTGGCTCCTGAAACCACAGTTTTTCTCCTTAGGCATCTTTTTCTTGCTTGCTCAGATGTACTTCAGAGCTCAAAGAAATGTTTGCAGTGATTTTAGAATTCTGAGGAACTGTGTTCTGGGATACAGACATAGGACCCTTGCGGGTGGGGTGGGCTGGCACAGAGTCAAAGACACAGACTCTGGGAGTCAAGAAAGTGGCAAAAGCAGAGTCCTTTATTGAGGAAATAGAGCATGCATTGATACCTGCCTCCCACGGTCCAATTGGCTCCCAAACTATGAACTGCTGCTGAGGCTCCTCCTCCATGGTTCCCATGGTGACAACACCAGTTTCTGGGCACTCAGTCTCTGTACATGCCCGGACATGTCTGGGAGGTCTGGGGCAGACTCTACATGAAGGCCCCCTTCTTCACATGAGTGTTGCCAGGCAGGCCTTGTTCCTGCTCAAGGCAGGTCTTGTTCCTCCTACAGAACTGTTTATGTGAAAACCTAGATGGAAATATCCCAATTCTAAAGGATTCAATATTTTTGTATTGAAAGCAGGGTGTCCACTTAGAAACATACACCCAAAGGCAAAGTAGAAACAAATGTAAAAATCAGATCAAATGGAATCTGCCCTGTACAGAATAGTATAGAAAATGCAAATTAAGAGTTCGCTGTTAGACTTCTGTGAACATTGCTCATGCTATACACATTGCTACCAGGTCTTCAAGATTTCAAGCAATGATGAAAGATGTTGAAATTTGAGTACTGTTCTAGAATTCAAAATTATATATTTTCATATAGTATTTCCCTTGGTAGAAAAAGTTATCTATTGGCTGTACTGGATTAATGGAATATGCATTTTCAAATTCTACACCAGATATTGAAGAAGAGTAATGTGTGCTCCATATATATTTAAGAATTTTGTGATATATATATATACTGATTCTCAGAATGTGAGCAAATAGCTATGAAACTAGACTAATGTGATAAATAAGCAATATTTAATGAATACAGGTTTAAAAGAAATAAAGCTTTATTGAAAATATATATACCCCAGAAACAGTTTTCAATTTCCTAGAGGCTATAGCTAATAACTATAGTCTAATTATAGTCAACAACTATAGTTTAATTACAGTCACAGAATGCTGAAAACTTGAAAATATTAATTATTATCTTCAAAGAACATGACTCTGAATCCCAATCTATTTTTACAAACTATCATATGTAATGTCAGTCTTCCCGAAGGTCACACAACACATCTTTTTTTTCAAGTTCTTAGGAGTCTCAGAGAAGAGAATCCTGTTTGCTTTGGCTTCCCTAGAAATTTCTCTCTGCTCTCAGAACACTTCTGTGTTGAAAACTCTTGAGAACACTGAGAAATAATTCTGTAAGGGTGGAGAGAGAAAACAGAGATGTAATCTTTACTTTGAGAATAACAAAATCAAAAGTATATACATAATCTTTGTAAATTTCCAACATATAAAGATGGTACATTTGTGACAGCTTCCCAGTGAGATACAACCCTAGGATATTGACAGGTAGGTAGCTAGATAGTTAGGTATAGTGAGAGACAATAGACATATGGATAACTGGAAGACATAGATACATAGACAATATAGATGATAGGTAGATTATAAGTAGATGATAGATAAAAACTTGGATTAGTCACACAAATTACACCATTTTGGAAGCTCAGGAGCTACACTATACCCAATGTTGTGAAGGAAACATAGGAACCTGGTGTTATAGTTTTCAGGACTGGGAGACAAATCAGAGTCAAGTATGTTGATTCCGATGTAGGCCTCAAAATTTGAGAACAATGAGCACAGATGGCTGGATTAGATGGATGTGCATGCTCAAACGGTCATCCTGATTGACTTCAGTCTTTCTCTATCTTTTTTGTTTTGTTCATACACTCAACAGATTAGATTCTGTCTAGCCATATTAAGCAGAGCCACCACACCCTCCTTTACACATTAGTATATGTCAGTGGTTCTCTACTTGTGGGTAATGACCCCTTTGGCTTTCTCTTAAAACAAGCAGATGGACATTTATTTTCTTTGGTCTTTCTAAATCTTCAGTTTATTGATCATAAATGCTCATTATTTTTATTCTTTCTTGACCAAGAACATATTTTCCAAAGAAATTGGTTACCTCAAAACAATTCCATACAAATTATATTTGTTTGAAATCACTCAAAAGTGAACATAAACTGCTTTAGAAGGCAATGCTTCTCCAATTTTTCTCTCAGAAAAGAATGGATCCTCATGAAAATCCCTAGCATTCCATTCTACCACCTCTTGACTATGGTAACTTTATTATGGATAATAATCATGACAATTGTATTTTAATGAAAACCATCATATTTCTAATGTTTCATTGGCCTTTTTTGTGTTTCATGAATTTCATTTATTAATAAGTATATTTAGAAAAAGTCTACATTTGATTTAGATTCCATCTTTCCAGAGCTTTCCACCATGGTGTTAGGATTCCTCAGGGCTACCCTCTCATGACTAGTGAAGTAAAGAATCTGGCTTGTTAACTTTATTCAGATATTTCTTCCTTGATTCACTGTTTGAATCAGTAGGTTCTCTAGAGTTGTCGGGAGATCCATGAGAGGCCCTTTTGTTAACCTACCAGACTATATACTGGGAACCAAGGGAAAAAAAAAATATATATATTTATATATATATATCTTTAAACAATACACTGGTTCTTTTATCCTGAATATTGGCCATTTTGTTTAGCACAAGTAAAGTTTTAAAATGTATAATCTCATTAAAATTTGGCTGTAATGTCTTTTGTGTAAACATGAAATATAAAGGTAATCATAACCTATTTAAAAATATGTTTTATTCTGTGTGTGAAGGTAATGTATCACACATGACAGCTGATACAGAAGGAGATTGTTCACTTGCCATTAGAAAAAAGGCTCTACTGTAAATTTGTGTTATATAAATTCCTTATTTGGCATGTAAAATTTTTATGGCCAGTAGCATATAGATAGAGATTTATTTCCACCAATGGTATTCTGGTTCCATTCTTTTCTTTACAAATAATAAAACTAAAGTTTAGAGAAATGAGGAGACATTCTCTACTCTAGCCTGACACCTAATAGGATCCAAAATCCTCATTGTCCATTTTTTCTTTCAAATCAGTGTGAAACTTGACTGTAGAAAGTTTTATTTCAAAATAAAATATATCTAGTAGCCTAAGTGAGGTGATCTGGCTTTGGAACAATAAATAGTTTCATAGGAAATTAAAGACATGATTGGTGACTTTAACCTAAGGCTGAATGGAGCTGGAAAAATTTCTCAGTGGTTAAGAGTCTAGGATTCTCTTTCAGAATACCATACTACACCTATGAAAACACAAGAAATAATCTCACATGAGAAAAATCCAAAAAAGGGAAACACACACACACACACTTACACACACCATCATTTCCACCAACAAAACAACAAGAATCACCAATCACAAATCATTGATCTCTCTCAATATATAAATGGTCTCAATTCCCCAATAAAAATACACATACTAACAGAATAGATCTGAAAACAGTATCAATTCTTCTGCTGCATCCAGGAAACACACCTCAACATCAACGATAGCCATTATCTCAGGGTAACGTTTGGGAAAAGATTCTCCAAACAAATGGGACTAATAAACCAATTTGCATAGATATTTTAATATGTAAAAAATAGACTCAAATAAAAATTACTCAAGAAGGATAGGAAAGAACACTATATACCCATCAAAGGAAAAAATCAACCAAGATAATATTTCAATTTGTAACATCTATGCCCAAAACAGAAGGGCAACAAAGTTTATAAAAAAGAAATACTACTACAGTTTAAATCACTCATTGACACTCACACAGAAATAGTAGGAAACTTTAATACCCCATTCTCATCAGTGGATATGTCAATGGGGCAAAGAAAATAGAGAAATACTGGAGCTAACATATGTAATGAATCAAATGGATCTAACAGATATCTATAGAACATTTACCCACATAAAAAAGAATATACCTTCTCAGCATCTCATGGAACATTATTAAAAACTGAACACATACACTGCCACAAAGCAAGTCTCAACAGATACAAGAAAATTGACGTAACTCCATGTATCCTATAATACCATTGATTAAAGCTGGATATTAACAACAACATAAATCACACAAATTTATGGAAATGGAAGAACTCTGTACTGAATGAAAAATGAGGCAAGAAATAAAGAAATTAAATACTTTCTAGAATTCAATAAAAATGAACACATAGTATACCTAAACTTATGGGTCACAATGAAAGTGCTACTAAGAGGAAAATTCATACAACTACTTACATTAAAAAATTTGAGAGATCTCATAATAGCAATTTAACAGCACACCTGAAAGTTCTAGAACAAAGAGAGGTAATCACACCCAAAAAAACTAAATGGCAGGAAATTTCCAAACTGAGAGCTGAAATTAATAAAATAGAAACAAAGAGAACAATACAACAAATCAATAAAACAAGGGTTTGGTTGTTTAAGAAAATCAACTAGATAGACAAGCATTTATCCAAACTAAGCAAAAGACACAGACAGAATATACAAATTAGCAAAATTAGAAACAAAAAAGAGTGTATAACAACAGACACTGAAAAATATAGAGAGTCATAGGACATATTTTAAAAATCTGTACTCAGTTAAATTGGAAACTCTGAAAGAAATGGATAACTTTCCCTATAGGCAGCACTTACCAGAGTTAAATCAAGATTAGAGAAACAACTCACTCTATTAATGAGTGACATAGACACACTCATTAAAAAAAAAAAAATCTCTCCTCTAATGGCAACCCAGTCTCACCACTGGAAGCTTTACCTGGCTACTAAAGATATCTAGCTGAGACCCAATTTTCCTTATTATTAGGAGTCCTCATTAGGATTGCTGTCAGAAATTCCAGGAAATTTCCACTGCACTAGTTTTCCACACCACTACTCAAATATGTATTTATATCTACACCCCATTTTAATGGAATTATTTGGGGTTTTGATATCTAATTTCTTGACTTCTTTATATATCTTGGAATTATCTGCTATTGGATGTGGAGTTGGCAAAAAATTTAAAAACCCAAGCTGATGATAAGACAAAGGGTTTTTGTCTGAAAATTGACAGCAGGGCATCACCGCTAAGAACCACATCCATACATGTCATTGAGCATAGATACAGACAAGCTGGTGCCTGTCCAGAACCTTTACCCCTGTCTTCTAGTCTCTTACATGTACCTTTGGAAGGTAGACTGCAGGATACTGAAAGAGAAACTCGGACATCAATATACCTACAAAACTTGTGACCTACAAACTGCCCTACCTTATATTCTAGGGTCTAATAAGCCCTACAAAATATGCTAGCGTCATGGTGTCACAAAACGTGAGGGAGTAGCCAATAAATGTCTGATTTAAGGCTCACTCCAGGAGAAGGAACCCATAGCCAAGACACTCCAGGAGAAGGAACCCATAGCCAACACTGCCTGGGGAAACAAGAATCAGAGACTAGATAACCAAGAGACCTATGGAAAAAACCAAACACTACTTGCCTAAGAAATAATCACAAAATAATTTTTTAGTAATATTTTGACATACTTATAGATCAATGCCTTATCTAGTCTTTCTCAGACATACTTCACCCAGAAGCAGATGGGAAAAGATATGGAAAACCACAGACATACATTAGACCGAGAAGGGTTCTAAATTACTGATCTCTATCAATCGCTCCATTCAAAGCACAAGGAATCCCACAGAGAAGGAGGCAGAAATATTGAAGGAGTCAGAAGGTATGGAGGACACCATAAGTAAAATGCCCACTGAATTAACTAAGAAAGGAGCATATGAGGTCACAGAGACTGAAGGAGCAAGCACATGGCCTCCGTGGGTCTACACCAGGTCTTAACGTGGATGTTATCTCAGAGATGTCTGCTCTTTTATAATGAGAAACAGAGAAGGAGTGTATCAAGAAGATAGGGGAGTTAGGGCAGAACTTAGAGGAATAAAGATATGGGAAACTATAATCAGGATATAAAGTATGAGAAATGAATCTATTTTTAATTTATGAAGAAAATCCACTCTTTAGTAAATTACTTATTTCAATTTTGTTTTTACTTTTTAAAAAATATATTTTATTGATTTATTCATATTACATCTCAATTGTTATCCCATCCCTTGTATCCTCCCACTCCTCTCTCCCTCCCATTTTCCCCTTACTCCCCTCCCCTATGACTGTGACTGAGGGGGACCTCCTCCCCCTGTATATGCTCATAGGGTATCAATTCTCTTTGTATTCTTCTTTGATATTATACATCCTGATTGCAACCTCCCTTCCCTCCATTCCTCCCACTTCCCCATCATCACCTCTCTTCTCCTACAGATCTACATTTCTCCATTTCCATTCAGAAAAGATCAGGCCCCCATGGACATCAACCAACCACAGCATAACAAGATTCAGTAAGACTATGCACAAGCCCTCATATCAAGGATGTACAAGGCAACCCAGTAGGAGTTAAAGGGTTCCATGAATAAGTAAAAGAGTCAGAGACACTCTCAATTCCACTGTTAGGTGTTCACCAAAGACATCACACCGCAACATAAAAGTAGAGAACATACGACAGACCCATGGTGCTCTGTAATTGCTGCTTCAGTATCTGTGAGTCCTTATAAACCCTGCTTAGTTGGTTCTGTAGTCCATGTCCTCCTGGTGTCCACAACTCTTCTAGGTGCTATAATCATTTCCCCACTTCTTCAGTGGGGTCCCCTGAACTCTGCCTAATGTTTAGCTGTGGGTCTCTGCATCTGCTCCCTTGAATTTCTTTTTTTCAGTTAGATTGACCACCTTTTCTCTTAGGTATATTTTGTGTATCTTGAAGATAGTTTCTCTATTCAAAAGAGTGACTGTATTTGTCACCCAGTCTTTGCTTTGCCTTTCAAACGTCAATTGATATCAAATATGATCTTCCCTTAGAAGACTTCAGTTCCATTATTATCCTTCATGGGTAGTGTTTCATGTATCCTTTTATAAAGAAACTTTGACAGCAATTAAATATGTTCTCCTTTGTTTAATTCTAAGATCATGGTTATAATTCTTATATTTGATATATTATGGATATGTAATTTGGTTTACCATACCACGAGACAGAGAAAATTTTATGTTCTTCGCCATCTGATTGTAGCACAAAAATTTTCATTGCAGTATTATTATATTGCAATGAGCAACATATAGCATTCCATGGACTTTTCTCATTTTTTGCATATATCTCATAATAAATTTTTATTTTATAATATTCTTTGATATCTGTAAATCTAAAATTTCTACTATATCTCTGACTCTATTTCATAATTATCTGAGCTGATATTTTTATATTTTCACTTAAATTTCATGGTTAGCACCTCAGTTTATTCTAAAAACATCTTGCTAAGATTTTGCCTAGAGTTGGATTGATTTTAAAGATTACTCCAAAAGATGACTAAGATATTTTTATTAATGCTTTCAAATTGTGATTGTGACATATCATGTCATAAAACACTTTAGCTTTTTGTCAATGTTCTGTAGTTATGGTCCTGGTTTAAATTATATATGTATTTACTTTTTCTCTATATTTATTATTTTGTTATTTTTAATATTGGAACTACAGATTATGTTGTATTTTTTCTATTTACATTATTATAAATTAATATTTTTATTAATTTCCAGTTTTGTATCTTCCAGACATACTTATTCTATTGTACAATGAACATCAATAAAATATGAGTATGAGTCTTGTCATCCTTATCTTTCTCCTGATGTTACTCAAATGGTTTTCAATATCCCACTATAAAGAATGATGCTCTTTCTGATGTTTTTATATTCTTTGTGATATTATTAAAAAGTCTCCTATCTTACTTTGTGACAGCAATAACTACTTATTTATAATGATACCTTATTGATTTCCTTTGGGTGTTATGAAGGAAAGATTAGCTCTATGAAATATTCTCTCTTGCTCTGTCCTTACTCTGAAATTCCTTCTGCATCCTCAGCCTCACTCTTCTCTGGGTACTGTCTTTCATCTCTCATCTGTCCTTGTGTGTATGTTCAGCTTATTCTCATTCTCCCCTCTATCCTCACCACTTTATTTGTGCCCTAAACTTCTTCGTGTCTTGGATTAGCCTTATTTGCTTGCTTTTTTGGGGGCTTTTCCAAAGAAGCTATCTGTCTGTCTGTCTGTCCGTCTGTCTGTCTGTCTGTCTGTCTTGTCTGTCTGTCTGTCTGTCTGTCTGTCTCTCTCTCTCTCTCTGTCTCTGTCTCTCTCTCTCTCTCTCTCTCTCTCTCTCTCTCTCTCTCTCTCTCCCTCTCTCTCACACACACACACACACACACACACACACACACACACACACCAGCTTCAGTTTTTTAGTTTGAGACCATATACCCTGTACTATCACTCTTGTGGCCTGGCCGGGAAATGCCCATTCCCCAGTGGCACTTTGTGAATGGACTATGGCAACATCAGACATTGGGAGTCACACCATTAGGTTTTTCTCAATGTAGTAGGCTTGACCTCTCTGAGAAAACCAGCATTCGAGGTTGGTGAGTGGTGAAGGTAATGAACAGAAGAGATAATATCATCCTAGTTTTAGCATGCAAGTCTGTTTCTGCCCCAGTGTTTTCCCATTCCAAAATATGTCCCAGAAACACACGTATGTCTAAGGCTTCATTCCTTAATGCCACGGGTCTCTATAAAAAAGATAGCAGAATGGGATGATTCTGCATCTCAAGTGAAGGTCTCCTGACTAGGAAAAGGGAATAGGAGTGACATTAAAGGTCAAAATGATATAAGGAATGAGAATAACATAAAGGACTCATCTTGGTGAACTATGTGAGCAACACAGGATTCAGTTGATTTCACAGATCATGAATCTATGCCTATACCTTCACAAACACAGTGAAAAGTCAGAAAAACCAAGAGATATGTTATCCAATTTAGATGACCTCAATCCAAGACACTGGTGTATTATACATCTATGTGAAGCTAAAAGTATTTGTGATTTTGTCTGTTTACTACAATTTGGCTTATACATGGGTTACATCCACCCTCAACTCAAACTCAGCCAATAATTTTGAACCCAGATCTTGTATTTTTGTAACGTGGAAATTAATAGGAGAAAACTGCTTCTGACCATGACCTTTAAACAATATGTCTTGTTTCTGTCTTCTTAAGACAGAGCTACCCTGTTTTCTACATCCCAGCTAGAAATGGTGGAAGGGCAATTCTAAAATGTATGATCAACCTGGTTTTTATTTTCTCTTGCTTTCTCAGTTAGGGCTAAGAGTGATAGTTTTAGAGCCACTACTCTGAATGTAAAGCACTCATGTTTTGCATTCTCAAGCCAGGATCTTTACCCTGACAATTGTCTGTGCCATTGGCTACAGACATTTTAACAAGGAACAGATCTTAAGTTACTTCTAACTGGGAATAAAGGGCCATAACTACCTTGAAAACAAATGGTAACAATTCTCAGGGATGAACGTGGCACACAGTCTCCAAGCTTGACACCTTTATGGATGCTCTTTCCTCTGCCCAAGAATATGACTCTTGAATTTTTTATTCCTCTTTCACAATCCATAATATATATTGAAACTTGTGATTCTTCCTTATACAAACTTCCTACACCTTTTAATGGTGATGGGTACTACATGGTTGACTTTCAGTCACCATGAAAAATGCAAGAAACTGCTCCAATATTAGAGTATCTGGAAAGACATATAGAGGTGTCAACATACAATAGGTGAACTATCCTCCATATTGATTGATTGATTGATTGATTGATTGATTGTCTTTTCAGTCAGAGTCTCATTAAATTATCTTTATTGGCTTAAAATTTCCTCTCTAGTCCAGGCTGATCTCTACCTCCACAGTATTGTGTTTTTATTACCATGTGTGGCTAATAATTTAATTGTAGTCACTACTCCAAGATACTCTATAGTTTTATTCACAAGACAGGAAATTCAGCTTTTAGACAGAAAAAAACTTCAATGTGTATATAATACAATTTTTTAATTTAAAGGGAGACTGGCCAAAAGACTTCAATCTTTTCTGAAATTGTAGAGAGAAAAGCAACTGGGATTCAGGTGTCCAGGCTCCGATTTCCCTCAAGATGACAAAGAATAAATATACACGATATTAACATCTCCTACATCTCAGAGTCTTGCCAAACAGAAAGAGCTGCAATGAGAAATGTCTAAAACTAAAACAATTAAAAATCACTAATCCAGGTGAGGAGACATTATGCTGGATTGATATTCTAGTTCCCAGAGCAAGTTACTGGCTGGTATAAGCATTTGTGGTCCCATTTTTCTTCTCACTATCTTAAAAACAATTGTAATATTCAACAATTATTATATGTAGGCACCATGAGAAATTCCATGATCTCTAATCCTAGGGTAAATTTCATGGGAAAATTGATTAAGCTGCTATCCTGGGGTTCTTAGACTGTTAACATGTCAAAGATTTGTATTGCTCCTTAATGCTAAAAGCTGGAAGTATCAAACCTGGTGGTCTTAAAAGACACACTTTCAGAGCTTAGGAAAGACTCTTCCTGGTCTCTTCCAGCTAGTCCTATTTTTGAGTAATTCTTGGCTCTTCCCATTTCTAAAAGGACTATTTTAATCCCATGGTGATTTTCTCTCAATTTGCCTTCTCTTACTATTTCCTTCTGTATATGTTCATAAAAACACCTTTCCTAGTAGATTTGATGTCATACTAACTACCTCATATTGACCTGATAACTTCTGAAAAGACTTTGTTTCCAGCTACAGCTACTTTTTGTGAGACACAATACAATTCACAACCCTAGCCTGAGGTTGCAGAGCTTCCAAGTAGAAAACAAATAGCCTATCTAATCCAACTCTTCTCACTTGGGCAGATAACTGCTTGGGAAAAGATGTCATATTTGCAGTGTTTATTATTATATTTAGCAAGCTTCCCCAGAAATCTAGGCTAGAAGGTTGAAGATAGATAGTTATTTAACACTTTTCTCTCCTCCCAGATTTCCTCAACTTCCATTACTTCTTATAGCGTTCATGTTTTATAACCTAAGGCAGATATAAAACATTGCTTGTTAGTGTTTCTATCTATGTCTGTGAGTACTTCAAAATAAACATGTTATATGTCACATGCAAAAGAACACATGAGAAGAGGTTGTTGCAACCAGGATCCATTTACTACCAGTCACTAGGTATATATCCTTTTGTTTCACAGACTTTGACTTCTCCAGTTCCCATGTTTCTAGACATAATTTCAACTTTGGTTTTCTTAAGATGTATTTGAAAATAGAAGAAATGTCCTTGACATCAAAGAACAAATGATTCTTGCCCTGTAAATATAATGAGCACAACTTAAAAATAGAATATCTGCATGAAACCAGACAGAAACACAAGAAGAAAATTAAAAATAAATATACAATTTACTACAAAGTAAATACCTTGGGCTCTAAAGGCTCATTCTGTAAATATGGCACACTGGCTTAAATGAAAATCTTCATAGTTTCAGATATTTGAATATTTGGTCCCCAGATGTAGGTACTGTTTGAACAAGTTTAGAGGTATGGCCTTTAAGAGGAAGTATGTCACTGAAGGCAGGCTTTTGGGATTCAAAAAACAAAAACAAACAAGCAAACAAAAACACCAAAAAACAAAAACAAAAACAAACCAGAAACCCATCATCATTTTTAATTATTCGCTCTGTTTTGTTATTTTGCTCTGAGATGTGAGCTCTCAGCATGTTGATACAGTCCCCATGCCTGTTGCTTGCTGCCTTGCCCTCCCTGCCACAATGGAAAAATTAACCCTCAAGAAACAGAATTCTCAACAGTAGAATATCTAATGGCCAAGAAACACTTAAAGAAATACTACTCAATATCTCTAGTCATCAGCGAAACACAAATCAAAATGACTCTGAAATTCCATCTTACACCCATCAGAATGATTAAGATCAATAACTCAAGCGACAGCAAATACTGGCAAGGATGTAGAAAAAGGGAAACACTCCTCCATTGCTGGTGGGAGTGCAAACTTGTACAACAACTTTGGACATCAATCTGGTACTTTCTCAGAAAATTGGGAATAGTGTTACCTCAAGACCCAGCTATACTACTCCTGGGCATATACCTGAAAGATAGTCAACCATACAACAAGGACATTTGCTCAACTATGTTCATAGCAACCTTATTTGTAATAGCCAGAATCTGAAAACAAAGTAAATGTTCCTCAGCCAAATAATGGGTTAAAACAAACAAATAAACAAATGAAAAAAAAGCAAAAAAAAAAAAA
>OU015747.1:21073563-21105038 GCA_907169655.1 Acomys percivali | reverse complement strand
TCCCTTTTTAAGTGGCTTATGTTTGAATGGTTTTTAAAAATAGCTATAAGACAACTAACTAGTGCGTGAATGGGGCTACTTCCATAAATGTGACTGACTAATGTAGTCTTATTTCTTTAAAAAAAAAAACTATGTGTGTAAATGCTCAGGAAAGTTGGCATGAGAATTCCCTGAATTCTAGCTAGGAGATCCTCAAAAGCTCAAGCAAAGTTCAGCATCAGTCTTGATGGGTTTTCTATGCCTTGAGAAAGCTGCTATACATTACACTCATATACTCTGCCTTTCCCTCCAGTTTTTGTCTGCACTAGGCTTCTCATGTGAAGAAGGCTGTTGAAACTAAAATACCTGCGCCTAAGAATTCAGTCTCCTCAATACCAGCAAAAAGGATGTGAAACACACATATGAGACTTTGTGATCAGATGCACCACAGTTGGAAATGTATGAATATCTACTGTTTGGAAAATGTACACAGAATGAACCAAGTTTGGATCCACTTAAGTGTAGTCACTCTTCTTAATATTCTACTGTGGGAAGTAATAGAGGTTTCGTGATTATAATCAAGAAATATGACATTCTTGAATGGTAAGATGTATTTCAGAGCAAGTCTGTTCTTTCCAACAATGTGTCAATGTACCTGAGAGAAATTGGTCTATAAAGAGAAAATTTTAATTTGGTTCAAAGTTTTAGAGATGCTGGCCTGTGATTACTTTTTCCCATTGCTTTGTGGCCATGAGCAGGCATTGAATCATCCTGGATGATCATGGCTGAACAAAACTGCTTTCATTCATGCATGCCCAGTAAACCTGAAGAGCTGGGGTCCCACAATCTCATTCATAGACATGTTCTTGATGAAGTAAGAACCTCTTGTATGACCTTAGCTTTCCAGGGTGCCTCTCAAATGCCTCACATCTCCCAAAGTGCTATCCTAGGAACCAAGCCTTAAAAGCGCTTTTGGACAACATTAGTAATACAAAATATAACATTTCCTATTGTGTTACAAATGTATCTGTGTTGTCAAAGCAAAATTCTTTGGGAGAAAATGATCTTCTATAATTAGAGAAAGATAAGGAGTTATACCGGTGATGTAGAAAAAAAATAACTTTAGATGTTACCAATGTGTCAAATCTGAAAATATAAAACAGAGGTATTGCTTAAAGAGTTCTCATCCTTTTTTACAAAGTTTCTCTTATTCCTGCTCATGTCTCTGAGGGGTGTTGAAGAACAGACAGTTGAGTTCTACAGTCAAGTTTAGTTGGTTAAATAAGATGTATTTAGAGCAAGATAAAGGAGTTCAGTTAATAGAGATGGGATAGGATAGACACTGAATTTCATTCAGAAATTTAGACCCAACAAGACAGGAAAGATGTTTATTTCAAGTTTGACAAATACAAATAGCCAAACCACTATGAATGTAATATTTATAGAACTCATGATTGTCACATGGTTCTCCCTGCTGTATGTAGTTCATTTTATGCATGTGTAATAAAATTAATGTATATTAAAAAATTAATAAATAAATTAAAATAAAATTAGCATTACTAATAGGGGAAAGATTAACATGTCTCTTCTGCACAGTTTCAACTCTGTGTGTGTGTGTGTGTGTATGTGTGTGTGTGTGTGTATACTTCTGATGTCAAACATTTTTGTAATCATTTTCATGAAGAAAGATGTATATAATTATTTTTCTTTTTGAGACAGGGTTTCTCTGTGTAGACTTGGTTGTCCTGGACTTTGGACAACTTTGGAGCCCAGAATGGCCTCAAATTCACAGCGATCTACCTGCCTCTGTCTCTCTGAGTACTGGGATTATAGGTGTGCACCTTTGTATCAGGTTTTATATAATTTCAATTGGAAATTTCACAGGGAAGAGGAGTGCTTCTCTCAGCCTTGGTCAGAGAAACTTCTTTATGCAATGAGCAATGGTTAGTACAAAGACTCATAGCCACTCAAGCCTTGGCTATTTATTTCTTAACTCTAAATTAGTCAATATCAACCCTACAGATTAGGGGACATATTGAAAAAGACTGTTGTTGCTGGTGGGTGGATAAATTTGCTGTAAGAGCTATTTCTTGGAATGTGATCTAGCCACTATCAGTGAACTCAAAACAGCCATGGTTACCTGCATACAATGTACACAGGGCTGAGTTTGTTTCCACTATATCATGGATGGCAGAGAGATTCATGGTGGCTCATCCCTAGTTGGTCTGTTGATGAGATTTACCATTGTCTAGTGGTAGAAGGAAAGTTAGAATTATTCAGTGGTATAGCCATTGCTAAATTTCTTATGCTCCATTCAGGGACACCATACACTTCCTCTTGCAAGCAAGTCTAATTCAATGGAGTTGGTTATTAAAAATACAAAACTATAAAAGAAGTGGGAATTGTTGAGAAAAAGAAAAAATTGAGAGGAAAAGGAGAAGGTAATAAGGTAAATATGATGGAGATGCATTATATATACACTAAAATTAAAAGTTAGATACAATATTTTAAATTACTTGGTGAATATTGTTTTTCATCTCTAAGAATAGAAAAGATTATTCATAAAATGTGAAGAGAATCATGAATTTACTAATACAGCTTGGCAAGTTGCTCCCAAATGCATACAGGATGATAATAAGTCATCTTTCATACCTTCCTGCTGCAAGAGTTCAATGTAGGGAAAAATAAATAAATGTTAGATACACCATTTGTCGTTGATATATAACAACATTAATAACAGCATCACTTCAAACTGCTTTCAAAAAATTTCAAGGAAAATTGTGGTCATTGTTGACAAGAAAAATAGTTAGCAGTGAGGTTTCTGAAAGTGGATAGTTGAAACTGCCTACTGATAAGAAGTAAACATGTCATGTTTGATGCAGATATAAATACATAAGATACGTAACACTGAACATAGATTTAAGATCACTGTGTTTTATCCATATAATTAAGAAAAAAAACATAGTGTGTTTGTTCAGTGTAAGGTTTTAACAGATGGTTAAAATTTATGCACATGTCTCTTTGCTCCATAAGTAGGCCTTAAGTAGAGTGTACTTAAAACAATAGTGTTCTGTGTTCCAGCAGGAAATGACAGACCCATTTGTTGAATCTGTCATCTCTAAAACTCAGGCATTAACCCAGTCTGTGAGTGCTAAGTATGATGGGTACTGGGAAGTGGGTGAGTCATCAGGGCTCAGACTTTATCAAAGGGCCAAAGTTCTAGAAAAGAGCTAAGGGGGTTTGACCTCCTTTATGCCATTACTTCTCCTATTATGAGAAATTATGTGTTCCTCCCCTAGAGCGGATGCTGCATCATGGTGCCCTCTTGAAGGCAGAAATAACCATTATCAAATTATATGGCATGGCTGTAGAACCACCAGACTCAAAATTAGGAAAACTAACTTTGTGTTCCTTGTAAACTATCCAGTATTTTGTTATAGTATCACAAACTAAAATAAACATGCATCACCCTGAAAAACAAAATTATACGGAATAAGGCTATTTCAGCATTTTGTGGGTTTTTTCCCTTGAGTAATCACTTAGATTACTGAGGGAAAATAATGCTAAAGTGCAGTACTGTGTGTATTTGTGTGTGAGAGAGAGAGAGGGAAGGGAGAAAGAGAGAGTGTGTATCATATGTTGCTTGGTGTGTGCAGGTATGCTCACCTACTTGTGTGATGTAAGCCAGAGTCTGAATTCAAGATTTTTTTCTCAATTTCTATTTCACCTTACTTGAAAATAAGATCTCTCATAGGACCTACAGCTCACTATTTTGGAGAGCCAACTGTCAGCAGGCTCAGCATATACCTACCTCTCTCCTAAGAGTTGGTGTTAGTGACCTGCATACCTATGCCTGAATTTTCATGTAAATCCTAGGGCTCCAGACTCAATTTCTCATAATTAAGCTTCAAATACTTTATCCAGTGAACTGTCTCCTCAAGCTCAAGATAAAAGTTATCTCAATACTTCCCTTATATCTGTGGTCACAAAAAGCCAGCGCTCCACCAAAATATTTTATCTAACATTTTCAGACAAAATTCACAGGGCTGTTACCTTTGAGTAAGAAAAAGCTTTACATGAAACAATTTTGGAAATGCATATGGGCTATGAAAAACTAGATTTTATATAAAAAGCCTTCTTTAAAAACTTTTAGCTAAGCTGGCTCTACATGTTCATGAATCTAATTTTTATTATATTTTGACATGATTATTCCGTTCTATGTGATTCATACCACAATTACTATTATACAAGGTGTCGTGGTTTGAATGAAGAATATCTGCATGCATTCTAACACTTGGTCCACATTTGGTGGCACTGCTCAGGAAGGTTATGGGGTCTCTAGAAGGTGGACACTTGCTTGAGAAAGTCACTGGGGCAAGCTTTTAGGTTTTGTTGCCTGCTTCAATTTCCTGTCACCTGCATCTGCTTCAAGTGTGATGATGAAATGTGATCTCCTCACTTCCCAGCTGCCAGGATAGCCTGCCACTCCTGTGGTTTTGCCTCCTCTGCCATGACAGACTGTCTCCCCTCAAGAACTGTAAGCTCAAATAAACCACCTTCTCATCCAAGCTACTCTTGGCTGTGGTGTTTTGCAACAGCAACAGAAAGGCAACTAACACAGAAGGCAAAGGTAATAATATTTGAGATTACTGGAGAATTATTAATGTTCCTAGGAGGACAGGATCCAGAAGCATGGATGCATTATGTATTGTGAACTACAAACTCCTTTAAGGACCCAATACGGGAAAGCTGTAAACCTTGTTGCAACATTTCATTTGTGCTAAAGAATTATGCTCCAAGCAATATAAAATATTTAGGAGTTACTCTAACTAAGCAAGTGAAGGACTTGTTTGAAAAAAATTTCAAAATTCTGAAGAAAGAGATTGAAGATGACATGAGAAGATGGAATGATCTTCCTTGCTCATGGATCAGGACAATTAACATAGTAAAAATGGCCATCCTACCAAAGGCAATCTACAGATTCAATGCAATCCCTATCAAAATACCTACACAACTTTTTAAAGACATTGAAAGTTCAATTCTGAACTTTATATGGAAAAACAAAAAACCCAGAATAGCTAAAACAATCTTGTATAATAAAAGATCCTGTGGAGTAATACTCATACCTGATCTCAAACTGTACTATAAAGCAATAGTAATTAAAACAGCATGGTACTGGCACAGCAACATGCTGGTTGATCAGTGGAATCGAATTGAAGACCCAGATATGAATCCACACACATATGGTCACTTGATGTTTGACAAAGAAACAAAATCCATTCAATGAAAAAAGAATAGCATCTTCAACAAATGGTGCTGATCTAACTGGATGTCTATGTGTAAAAAAATGCAACTGGACCCATATTTGTCACCTTTCAAAATACTCAAATCCAAGTGGATTAAAGACCTCAACATAAAACCAAAGACACTAAGTCATTTAGAAGAAAAAAGTGGGGAAGAGCCTGGCACAGGAGACAACTTCCTGAACAGAACACAAACAGCCCAGGCCTTAATGCCAACAATTAATAAATGGGACCTCATGAGGCTTAAAAGCTCAGGCTTAAAGGTGAGGCAGGAGACACTGTCAAGAGAACAAAGCCACAGCCTACAGACTGGGAAAAGATCTTCACCAACCCTACATCTGACAAAGGTCTAATATCCAAAATATATAAAGAACTCAAGAAATTAAACACCACCAAACCAAATAACCCAATTGAGAAATGGGGCTTGGAACTAAACAGAGAATTCTCAACAGAGTAATATCAAATGGCTGAGAAACACTTAAAGAAATGCTCAACTATCAGGTAAATGTAAATCAAAACAACTCTGAGATTCCATCTTACACCCATCAGAATGGCTAAGATCAAAAATTCAAGCGACACCACATGCTGTCGAGGATGAGGGGAGAGAAGAACACTCCTTCATTGCTGGTGGGAATGCAAACTAATACAGCCACTTTGGAAATCTATCTGGTGCTATCTCAAAAAAACTGGGAATAGGGCTTCCTTAAGACCCAGCTATTCCACTCCTTGGAATATACGCAGAAGATGTTCCAGCACACAACAAGCAAATTTGCTCAGCCATGTTCATAGCAGCCTTATTCATAATAGCCAGATCATGGAAACAGCCTAAGTGTCCTTCAGTAGAAGAATGGATAAAGAAACTGTGGTACATATACACTATGGAATACTACTCAGCTATTAAAAACAAGGAATTCCCGAAATTTGTGGACAAATGGATTGAGCTAGAAATGATCATAATGTGTGAGTTAACCCAGGAGCAGAAAGACTCAAATGGTATATACTCACTTTATCTGCATACTAGCCCAAGGGGCATGTCCCATGAAAGCCTTCACTTACCAGGAAACTGGGACATAGGGGAAGACATCCTATTGGGACTCTAGATGAGAGAAGCATGGGAGAATAGCAAAGTAGAACGATCCAGAGGGTCCTAGAAACCTCCAAGTAGAACATTATGAAAGGCAGATTTGGGCCCAGGGGTCCCACTCAAACTAAGGCCCCAGCTAAGGACAATACAGGCAGTAAATTTTAAACCCCTACCCAGATCTAGCCAATGGACAGAACATTCTCCATGGTTGAGTAGAGAGTGAGGACTGACTTTCACATGAATTCTGGTGCCTCATATTTGACCATGTCCCCTGGATGGGGAGACATGGTGGCACTCAGAGGAAGGATAGCAGGTTACCAAGAAGAGACTTGATACTCTATGAGCATATACGGGGGAGGAAATCCCCCTCAGGAACAGTCATAGGGGAGGGGAATAAGGGAAAAATGGGAGGGAAGGAAGAATGGGAGGATACAAGGGATGAGATAACCATTGAGATGTAACAAGAATAAATTAATAAAAAACTAAAAAAAAAAGAAAAAGAAAAAAAAGAAATTAACCCATGGCCCCCCCCCAAAAAAAAGTATTGTGCTCATTTTCTTAACCCACTAGCCCATTGTGTTTAAAAGTATGATTTTTGAAGAGGTATTTATAATGTTGGCCATCTTGTGAACTCTTTAACTGAGATTAGACACAGACCCAAATGCTCTCCTGCATGCAGTTCATCTCTTCCCCTTGTACTGCATGTTGGTTTTGCTCTTGTAATTTTGACATTGGGAATGTGTGATGTCTTGGCGCCAGCTCCTCTTCTACACAGTTATACTTCTTACTTATTTCTTCCTTATTGTGCCTGCGCTGCAGACCTTTCCAAATACATTTTTACAAGAAATTAGCCAACAGGAAGAATACAATAGGAACCATGGAGAGGAAGCCAGGGTAGAGCTGGAAACGGGAGGAATCAATAGCATCAATGACTTCTCAGAAAAAAAGTTATATGGAAACTTACTACTGTAGAAATTTCCCAAAGTATACATAAAGCATACATAAATATAAAAATAGTTGAAATTGAGTTACTCTGTAGTAGAGCAACACCAACTCTATTAGTTGCTACAAGTTAAGAAAAAGCAGTGCCCAGTAAATGGGTTACTTCTTTTGTATGTGTTGGCCAGAGAGTACCATAGGCCCCCAAATATCACAGATTTTTGTCTATACTCTTTCTTACCCTCCAGATCTTGACTGTAAGACAGTTTTGCTGAAGACACTACATCCTTGATTCATAGAACATACTGAAATACATCTTGCACTCACCAGGAGCTTCCATCCCTGTTGACTAGCTTTTATAGGAAGCTCTTGGAAACTCCTGGAAGAGAACATTTAGTCTCAGTTTTATCCAGCTAATAATTATGTGATCTATAACAATGCCTGTCCTAGTAAGATGCCCCACTGGTACATCTTTGATACAAATGCCATGTGAGTAACTAAGCACTTTCTTACTGTATTTAAAGCCTACTCTGCAAGAGGAAACCCATACCTGGCACCATTGCTGGGCCCAAAACCCATGGATATGAGAGAATGTAAAACAAGAAATCTGTTAAATGAATACAGTATTAAATCAAATCCTAATGAATCATCATTATTTAACCCTCATCAGAGAAGCTTCTATTTACAGTAACAATTGATCAACAAAGAAACCCATAACCAATCAATGTGCAGAAAATAAAAATAAATACGTATGGAACTCTCAGTCCCCTCTAAAAAAAATCACATTCTTCCTCCAAAGGAATCATTGGCAAAGATGAAACAGAAAAAGTGGAAGAACCAAAGGTAATGGATAACTACAGGGCAACAGTACCTTCTGGAGATAGAAGAATAGTTAAACATATAAAAAGTTACACATACAAAAAGAAAAAAGTTTGCACAAGACAAGATCAATGCAAGCACAATCCAGACCAAATCCTATCATGGACCTGGGGTTTAGAAGGTAGCTCTACCCCGAGACATGGCACTATTAGCAACTGTTACCTTCAAAGGAGAGAGAAAGTTTGTCAGTGTTCCCTAAAAATGTAGCCCCTGATAAGTTTATCGTATTGTAATAGAAGTCTATAAATTCAAGATACTTGGATAGCAGACATTGGCTTCGGTGGGACAAAAAGATGAAACCAAAATAGTGTAAAAGCCAGAGAAGGTGGAAAACCACATTGGCCCAAGGACATGGCATTGGGCGAGTAATGACAGGACATATCTGAGAGGAAGTAATGGAATGACAGTGAATATGATCAAAACACGCATTGATTCTCAAAGAACTAATAGATTATTTGTAAACAAATTTACCTAATCTAAAAATCTAGGAATCTAGAAGATTATTAAGGGAATAAGAGAACATCTTTGGTTTTTATTTGGCATGCAAACACAGAGGAAACACATTCAAATGACAAAAATTGTTCTCCGTGATCCATAGATAACTTCATCAAATATCTTCTTTGCCATTCCGAAGTGTCTTGAAATGGAAGCTACAAGTTGATTTTTTTAAGTTAAGACTTTATTTTAATGCTCTTTTTCCACCATGATGAATAATCATTTTACATACTTTGTATTCAGAATGTTCCCCATAATGACTGGAGGCAAAGAAGTTTCTACATTACAAACAACATGGTCTCCTGTGGGTACTTAGGCACTGGATTGTTGCCTCGAAGACTAAGACTTGTTTAAGTAGGAAATTATCTTTTGTGTAACTTCGAAAAATTAGAACGCTTTAAAAAGAAAGAAAAGTTCTTAAACACTTATAAGCTTGTATTTCCTGTCCTCCCAAAAATATAACCTGTAATAAGCAGACAGGTTTTTATTGTTGTTTTATCCTTTTTTGTACAAGTATTACAGCTTGACAAGCTTATATGACTCATATAATCACCACACACTGTTAGTTTTATAAATAGTCCTAAATCTCTGGTCTCCAAGTCAATAAAAATAGCCCAAAGAAGCACAGGGGAAAGTTCATAATTCAAATTTGATTGTCAGCGCTTCTAGCATACTAAAATATTACAGTCATGGAATCATAAAGAAAATCTTTAGAAGCATAGCTTCAGAGAGTAGCTTGCTATAATCGGGCTTCCTCATGCTTGGATGTAAGATATACAGAAATCAAGCTGGATCTGAATGTGGAGATTCCTTCATACTGGCCAGTTAAAGAGTATCAGAAGATACTCTGTAAACTGCAGGGTTGGGGAGGCATAAACAATCTTATGCAGCTACAGACCAAACATGATGCACAACTGAACTACTTGGCAAGCTGTGCCCATTCGTGCAATTATAGGTTGACTGTTGTGGTGGTGAGTGACCAGTTCCTAATTCAATGGGCAGGAGGGAAGTCATTCTTGATTCTATAATCGTAGATAACAGCCAATGGCTAGGGAGGCTATAGCCTCAAGAAGAGAAAATATGTGTTGATTTGCTAAATACATATGTTGTGTCTAAAAACTGCCTTCTATTATTTATGTCTATGAGCATGGATTAGTGCAAATTTAGGCCTTGGCTAGAGCCTCATCTTGAAATAAATGACGGCTACTCCTGAGACTCATAACTGGTCAAGAGTTACGTATTCTGCCTTAACTGGAATGTATACATAATCCTCCTGAGTCTCAGAGAACATTTCAGAGGATGAGTTGGAAAATATACAAACGCTGTAGGATGTACAAAACATGGCCACTGCACTCAAGAATACATAGCAACTAATGTCCTAGATGTGGAGAAGACTAGATCCATCAGCATTCCATCATGAATGGGTAGGGAACCTATGAGAACCCAGGCCTCTATGAAGAGTAACTGGCAATTACTGTTGGAGACAGAAAGGCATTTTCTTTAGTAGCCACAGTTAATTTGCCCTGCTTTGGTAAGTAACCCCACAGTCATGCTCATGGACAAAACATTAATTAAACTCAGAAGGTCATAAAACAAACAAACAAACAAACAAACAAAGAAACGACAAAGAAGACATTAACAAATAAATAGAACTAGCTGGGAAAAGGAAACTTCAGTGAGAAGAGCAGGGGCAGAAGAAACTGATGAGGGATAATTGTAATCAAAACATATTATAATACATGAAACTTCCCAGTAAACTTAGCTTCATAGCAGCTTCCAGAAGTAGCAAACTTGAATCCATGGCTACATTGGAAGCTGATGAGTTGGTTCCAGCTAATGGATGAGCTATGACTGATGGTGCATTTATTGCTAAAGTGCTGTCATTCACAACACTGGCTCAGTGAGTCACTATCAAACTCATATAGATGTTCATGGAATATCATTCTGAGCCTCTTAACTAGTCATACTTTGTTCCCGTCTTCTCTTTACTCAATGAGACAAGAGCACCAGGACTTTCAGGCTCAGCTTGAGCATCCTGCTACCCTGTTCCTTCTTCATTCATAGAGCCTCCTTACAATTCTCTTGCTGTTTACACTACTTGATAAACAAGACAAAAATAATCCACACACTTCTATCAAAACTCTTATAAATCTAAACATGCCTTGGCATCCACACGCTAAAGGAACCAAACCAACAAAGGGAACTCTGGAAGCTTTTATTTTATTATGTTTTAAAAGTTTACAATAACCAGATAGGTGTAAGATGGAATCTCAAGGTCATCTTGATTTGCATTTCCCTGATGAGTAGGGTTATTGAGCATTTCTTTAAGTGTTTCTCAGAGATTTGGTAGTCTTATTTTGAGAATTCTCTGTTTAGTTCTGTACCCCATTTTCAGTTGGATTTTTTTTGGTTTGGTGGTATTTAATTTCTTGTGTTCTTTATATATTTTAGATATCAGCCCTTTCTCAGATGTAGAGTTGGTAAAGATTTTTTTCCCAATCTGTGGGCTGTCACTTTGTTCTGCTGGTAGTGTCTTCTGCCTTGCAGAAGCTTCTCAGCCTCATAAGGTCCCATTTATTAATTGTTGATCTTACAGCCTGAGCTGTTGGTGTTCTGTTCAGGAAGTTGTCTCCAGTGCCAATGAGTTCTAGGTTCTTATCCACGTTTTCTTCTAGTAGATTTAGTGTGTCTGATTTTATGTTGAGATCTTTAATCCACTTGGACATTAGTTTCATACAGGGTGATGAATATCTTAAGCCAATTTGTACATATTGGAAGCTGTGCTAATCCACATTGCTTGTTCACTCAGGAATTTAAGTTTCATTCCTTCTCAAGTCTCTGAGGGTCATTGAAGACAATATAGTATAGTTTTACAACCAAGCTTAATTTGTTAGGGGACAGGATTGTTTTAGATCAACATAAAGAAGTTAAGCTATTAAAGTTGAGACAGGATAGATATTGAATCTCATTCGGAAATTTAGACCCAACAAGACAGGAAAGACACTTACTTCAAACTGGGTGAATCCAGATGGCCAAGTCACTATGAATGTAACATGTATAGAAGTCATTATTCTCATGATTGTCACGTGGTTCTCTCTGCTCTATGTAGTTTGTTTTATACATGTGTAATAAAAGTATATAAAAAGATACATCTAAAGGATTTAGAAATAAATAAATAAAAGTTAACAATAATATATGATAAAGTTTAAGCACAGTAAAATTATATCAAGCTTTTCAGTGTCTTCTCTCTGGAGATTGTCAAGAGTTAAGGTAGTCGTTTATCAATTTATTTATTCATATGTTCACTCATTCAATGTACACTCATTAGCACACTTCACCTAAGTGAGACAATAGAGATAAAATCCTATACTCATAGTAAAACTCAATAGTCATCATAAAGCTTAGAGAGTCATATTCTGACACAGATATATATTCCTGAAACAAAAAGAACCTTAGAGTGCAGAAATGTGTGTGTGTGCATGTGTATGTGTATTCTTGTGAGTATTAGAAGACGCACAGATTAAAAATGTGCATGTGCATGTGTGGGTGAGAATGAATGTGCATACAAGCCAGAGTACAGCCACAGGTATTGTTCCTCAGGCACCATTCATGTACGGTTTTGAGAAAGAGTCAAGAGTCTTAAGCTAGCCGGGGACTTGCCAATTAGGCCTGCTGGTGGTCCGGGGCACCTCAGATAACCTCTTATCTCCACCTTTCTACCACTGTGATTATACACACCTGCCTGTGATTATAGGCACTCACGTGGGATTACAAACACAAACCACTGTGCTCCAATTTTTTTTTAGCATAACTTCACAGAAAGGAAACAGTGCTTGTACAATAAAGACAAACATTTTGCTGATTGAGCTGTCTTCCAAGCCCACGAAGGGCCCCTCTTTAATCAAGAATTTCCTCTTGTTTCTTATGCACATACAGAAAGTCATGTGACAGCTTCACAATACATCCATTTCCAACTCTTCCCCCTGCTCTTGTCTCTGTGCCAGATAGGAGCTGTAATCTCACTTGTCATTGGTGACAATACTCATTTCTTGCCTCAGCGCACCTAAAATATTTTTCATTTATTTTTCTTTTGTTGTCTCCCTATGTGTTCAGGACTAAATAAAATGTCCAGTCCTCCATGAAAGACAAAGAAAGAAAGAAAGAAAGAAAGAAAGAAAGAAAGAAAGAAAGAAAGAAAGGTTTGAATTGAAGTGGTTAATTGGGAATAGAAAGGAAAGAAATAAAATGAGAAAAGTATTTAAGATGGAAGTAACAGGATTTACCTTTCAATTTTAACTATGATGATAATATTAAATGTTAATAAAAGTATCACTGTTTAGAAAGTATACTGCATCTGACACTATACAACATGTTCTACATGAATTAGTAATTTTCTTTTTTTTTTTTGAATTAGTAATTTTCAATAAGTATTCTGGTGGGATGTCTGCTGATAGTCTAGACTATGAGTAAAAAAAATGGATGTCAAAGCTACTTGTTAACTGGGCTTGGAGAAATGGCTTACCGTTAAGAGAATTGTCTTCTCTTGCAGAGAGCCCATGTTTGATTCCCATCACCCATGTGGTAGCTCACAACTGTAACTCCTGGTTCAGAGCATCTGATGCCTTCTCTGGATTCTGTGGACACCAGGCATGCGTGTAGTGCACAGACTCTCTTTCATGCATACAAAAATAATTCATACACACAAAATATTTAATAGTAATGATACGTATTAACTATTCAATCTCTCAAGCTTTTAGTATAAAATTGGCATATAAACATGGACTTTTTAAAAACCTTTTTCACAGACTAAATAATGATGATATATTTACAAGGAATGTAATTTTTCACAGTGGGTTGAATGTGTAAATAAAGTAATCAATAATTTTATTTTTGAGATATTTGATTTATAAATATTTAGCAATATCAAGTAAGAACCACTCACTGTTTAATTGCAAACAATACAAGAGATAAATTCAGGAAATAAATAACTCATAAATTTCAAAGACATGATGTAACAATGAGAGGTACAGTTCTACAGATAGATGTATCTCTAAGTGACAAAAGAAGGAATACAAGAGGCCTACAGATAGTAATTGTAAAATTTCCAGAGATGATAATAAGGTAATAAAAGTAGAGCAGGAAGCCATGGAAATTTCAAAGTCTACACTGACTGAATCACCACATATAATACATACTTTGTATTTAAAGTAATAGCTGAATAACTTTAACAAATTGCTGAAGTTAACACACTAAAAAGATAAATACATCTGCTGAATCATTAAAAAAGAGAGAAGTCAAATTCTCTGACACAATGACTTCTAATTACTGGACCTTCTATGATAAAACACACTACCTATACAGTTCAATACCCAAATGAGCTCTCCATGGACAGACAGCACATAGAAGTGTCATCTGTATTTAGTGAAATATTGATTCAGAATACATGATCTTTTAGCTGTAAAATATAACATTACCCCCTTCACAAAGATCTCTTTGTAGTCTTAAAACAAAAACCATCTGGAATGGTAAATATTCTTGTCAGAATCATCATTTTTGGATAACAGCCTTTCAATTTCTCATATATGATAATTATTTTGCTATCAATTATTAAATTCTATCAGCATATGCAAGATTGGAACATAGTAAGTTTTTTAGTGCATTTTTTTTTGTTATCACAGCAACATACATAATGGTTATATACAATAAAAAGTATTTGCGTAGCTCCTAGTTCTTGAGGCTGAGCAGCCCTTGTCTTAGGAGCCTGTCTATTTGGTGTGGTAAGGACCTTCGTGAGTGTGGCAGAAGTTCCCAGAAGAGGGAACATGTGTTGAGGCAGGAAACCAGAGACTAGGGAGAGGGCAGTCTTGCCTTTCATTAAAAATAGTCTGTGTTATATGAGCTAACTGAGGTCCCAGGAGACAGCTGAAGGACGACGCATCCTGAGTGACCTTTTACTGGACCATGATCTCAGAAGTCTGACCAGCACACACTGGGTGCTGATTTCCAATCCATGCTGAGTATGCATAAGTGCATGAGTGTTTACAACAGCATTATTCTTGGTTGCTATAATGTAGTAATAATCTAAATGTCTAAAAGAGGATGGAAGAATAAACAAACATATCTCTGCACAAACACTGTGTGGTTACTGAGTCTTAAAAGGAAATCACAAGATATTTTACAGTATATGTGAATCCTTGAAAACATTGTACTAACATGATTCACATAAAAGGAAAAATATACAAGTATATCTACAAATGTTACATGAAATAGTCAAATTCAAAGAAAGTAGAGATGCTTATGATGAGCTATATGAAGAAAATGTTAGAGTTAGTGTATAATGAATGGATACAGAATATGAATTTGAGATATTGATGAGTTCTGGAAATGCACAGTCATGGTACCTTCATATGTGTAAACTATTGTTATCAAATTGTGCATGTTATAAAATAGTGAATTATGTTTATGTACATATCACTTTTACTATGATGAATAAAAAATCAATTAGCCCCATACCCTAAATTCTCCTTGGTCATTTTTAGGACCAGCAGTAACATTTTAATTTTGTGTTGAATTATGGCTTCCCATAAATTAGACAGCTTAAGTGTTTGCTCTGTGGGGGGAGAACTACTATAATAATTCAAATTCAGAATTACAGACAAGACCCAAGAGATAGAAACTGGCTTCTACTAATTGCCTAAAGAAGAGCTCAACACTGAAAAGATGTGACATTATCCCCAAGGTGATGAAACAGATCATATTATTCATAGCAACACAGTCAGAGTTCCTCTTTCATTCAAATACTGTTTCTAAAATCCTGCCATGTGTGTGAAATGTCTGAGCATGCCTTTCACACACTTTCAAAACTATACTAAAAATTAGAAAATATTGTATAACGCATCTAGTGACCCAGTATTTGTGCTTAAAAGAAGAGCAAGACTCAGCCCAAAGCATAAGAATAAAAGTGCAAAATGGATTCCACACAGCCTGCACCTTTCATTTGTGTGGCACTAATGGATGAGATGTGTAAGTAAATAATTCATAATGAAAGACATGTTTGGTGCTGTGGCAGGTCAATTACTTCTGCATGGAAGCATCACAGAAAACAGCACCAATGCTTGAGGAGTGCTCAAAATGGAAAATAGAAATTGGTAAAGTAATAAATGGCAGAGGATGGGAAATAAACTAGGTTGGCCTCCATATCAGGGGAATGGTAACAAGAAACATAGAAAACATCAAAGTCATCCTATCTGACTAAAACTGAAAAACCGTCCACTGCAATCATGAGTGGAGGCAGCGGAAAGGGTGGCCTGAGGTGAATCTAAGACGAAGGAAGACAGAGCCAAGGCTCTGAGCAGCCTCAGCCTCCTTGGTAAACTATATGCCATCTGGTGGTGTTCTCACGAGCATCAGGAACCCTGTTTGGGGGATATATTAAAGATTTATAAAAATAACCTTAAATCATCACATGTCACATATGATGGCTGACATATAATACTTTGCAATATTCCCCAAATGTGAAAAATAAAAATAGGCTATCCTTATACAACCCATAAAAATATTGAAAATTTAAGACATTTTCCTAAAACAAAGAGATCCTTATTTCCTTAAACATAGAAACCACAAAGGTTGGGGGGAAATGTATATGTAAACAGTGAATTCAACTCTTACAGTTCATTCTGTTCAAATCTAAAGGGAGTAGACTAGCAGGGGTAAGCTCAGAAGACTCCAAGTTACATAAATAACCCTAATATTATGTGAATACAAAATTCCCACCCCTAGGAATTTGCTATGAAGAAACAAAATCTCAAATCAAAACCCCAAACCAAATCATCCTCTTTCTTCTCCCTGTCACCCAGCTCTATGTGCCGTGACCACATTCACCAGTGAGAGATGGGACAGTCTAGCACTGTTTCAGTTGCTAAGGAGACAGAGTCGGCTCTTACAATATTAACTATAGTCTTTCAAGAGAAACACCAAAGATCTAAATGGCTGCTTGATTTTTCTTCTTCAACATGACAGTACATCCTATTAAAGAAACACAAAAGCATCATGACACATCTGCAAACACTGGCAAATTGTGAGAGGCAGTCCAAGAGACATGGGTCATCAGCAGGGACAGGGTACAAACATATTACATAGCCACCTTCAATGAAAGACTCTTAAAGCCTTCCCAGGTAACTTTCCAGAAACAATATTCTTCCATTGAAATGGACTAATTATTAACTCTTCCTTGCTTCCTGATAATCACAAAAATAAATTAAAAACAAAAAATATGAAAGGAAACTTTATATACCTATTTCAACCCCTTTATTTAAAAAGAAATCATTGTGGTTGTGTTATACACTGGGTGCATATTTGTATTATTTGGCCTCTTTGAAATAGTAGCTCCTTGGCTTTGCATTGTGTGACTTACACAACAAAAATAATTCCTTGCTGTTCTGGAAGATAAAACTCACTAACCACAGCGTTATCTGGTGTGGTTCCTGACTATTGCTCTTTTTCCTGCTTACACAAACTTACTGACTTACTGAGTATTCACATGGCATTTCCTGTCTCCTGCCTGGAAAGGAAGGGAGGGAGCTAAGAAGGATGAATGTGAGAGACACAGAGAGAGTAGGTCTGACAGACAGAGAGGAGGAAAGAAAGAGTGATTTATTATCCTTTCCGCTACTTTTAAGGATACCAGGGTCACTTCTTACCCTTGCGGATTAAGGCACTAGCATATGAATGCTGATTGAGAATACATATAAGAGGTTCTTAATCACAAGCGGGCTATGATTGTGCATGCACAGACTTATTTCAGGGAGGAACTGGTGATCTTAACATCAGCCTTGGACATTGTCATGTAAAGAAATGCTTGAGCCAAGTGTGTATTTTCTTGTTACTCAGTCACAGGGAAGCAGCTTGCAGAAAAACCAGCAGTTCCACCCACCATGCCCTACACATTTTAGTGCAGTAATATAGATCTGTCACCAGAAGCTCCATGTCTTTTCAGTCAACCTGTCAGGCTGTGCTATAATTGTTGATGGTTCTCATATAATTGTTTGAACAATGTAACTGATGAGACTGCACACCAGTCAAATGGAGGAAGTGGTGCTTTATGCGGAAAAAGAAAAAGAAATAGCACTAACGATACAAGTGGAATGAAGAAGTTAAACATTGAAAATGCAGTGCTGTGCTATAACATTTGAGGAGATGGTTCCATGTGTCTGCGTAGATCTGATTGGTATTAGGATATTTTGAGTGTCCATGTCCATGACCTGTGAGTTTTTTGTTTTTTGTTTCTGAATTTTGGTTCTGGGCACATTATAATATGTCCACTGTATTAAATATTGACTTTATTAAAGAATAAAGAGCTTATTTAAGCTGTCCTTTCTCACCAAGTTCCTGGGGAGAGTAGGGATGGGAGGACAGAGGACTTGCCAAGAGAGTAAATCCATGAATGGGGCATCTGTGACAAGACCTGAGGCAGGGTGGGCTCCTGGGAGGATATGGGAGTGACTCTAGCTGAAACTCCTAGTAGCAGGGGTCATGGAGACTGAAGAGAACACCCTCTAACTAGACAGAACTCTCAGTGGAATAAGGGGAACACCCACCAACCCACAAACTTCAACCCACAATTTACCCAGCCTACAAGATGTGCAGGGATAAAGAAAAAGCAGAGATTGAAGGAATGTCCAATCAATGGCTGTCCCAATCTGAGACGCAACCCATGGGAGAGAGCTACCCCCTGACGCTATTAATGATACTCTGCTATGCTTGTAGACAGGAGCCTAGCATAGCTGTCCTGAGAGGCTCTACCGAAGAGTAAATAGATGCTGAGACTCACAGCCAAACATTGAGAGGAGCACAGGGAGATTTGTGGAAGAGTTGGGGGAAGGATAGAAAGGAGGGAACAGGAACTCCATACGAAGACCTCAAGAGCCAACCAACCAGACTGAAACATCAATCAAGGACCATGTGTGAACTGGACCTAGTCCCCATATACAGATAACTAATGGGACAGCTTGGTCTTTATGTGGGTCCCCCAGCAAGGTGAGCAGGAGCTGTCTCTAACATATCACTGTTACCTACCTTTTTATCACTTCTCCCTGGTGGTCCTGCCTCACCAGACCACAGGGGAAGAGGATGTTCTCAGTACTGATGCAACTTGATGCACCCAGGTGGGTTGATAGTGGTGGTGGTAGTGGGGTTCTGAGGAGTAGGGGAGAGAGATGGTGGAAAAGGAAGGGAAGGTTCTACCAGGAAGAGAGGAAGGAGCTATGACCAGGATGTAAAGGGAATAAAAAAATAATAAAGGACTGGTTTGCACACTGCCACTATTTGAATTTAGCATGAATTCTTCAAGAAAATAAGATGTCTTCAGAGAAGCAAGGGAGAGCAGCTATGATGTACTGTCTGCAAACCATGCTTTGGGAACTAGATCTGCTTTCAGGGTCTTACTTCCTACCTCCTAGTGAAGTCATGTGAATAAACATGTGTGTCTTAGCTGAGGTTTCTATTGCTGTGATGAAACACCATGACCAAAAGGCAAGTTGGGGATGAAAGAGTTTATTTGGCTTACACTTCTACAGCACTGCTCATCATTGAAGGAAGTCAGGACAAGAACTCAAACTGGGCTGCAATCTAGAGCTGATACAGAGGCCTTCAAGTGGTACTGCTTACTGGCCTGCACAGCCTACTTTCTTATAGAACCAAGGACAACCAGCTCAGGGAAGGCCGACTCAAACCGACCTGGGCCCTCCCACAGAAATCACTCATAGCCAGATCTTATGGAGGCATTTTCTCAACTGAGGTTCCCATCCTTTCAGAAATCTCTAGTTTGTGTGTCAAGGTGATATACAGATAGCAAGGACACAAGTTGTTTCTAGCCCTTAGGGCCCTTGCCTAGAATAAAGTAAAAATGCCTAGGTTGTAGGATTACTTGGAAGAAGTAACATCATAATATTAGTACTATTTCTTGCTCATTTCAGGCCTGAGTGGCAGCGAATGATATTGATATTCTCAGTCATGTTGTGGACAAGACAGTAACCTTCCACCAAGTGCCTCTGGTTTTTGAAGTTCTCTAAGTTAACGTACAAGGACAAGAACATGAGTTGGGTGCTCGCTTCGGCAGCACATATACTAAAATTGGAACGATACAGAGAAGATTAGCATGGCCCCTGCACAAGGATGACATGCAAATTCGTGAAGTGTTCCATATTTTTAAATAATCATAATGAGTTAACCCAGAAGCAGAAAGACTCAAATGGTATATACTCACTTATATCTGCATACTAGCCCAAGGGGCATGTGCCACGAAAGCCTTCACTTACCAGGAAACTGGGACAGAGGGGAGGACATCCTATTGGGACTCTAGATGAGAGAAGCATGGGAGAATAGCAAAGTAGAAGGATCCAGTGGGTCCTAGAAACCTCCAAGTAGAACATTATGATAGGCAGATTTGGGCCAAGGGGTCCCGCTCAAACTAAGGCACCAGCCAAGGACAAGACAGGCAGTAAACTTTAAACCCCTACCCAGATCTAGCCAATGGTCAGAACAGTCTCCACACTTGAGTGGAGAGTGGGATATGACTTTCTCACGTACTCTGGTGCCTCACATTTGACTATGTCCCCTGGAGGGGGAGACCTGGTGGCACTCAGAGGAATGACAGTAGGTCACCGAGAAGAGACTTGATACTCTATGAGCATATACAGGGGGAGGTAATTCCCCTCAGGAACAGTCATAGGGGAGGGGAATAAGGGGAAAATGGGAGGGAGGGAAGAATGGGAGGATATAAGGGATGGGATAACCATTGAGATGTAACAAGAATAAATTAATAAAATTTTTAAAAAAAGAAAAAAAAACATGACTTGGGTGATTTTTAGACACACTTCTTCTTAAAGAGAATCAACCTCAACATCTTCCAGTTGTTTAGATAAACTGATTCTATTATGTTCATGCCATGGATTTCCACTGAAGGGCTCGCAATCGTATGAACAGGGAATGGAGAATGACATTGGGTGTCTACAATGACCCTAGTGTTTGCTTAGAATAAACAAGTGGGATGTGGGAGTCATTCCCTCCTTTCATTGATTCCCCCAATGGGTAAGTAAAGCGTCTGACTTCTTCCAACTCCACAGTTCCTGTGCTGAAACGTAGTAGCTATCTTCATGATGATTTCCAGGAAGTTTCAGACTGACTGACATTTTAAAAGGCTAGACATTTTAGGGTTTGCAAGCTACCTAGAATCTCTCTCAAGGATTCCATACTGGCTTATGACAACATCCACATGCAACATGGCAATGAACAAATGTAGTACTGATGTGATAGACTTGCATTTATTCACAGAAGCACCAAGCAAAACTTGACTCATGAGCTATGATTAGCTTATCTCACACTCTAGCCTGTAGTTACATTAACGTTTCATTTTAAAGAAATTATTTTTTAAAAAAAGAAATTATTACAGCGCTGAGGAAATTGTGTTTATGATGACAAAATGTCTTAAATTCTAGCTTTTTTGCAATAGTTGGGAAAATCCTCTTCCCACAGTCAATTTAAACATATGTTCTACTGTGAACCATTAGCCTAAGACACATATTTACTAAAATGCATTTTAAACAGATGGTCATGGCAATGCTTTATATACATTCAGAAAAGAAAAGGAGCTAAAAATAAAAAAAAAAACATTGGTCTAGACTGGGAGGTGGGGTTGATGAAATTCTGCCTGCTACTCAAAAATTGTCTCTCATATATCTCTTGTAAGTCAGGTATTCTTTGAAAATAGACTTGTATAAGTGAATTGTGCATAATCTGTGTGTCCCAAGGGCTTTGAGTCTAGAAAACAAACAAACACATTCCCATGACTAGGATTACAATAGATGAAAGTTAAATCAACTCTCCCACATAACCAAGACACACCAAACAGATTTGCTTAAACAATTCTCAAATTCAACTTCCTATATTTCTGTTGGCATGGCAATATGCAATTCAAGACTTGTGGAAAGCTGTATCTCACACGGAAAAACGTAAATGTCTCTGGACTGAGCAGTATCAAAGTTACTAGCAGTATTTGATATGAGATATGACTTTTCCATCTCCCCTTCACATTTGAAATAACCAATGGGATCTGGAGAGATGACTTAGCAACTAAGAACACATACTGCCTTGCTCAGAGGATTCAAGTTTAGCTCCCGCCTCCTACATCAGGCAGATCAAAGCCTCCGGGAGCTCCAGTTCTAGACAGTACAGCACCTGCTACTCTACTCTGCCGATACCAACATTCATGTGCACAGACCGACACAGGCACACACACCTCCACATAAAGAAACCAAAATAAAATCTTAATCTAAAATAAAAATTAGCAGTATTAATTTATTGCAAGCATTATTCTGGGTGCAAATAATATGAATTCTTTCTTTTAAAAGTTGCATTTATTCTCTACGCCTACTGTGAGTCTTCCTGAAAACATAGCACACTGAAATACAAGTAGGTTTTGTCTTTCTTGGGTCAAATGCGTGAGACACCATAGAAATTGCTAATGCTCAGTACTGATGACAATTCAAGAAAAAAATGAATCAAGTGACAAAATGTGGGGAAAATATTAATGCATAAAAACAGAAAAAAGTCTGAAATGATAATGGCATAGCTTCAGAAGGCATGTATTAAAGAAAAAAAGTTTGAGAAAGAGTCATATAATCTGCATGAGATAAGTGGATTTCATTTGTCACAACCCTGGGACATGAGACTTGCCGATCACTGTGAATGATGCTTTGAGTGCTATAATAGAAGGAAAGGATGTGGAAGCATTTGATTTAATGCATAGACATCAGTTTTGTCTGCCAAATCCCAAGGAAGACATCTATGAGCCCATCAATCAACATTAAGATCTCTGTTTGAGCAAATGACATCCAAATCATAAAGCAGTCATCATTTAAAATGCATTTTTAAATCACGCTCCACTACCATTTATAATAAATATATTTTTAACTCCAATAATTAATCAACTCTGATGTATTGCCTGCCCCCCCATTCTCCTGTGACATTTTTCTTTTATAAAAAGTCATTTTAAATTTCCTGTATGCAGAAACCCAGTAAAAGTATACCAGTTTCGAAACTTTGTCTCTGAAGGTACGGTAGAGATTTATAAATCTAAAGAGTGAAAAATGAATATTCAGTCAGATAGCATCTTGACATACACGTGCCATGAACAGAACAACCTGATGGTTGGACATTCAAATCCATGCCCATGACTGCATCTCAAAAGGCATTGCTTTAAAATGATGCACCACTAAACACAGATATATCACATTTCTCCACCTCCCCAGGAACTACTTCATCAGATAATTTCTCCTAAAGACATTCCAGTACTGTAATTTGCCACTGCTTTAATCAACAGTGAGATAATATAGAAGCCGCAGTAAATGATTCAGAATGGCTTCATCGGCAGGAAACCCATTAGTCTAACCATATTTTCCCATACTTTTCAGCACCATGTCCTGTCATCTGGAAATAATAGGTACCATAAAAGCACATTCTGAAAGCTAAGGGAAAAAATGCTGGGATAGAGTACTTGATGTTTATTTGGTAGTATCAACTACCACAAATTAATCAAAAAGAGAATCCCCTCCCAGAATATTTGAATTAGATTTCCGAATGAAAGAATGCTAAAATTTTAATTAAGCATGATATATTTACATACTTCCATCAGATTGGAATATGCCAGATGTGCAAAAGTACAATCATACTAATGTGGATGTTTTCATTTCTAGTAAATTGGTTTCTAAACAGAAAGAAGAGGAGAAGGGAGGGAGGAAGAGGGAGAGAGAACAGTGGGAGGCAGGAACAGGAGAGCTGCAGTTTGAAGACGGGACTCTTGTGTGTATGAATATTTGAGTCACGTGTCCCTTTCAGTCATTTGTATTTGTGACATAAGGATCATTATTTGCAGTGTTCTATTAGTCATTCAGATGTCTGAAATGCATTAGAAGCCATCCCTGAAATATGCAATTACCTTCATTTAATGCTAGTTACCAGAGGACATAAGGAATAGAAATCTAAAAATTTTTAACCTTTTATCATCCACTGAATCTTGCACCCTGTCCAAAATCTTCAAAAATCTGTAGGCTGTCACAAAAATCTAAATGGATGTTAATTTTACTCGCTACAAACTAAGCTTCCTTAGAACAGTTTTCAGCCCTCACAGAAGTGCCCCAGAGCACCCCAATCCCTAATGAGGCTATGCCAGCAGAGGAGTGGGAGAAATGTGACTACAAAAGATAAGGGAAAGGAGGTAGCTGAAATGAGTTTTGAAGAATATTTTAACTTTCAAGTTTCAAAAGAAAAGTTGATAATATGAAGGTAGTGGCCAGACCGTGCTAACTCTGTTTGAGAGCTTCACATTCTTCCTCAGCCCCAGAGGTTACTAGGTCTTTGCAAGGCGACTGTAAAATGCTTCTGAAGCCACAACGAACATTTAAGTGTTTTAATTAGATAATTCAAATTAAAGACTTGGGCATTTTTATTTTATTTCTGCAAACACTCTCAGTGAAGTCACATGAGGCATTTTAGTGTGTCACCCGACAGCAATGATTGACACCTAATTTTCAATTCCTACCTGTCTTCTAAATTGACACTCTGGGTTAAACAATCTCATCAGAGGTAAATGATGAATCCAGCTCTTGACCCTGAATAGCTAAGGACACTAAGTGTCACTTCTACTCCTTGTGCAGCTAAATGATGATCGGAAGTATGGATAAGTCTAGAGTGAGGAAAATATCCCAAATCATTTTGGTCTATTAAAAGCAGAACCTAAAACTTTGTGACACCTCTTACATGCATTAAAGAACTTTTCAAAATACTGATACATAATAGTTGGCCACAGGCAGATCAGGTAGACATTATCTTTACTTCCATTTTAGAGAGGTTCTTTAGCTGCCAAGATTCATAGAGCAGGTAAGTTGGAGAGGTGGCGTTTTACTTTAACAGGCAAGATTGTCACCATGCTCTGTCTCTTACACAAAAATCTAGGCAGTTTCATTTTCATGTGCACTGTGGCTATCAGAGATGAAACTATGCTCATCATCTGAGTGGTTTCTTTTAAATCAATTTTCAAAATAGCACCTTTGTGGTAGCCTAGCAATAATGAGACCAAAAAAAAAAAAAAAAATCACACGGATCATTTTTCTTTTTATAGCAGTTTCTAAACCAGAGCTGTGTGTCTGTGCTAATTGTGTCTTATTATCTCCTCAGAGAATAGGCTTAGAGGCTTTAGATGTTGAAGAGCAAGGAGTGAGTCTTCATGAGAATGGAGTTTCCATGCCAATAAAAAAAAAAATGAAAAAAAATAAAGTGTTTTGTTTCAATGTCATTGATTGACTAAAGCACTTAAGCCCCCAATGTGAGATCACAGAACTATCAACAAGTCTATCATTCTTCATGGTATGAAAGACAAGTTGGATTTATATAAAGTATCCAAGGAAACAAAACTGAAGGGGAATGGGTTGGAAATGGGGCAAAGAAGCATCCCTAAAGCTTTTTTAAACCATTCCGCCCACACTACAGCTTGGGGGAAGCCTGCCAGAGGACGAATATTCAACACTCCTCTCTTTAAAGCTGCTTTATTTACCTGACCAGAGCTTAAGAAAACGATATAACATTCTATTTAAACACTTGCTGAGAATGAATTTAAATTATCTGCTATGAAACTTGTTTCTGTGGATGGCTCTCCTTGATGTTTTTTAGCTTGGATGATTTTGTTTGTTACGGAATTGAGAAGCAGACTCTTGTTCATCTCACATTTTGTGTGCCTGCACATGCATATGCACTTTTTTTTTTTTTTTTTTTTGAGGTTTGCTCATTCTCCTCAAATCCAGAAGTTTGTATGAAACTTTCTGAGCTTTGGAAAGGGTTAAACCACAGAGAGAACAACGCTAGATGTGACTGAGCTGCAGTTCCCTAAGCAATGAGCATGCCATTTAGGCCCCTCTCAGTCTTCCATCCTGTTCCTGAATGCCTCAATTTAAACCCCATCAAGTCCAGACTGGGTGGCATGTGAATGTGAACACTATACAGTTTTCTTGTTGTTGTTGTTGTTATTGTTAGGAACATGACACTCTGTAGTCACTGCCTCTTCATGTCTCCACCCATCCTGTCATTTTGGATGCCCATGCCCATACATAAACCAAAGGCTTCCAACAAGAGCATGGCCTGTGCTTTGCCTTTTTTCAGCCTCAGAAAACATCACACCATTCAACTTCAAAATGTTCTATACTCCAGAACCCTAGGTTGGTGGCAAAATGTAGCCTAAGTGTATGTTTTATTCACTGAGTAAGACATGTAGACAATCAGGAAAAAAAGCCTTAAGATAAAATTTTCAGAACTTTAATGTGTGAATTATAAGCTTTTATTTTTTTTCAAATTTAATTGTAATGCCAAATTTTAAATGAAAAGCCTGAAAGTTACAGTATAAAATCAGAATTTTCAACTCAATCTGATTTATAACTATAAAATATTATAAAATATTAGGTATACAGTAGTATAGATTGTAGGGGAATTTTAATTCAGAACATAGCTGCTCTGACAGACGATCACATCTAAAGACTTTCTAGTTCTTGTGATCCAGCTAGAATACAGACATGTCTTTAATCCCAGAAGACAGAGGCAAGCAGATCTCTGAATTCTAGTCATCAGTTCAGTCAGTTCAGTTCAGTAGAATTGAGTTTGTGGCAGTTAAATTGGTAGCAGTTCAGATCATGAAAAGAGGAGGCAATTTTACTTGGAGAATTTACAGAGACAGGTTGAAGACAGAACACACAAGACAGAGGCGAAGACAGAACAAGCCAGAAAATGAGAAGGATACAGAAGATTAGAATAGATTGCTAGAGTTATTTGAGGCCAAGCAAAGCAATTCAGTGCAAGACTGAGAGAAACCGTATTAAATCAGTCAGCTTGAAGATGAGAGTTAAACAGCCAGCCAGAGTTTAGAAACAGATAAAAAGGGTGCCTGGTGGCACTCAGAGGAAGGATAATAGGTCACCAAGAAGAGACTCGATACCCTGTGAGCAAATACAGGGGAGGAGGTCCCCCTCAGTCACAGCCATAGGGGAGGGGAGTAGGGGGGAAGCGGGAGGGAGGGAGGAATGGGAGGATACAAGAGATGGGCTAACAACTGAGATGTAATATGAATAAGTTAATAAAAAATAAAAATTAAAAGAAAGGGTAACCCTATTGTGCAGTAGATCTCAGAGGCTGAAAACTTTCTAGGCCTAGGTTAGATTGTACAGAGTCTAGAAGCTCCCAGGACTAGGACTAGGTTAGCAGATGAAGGCAGTAAGCCTCTGAGATGATGATTGCATCAGGAGAATAAAAGTTACATTTACAATAGCTAAGAAATGGAATGTGACCAAAAAGAAGTGATTTCCAGAAGCAATAATGGATACTAAAGAGATGGCTCCAATCAATTAAGTGTTTATCACAGATTTCAGCTTAGACCCTTAGCACCAATACAAAAACTGTGTATGTTGGTACACAATTTTATCTTCATTGCTGGGTAGGTATAGACTGGCGATTGTTGAAGTTCACTGACCAGTCTAGCTGAATGGAGCTCAGAGTCAAGTGAAGGACCTTATTTCAAAAACTATGGTGGGAAAAAAATTTGAAGACGACACTTGATGTCAAACTATGGCCTCTACACACACACACACACACACACACACACACACACACACACACACCACATGATATCATGCCCACTCTTGGTAGTTCTTTATGGACTTTGGCTGGTTGTGTCAACTCAGCTCTTCTGGCTCAAACTCCTCTCCAAGCTGACTAGTTCAAACTGGCTTCTCTCAGTTTCTGACTGAATTGCTCTGATTGGCCTCATACTAACTCTAGAAATCTGTTCTAATCTTCTGGCTTCATCTGGTTCTTCTGTCATCATCTGTGTCTAGCTTTTTCTTTCTACAAGCTGGCTCTGTAAAACTGCTTTCTCCTCCTCTCTCTACACTGCTCTTTCTGTTCTGGTGAGAGTTGGGCATATCCTATTCTGCCAAAGCTTTCTCTGACTTGTCACTTTGTCCCCTTCCTAATTAGACACCATTTTCAAACATGGCTGTTTCCACCACAAACTAACCTCATGTACACTGTTTGGGATAAAAGGTGCATACTAGGGATGTGTCTGTATTCCAGCCAGATCATACTGTAATTCAGGACATGTCTATATTCCAGTGGGATCACATAGGCTTAGAAGGACTTTATATGTGATTCCTTGCCAGAGCAGCCATGCTGCTGTATTAAAATACCTCTACAGATAATCTAATAATCTAAGAGATAATCTAAAATAGATAGACACAAAGGGAGACTGATGATAGAGTAACAATAAAACATGGACCACTGCCAGCTGCATACCTCAAAATCTGGAGAAAACCAAGTTGAGCTTACGTCAAATCCTAGTAGCTGTGCCCTTAGGGACATGGCTAAAGTCACAGAAGACATCAATGCCTTTCACCACCATCACCACCACCTCCTCCTCCTCCATCTCCTCCTCATCCTCCATCTCCTCTTCCTCCTCCATCTCCTCCTCCTCCTCCATCTCTTCCTCCTCCATCTCCTCCTCCTCCTCCATCTTGCTTGTCATCTACTCCAGTCCTGTCCACTTTAAAATATGACTGGTGACAACAAATGAGGCCCTTGTTATACCTTAAACCAGTCAACTTTACATAGTGTACAGCAGAGAATGAATCTGGGTGAAAAAAAATCATATAATCAAGTTTCTACATGCTGAAGTCTATGTTAATAGATGAGCGGTCACTTTATTGAGAGACTGATGTCCTTTCCATTAATTTGCTAATGTAGAATTTACCTATGTCAAGATGCTGAAATTTTTGAAGCAAATTCACTCTGAGTCACGTCTGAAACACTCCTCACCAAAATCCAACTAAACTCTAAGTTGAAACTATCTAGGCAGCACTTCCACGAATATAAATAATTATTAATGAAAGTATTGCTTTCTTTAAAAATAAATTGCCTTATTCTCTGAGAGAAAAGAGATTGTAATCAGATCTTTTCCATTCTGTCTTCTCCCTGGGATTTTAAAAAGCACCCTGCTACATTTTCAATTCAGGCTTAGAAATAGAGTCCGTGAGGCTCTGGGAATGGTGAAATGATCATTTTACCAATAAAAACAGTTTTGAGTGATCACACAGGTCTGTTTTTATAAACTGAACCAAGGTCAGAGATAAGCATGCCTGTTCAGTGTATGTTCATAAATGAAATATTGGCCTATGATGAAGTGGTGATCCTAAAGCCCACAGCTGCACCCATCCACCCAGGTGTTAATGCGCTATCTAGCTGGCCATGCACTTGGATACTTTTTTCAAACATTGACTGAAGTCTAGCAGATTCTTTATGTCACTCATTCTTAGGCGCCCTGGGCAGCTGCTCTGGATTGTGGCCTGGCTAGAGTCTCCACCATTCCTCAGAGGGAGACTTCAGCACATTGCTATGATGGAATCAAGTCTGGATACAGTTTGCTGTCTCAAAAGAGCAGTAAAACAGTAACTGGCTCAAGAAAAGCCATGTCCAGATGTCCAGGAAAGCAAATGATGCTTTTCATGTTCCATGTAGACAAAGCTGCATACAGAATAACCGAAAAGTGATGCAAGGACATCGGCTGGGATTGAAGATGCTCACCTTCCATTCTCTTGTTTGCTAGAGAGGTGCTGTCAGGGTGGAAAAGAGAGAGATGGTGAGCACTGATGTCTCTGAAGCAGCTTGTTTGAATGAAGTCCCAAAGCAAGTCCCAAAGCTGGTGGATAATTACAGGAAATAGCTGTAGAATGGTTCTCATTTACAAATGACAAAGTTCTGTATCTCCTCCAGGCCATACCAGACAGACACTAGCCTTAGCCCAGCCTCACAACACAGACTTTGCACACTCATTTTCAGCTATACTGACACCCTGGCTCCCTCCCTCAAGACACTATCAGTCCCCCAATCCCAGGCTCTGCTCCTTTGCTTCATTCTGTATTGTGGTCTCCCAGCCTGTGGCCTTGCTTCTTTTAACAGCTTCCCTTTTCCTACTCCACCATGTTCTCTGTCTCTGACAACTGTGAAGCCCGCATTTCTTCTACTACACATTCAGCCAAGTGAGAAGAGAGTGTGTGTGCATGCCCTCATCTCTGGGTCTAATTGAGGGCCTGGCACAAAGCGGACAATTAACAAATTTTTTTTTCAATGCATGAATGAAATTCTCATTTGGCTTTAATTATTGAGCAACTCCCGTGAGGGCATGTTCTCTCTTCTTTCTTTTTAATATGAGAAATTACACCCCAAATTTCCCAGACCTTTTGTATTCACAACCCCTCTGTGAAGTTCTCTGGAGCGTGTTAAGCAGGAATTCTTTGCTGGGCCCTTTTTCCAAAGTCTTAGTGTGGACAGTCACAAACTGCAAAGCAGACAGAGCTGCATCCTACATTCCGTCCCACCTACACTGAGCTAGATTTTCTGTAGACTAATGTCACCAAGGCTATGCTGAGAATGTGGCAAGCTTACAACCTTTGAAGACACAACACTTCCCTTGTTACTTTCCTCTCGAGACTAAAGTGACAGTGACTCACAAGGAAAACTATTGGTACACTGCTAGACAGCTGGGAAATGGTTGAGACTGGTGTTGTCACCAGATTACTTGGAAGTCTTAGGAATTCTCCAAGATGTATGAGAGTGTGGTGTGAATCTTCTCATTCTTCTCTTGAAGTCCACTGGTAAATTATTAAGAACCCAAGATTTGTAGTTAAAAAAGATTATATCACCATATATATATATATATATATATATATTTGCATATATATGTATACATTTGCATATACATATGAATATGTATGTACACACATATAGTTATGCTCACATTCACAAAGTATGAAGTAAATATTCAATCATTCATAAAGTTTACTATTATGGAGCCATAATATTAGAAGGACAGAAAATTATAGGAGCACCAGATTACCAATTCCAAGACTTCTATGTAGAGGAAACAGTTCAGAATGACCTGAAATATCAATTAACAAGGATTATGCAAACAACTCAGTGAACATTCCCAAAAGAAAAAGTCCTGATAGAAGTTTTATCACTGCAATAAATATAGAAAAGCCAAGTATTAAATATCACTTGAATTGTATCTTCTATGCTTACACTCATGCAAATATGAATTGTATATAATATACATCCTTGGAACAACTACCTAGTTTCTAAGGGATGCCCTGGTTGACAACCTGCCTATCTCACTCAGCACTGAGTGAGGTGTAGTTTCTCTGTTCTGAAAGCAGAAAGCCAGTGAGATGTAACCATCCTCTGGTTTTATTCAAAGAGTGAAATGACTTCCAAAGCCTCAGGTCCTTATTCATGATTATGCTAGTTGTATGGTGAACTAGAGTACCCTACCGAAGCAAAACAATGGAGCCTGAAATCCGACACTATCTCACTTCATCAAGCATTATGCATCAGGTTACAAATATAAGGGTGCCTTATTTTAACTTACTCTCAACCTTTCATTAACTTTCTTCAAATATGGGCCAAATTACAAAAAGTCAGCATAGAGGGGGGAATAAGTGTGATGTGTGCTCCAACAGACTCTTTTCTTCAAACTTTTTCCATCGGGTATTAACACTACTTGGAAAAATAGTAAACATAAGCACAAAATAATAAGGAGAAATATCACAGAGAAGCACAATTGACCACAGTTGCCACAGTCTATAATAAAGACACAGGAATAGTGTAAATGGGAAAGCAGTGTTTCTGGAAGGATTTACTTTCATTGGGAT
>OU015747.1:21008433-21073553 GCA_907169655.1 Acomys percivali | reverse complement strand
TCTCTCTCTCTCTCTCTCTCTCTCTCTCTCTCACACACACACACACACACACACACACACACACACACAGAAACAAAATGTAGTGATAAAATGACTTCATGATATTTTTCTATATTCATGGATCAGTGTTGAAGTTATTTTTATAAAGTTCTTTAATGAGAGACAAAGGAAGTGGTGGTCTAGATGGGAACGGAGGTGAGGAGAAACTGAAAGGAGTGGAGGGAAGGGAAACAATATTCGGTATATATTATGTGAGAAAACAATCTATTTTCAATAAAAGAAAAATTGAAAGATAATCTAGATAGATTGGTTGATAATTACTGATTTGTTCATGTTTTATTAGATCTGTTTAACTTACTTAAAAGGAGGGAAATAGTGTACTTATGCATGAACAATTGTTTTATAAAATATAGGCATGAATAAACTTATTTTTACAATCTTTTATTAAATATTTTACATATGCATTTATATTATTACACATATATGCAATAAGCCACATACAGCAAGAACCATGAAAGAATCATGAAATATAATATACATATACATATATATACATATATATATTTCATTCATAGTGTTTTGGCTATTTGTATTTGGCAGCCTTGAAGAAAACATGAATAAATATTTACATACATTTGCAAAAAATAGAAACTTACTCAGTAATCAATTTGTAATTTCCTAAAACTATCCATCACAGACCTTCAAGAAAAGCAAACTGGTCCTTAATAATGCATCAACATTTATAAATATTAGATAATTGAATAAGTGGAGGGAAGAAATGAATTAAAACAGAGAAACGATTGATGGCCCTGGATTCAACAGTCAACCCTTTGGGAAGACAGAAGTCATAATTTATCACATTCCTGTCTATTCTATCATGAGCTGTGTAGAATCTCTGCCTTCAAAGCTAAGATTCAAATACTGTCATAAATGAATGTGCATATTTATTCATTCCAGTATTACTGCACGAGAGACTTGGAAAGCATCCTCCTGGGCAAGAGAAAAAAAGTTCCTATTTAATGCTGTGGAATACAGGTAAGTGTGAAAAACCACCTCTCAATGACTACAGAGTCAGGGCCTCCTGATTCACAGTGGCCAATGCTGCGTTGTCTCAGATTGCAGAGCACCCCAATGAAACAAGCCTTCAAGTTTGGAGAGTACAGTTTTATTTCCAGGCCATAGAGACAGTACCAGGAACTAAATCAACAACACTACCTATTAAATTGTTCTCACTATGTAATGAAAGAATAAGCCCATGGGTCAGAATGGCGTATGACCACACTTCATGGCGTTTTGTACATTGCAGGCTCTGGAAGATCCTCTGTGCAACAGTCCAAGTCTGTTCCCATCACCTTTACAGCTCTTATGATATTCCGCCTTGATTTTATCATACTTATTTCTGTTACCGACTTTCATGGCTTTTTTTCCCTAAAGCAATGTTAACAACTTTAACTATCTATCATGTAACTAGAAGACACCTATGACGGAGGTGACACTATGTCTTAAATGGATGCAGAGGACTCTTGAATGTCAGCTTCTTTAGTATTCACCATTGCTGCTGCAAGGAAACATTGTCCTGTTTCACTAAGCACAACTCCAGGAATGTCTCTGAACCTATTGCTTATGAAATACACCAAACATGTCCCATGCCACTCATACAAATGGGATATGTAGTGTAGACCAAAAGCTTGTGGGCTAAAAGCTCGGAGCGAGGCTGACTATAGGAATTAAGGCCTATGGGAAAGAAGATAAATCATTGGAGAGAGTTCCCTTGAATAGTATACTAAGACTTTAGACATTTTTTGACTCCGTTTTCAGGAAGCCAGGATATGAACAGACTTCATCTACCATACAGGATCACTATTGCTACAGCACCTCAGTAGAGTCCCATAGCAACAAGGAGAAGGTGTCTTCAGTGGAAACCCTTACAATCACGCAACAAAATAAACAGATTTGAATTTGTCTCAGGCATTTTGTCATAGTAATGGAAAGTTAATAGAGTTGGTGACCTCAGTGTTTTCTATTTTGTTTTGCATGGGTTAGTTCTAAAGGTCTTACAGTACAGGAAAGCTATTACTCAACACAGCCTCTAGCTCTGATCAACCTAAACACAGGAAAACACAGGGTAATTGCTTCAGCAATCACATCCAATTAATTAGACTCCCGGAGCAAATCAGGGGGAGGGGGTCTGGCATGCTTTGCTATTAACGCATAGGCAACTATTCACATAATACAGCCTAGGAGGAAAGGAATCCGAGAAGATGAAACCTCCCTCTGGGACTTATCTTTTCCGGAAACACCTGCTTCAGATTACCATAGTCTGAAGATCAGCTTAATTCCCCTGGCTCTAGGAGATGCTAGGTGTGTGTGCAAAAGAGCAGGCAGTTGTCAGTTTTGATTTCATGAACAATTCTTCGAAATGAAGTTGTACATTGCTAACAGTATGTTGTTCCATTGTCACATGTCTGTTGTCTGCTCGAGCTATGAAATGTCACCTTAAATGACCATGACTTTATGTCCTTTATAGATTAGCCAAGGGGCACAATTAACATTAATATCAGATTCTAGTCTAACATCTCATGCTGTTATGTTTCTTTTGTGTGATATCTTTACCCATTAGAAATGTGTTTCATGAACTTGTGTAATATATATGAGTTAAAAGTGAGTCAAATGCTAAGAACAAAGTATAAAGAGAGCTAATCCTAGGAATGACAAGAACCCTAGAACATAACTAAAGTAAATGAAATGCCAGGGAAGTGGAGAGTGCAATGTAGCTCTCAGTTCACTGTCACTGTAGGACATGGAAATGAACAGAGACAGTGGAAGATTCAGGAGGCCTATGCAGCCATTTGTTCCAGAAAAGGTTAAGACAAATGTGCCAATCAGAGGATATAAGACCCTTGGCAGAAAGAATTTATTAGAATATAATTTTTAAAAATGAGTAATTTGCCATGTGGCAGCCTCAAAAGCATGTAGAAGCTGAATCCATCACACTGAGAAAGGTGTCATATTGTTTTGCCCACCAGTTGCCAGCAGAATACCTGACGTAAGAAGTCAATAAGCATGCGATTGTGAGAGCACAGACTCATTCACTTTGTTTGAACACAGAAAACAGTCCAAATCTGAGCAATTTTTACACATTTGTTTCCCAAGCCCAGAGATTTAGCAAGAAAAAAATTCAACCTCTTCCCATTCCTGATGAAGCTTCTAATTAGTTGACTTCAAAAAATTTGCTAAAGAAGAGGAATTGAGGAGACAGTAAAATCAGGAACAACCTTTACCCTATAGTCCTACATGTGAGGTGAAGTCCCAGAATGTAAATCCAGTCTGTAATTCCTCTCAAGCTTGCCTAGTGGGCATCACAAATGGATAACACTCCTCACATCTTCCATGTGATGTACATTAAACATACTTACTTTGAAAATTATGAAGTTTCCTGAGCTCTGCCAAAACCTCACAAATAGAAGATGCCACACATTGCCACATGGGATGGGTCACATTCAAAAGGCTGGCATGCAGCACAGAAGTGTATATGATTACATTTGTTTTAAGAACATCAGTTAAAGATGATTAATAAATAAATTTCATGTTTCAACTTTGGTCACACTCCCAATTTACTTTATTGTTTATATTCAAATATTGTAACTATAAAAAAGCCAAATCCCAAACACTTCCAACACCATGGGTACAGACAGGTTAAGGGATATTCAAATTCTGTTTGATGCAGAGTATAACTATAAAATGCTGGCACACCTTCCATACAGGCACTGAGTGGGATGCTTGCCTGACAAGCACAGTGCTACAGTTTAAACATGCTATATTATTTAAAGTCCTTAATTACACTTTGAGATAGCTTACACTTGCCAATTAAATAATCAGATATTAAAAAAATCAAACATTTGGCCCAAATCCAAGGTAATAAGCGACAGAATAGCGTTTCACCAATCTGTCTTCTTTCAAAGTCCATTTTCTTTCCTTTGTTATACATCCCATTTGAGAAAGGAAATTTAGCTGCCCTTGTGAGACACTTGAGGCCTTCTGCCCTACTAACTGAGCTTGCTGGCCACGGACCTCTCAGAGGAGAAGCCACCATGGTTTCCTTTGATCAGAAAGAATTCTTCAGAACGTCATGGTGTTTAGAATGCCTTGCTCTAGGAACTGCTTTCTGTCCTCTGAGATGTGAAACCACAAGCCAGTTACTCTGGATAATTAAAGATCTTTAGCACCAGCAATGCATCAATAGCAAGTATCCCGAGTAAATTTCCACTAAGTAATTACAGCTGCCAATCTGAAATGCCTTCATAAGTTCATTCCACCAACATGCCTATTTGCCTTCGTAGCATGGCTTTGGATAATACTAAAATAACCAGGACCACACAGCCAGTTTCCCCAGAAAGGAAAATAAAATGGACATTCACCGGAAAAAATGAAACAAATCCTGTTATATCTTTGGATAGGAGCCAACATATAAATGTTGTCTATTTTCTTCCTGTCAGCTATCCAATGGATAATTCAAACAAGCATAAATGAAATGTAGGTATGAGTTCTTTTACTATGTCACCCTCACTGGATGCAATATGGGAAATTCAACTTATTCATATTATAAGAAGTTTTTTAAAAGAAAACATGGAATTTATACATTTATAGCTGTAGACAACTTAATATCCACAATATTTTTAGAGGAGCTACATTCTTGAAAACAAAGTGTCCTGCTATACACTACATGGAAAAAAAAGCATCTCTTATGACTTACTCTAGAGATCATTTAAAATTTAATGGCAATTCATAGAGGTAAGTATGTACTTAAAGCAGAAAAACTATGATAGTATATAAATTAAATGCTCATTCAAAAGCCCTCAAAGAATTTTATTTAAAGATGGTCCAGCACACAACAAGAAAATTTGCTCAACCATGTTCATAGCAGCCTTATTCATAATAGCCAGATCATGGAAACAGCCTAAGTGTCCCTCAGTAGAAGAATGGATAAAGAAACTGTGGTACATTTACACTCTGGAATACTACTTAGCTATTAAAAACAAGGAATTCCCGAAATTTGTGGACAAATAAATTGAGCTAGAAATGATCATAATGAGTGAGTTAACCCAGAAGCAGAAAGACTCAAATGGTATATACTCACTTATATCTGCATACTAGCCCAAGGGGCATGTCTCATGAAAGTCTCCACTTAGCAGGAAACTGGGACAGAGGGGAGGACATCTTATTGGGACTCTAGATGAGAGAAGCATGGGAGAATAGCAAAGTAGAAAGATCCAGAGGCTCCTAGAAAGCTTAAGTACACTTTTTTTTTTAATTTTTTTATTTTTAATTAATTTATTCTTGTTACATCTCTATGGTTATCCCATCCCTTGTATCCTCCCATTCTCCCCTCCCTCTCATTTTCCCCTTATTTCCCTCCCCTATGACTGTTCCTCAGAGGGATTACCTCCCTCTGTATATGCTCATAGGGTATCAAGTCTCTTCTCAGTGACCTGCTGTCCTTCCTCTGAGTGCCACTAGGTCTTTCCCACCAGGGGACATAGTCAAATGTGAGGCACCAGAGTACTTGAGAAAGTCAAATCCCTCTCTCCACTCAAGTGTGGAGACTGTTCTGTCCATGGGCTAGATCAGGGTAGGGGTTTAAATTTTACCGCCTGTATTGTCCTTGGCTAGGGCCTTAGTTTGAGCGGGACCCCTTGGCCCAAATCTGCCTATCATAATGTTCTACTTGTAGGTTTCTAGGACCCACTGGATCCTTCTACATTGCTATTCTCTCATTGTTCTCTCATCTAGAGTCCCAATAGGATGTCTTCCCCTCGGTCCCAGTTTCCTGGTAAGGGAAGGCTTTCATGAGACATGCCCATTGGGCTAGTATGCAGATATAAGTGAGTATATACCATTTGAGTCTTTCTGCTTCTGGGTTAACTCACTCATTATGATCATCTCTAGCTCAATCCATTTGTCCACAAATTTCGGGAATTCCTTGTTTTTAATAGCTGAGTAGTATTCCATAGTGTATATGTACCACAGTTTCTTTAACCATTCTTCTACTGAGGGACATTTAGGCTGTTTCCATGATCTGGCTATTATGAATAAGGCTGCTATGAACATGGTTGAGCAAATTTTCTTGCTGTGTGCTGGTGCATCTTCTGGGTATATTCCAAGGAGTGGATTTTAAAGTATTCTTTTATTTATACCTGCCACCCAAATACCACTAAAGCCAAAGGGATATGTAGTTGAGAATGTCTGTTTTTTCTATGCTCATAAACAAGAAATAAATGAGAAGGTAATTACAGTTATGACTCCATGCTCCTTTCTTCTATATGCCAAGGGCAATATCCACATACTGTCCACAGCTCACAATAATTTTGAGAGAATTACTAATATCACTCTTTTCTGATGAGATATTTGAGAGTTAGTTGAAGTTCAGACATATTTTGGTTGATGTATAGAATGATGATAAAAAGAAATCCAACTAATATTTAATCCCAGTCTCCTTGCAGAAGATGTGTTTTTTTTTTAATTTATAAATTATTTAAGAAAACTAACAGAGTGCATACGAACATGGTATTTCGATGATTTCATGATTTCCTTTTCATGTATGTGGAAACATTAGGATTGCCATTTCTAGAGAATTTTTTTACAACTTTTGCCCAGTTCTGTTTAGGATAACATATATTATATATTCATATGTATGTAAAAATATATATGTATACATATACATATGAGTTTTTATAGATATAGCAGATTGTGTTGCAAAAAACAAACAAACAAACAAACAAAAAACCAGCCCCGCATCATGACTGAAGAAGATGTGTTTTGACAAGATATCTGTGTGCATGTGTTCATGTGCGCGCACGCACACACACACAGATGCACAGAGAGTATGAACAGGTTGAATGTCTTGTGTGGGGACAAGGATGGCATAGGTCAAGGGAAGCTTCCATCACTATCTCGGCCAGTGAACCCAGTTATTGGCAAGCAACTTTCTTATTTCACTTGGATAATGAAATGACATATTACAACAAAATATATAACATTAAAAAACAGCAAATATTTCTCGTATTCTGAAACTTGGAATGATCAAAACACCAACCAGTACACTGAATCTATTCTGCGAACCTGTTTCCTGATTCAACAACAGACATTCTTACTGCATCCTGACATGAGGAGAGTGTTCCAACTTTGGAAATTTCACATATAAATATCAGTGATCCTGAGTCCAAGTGGAGCAAGTGAGTTCAGTGGTTGTGTGATCACATCACAGAAACAGGTAGCTCTTGCAGCATGGCTGACAACATGACTGAAGAATTTTGTCAGAATTCAAAGACTCTTTTTCCCTATTTGACAAGATGGTGATGGGACTATAACAGCCAATGGACTGGGGTCTATGATGATGTCTCCAGAGAAGAACTTCAGGGAAGCAGAGCTACACGTGATGATGAAGGAAGTAGATGGAGGTGATAATGGCACAACTGACTTCCCTGAAACTCTGACAATGATGACAAGAAAAGTGAAAGATACAGACAGTAACAAAGGATGAGAGAAGCACGTTGTGTTTTTAGTAAGTATGGCAACGGCTATATTACAACCGCAGAGCTTCAACATGTGATAATAAGACTTGGAAAGACGCTAACACATGAAAAGGTTAATGAAATGATCTGAGAAGCAGATAGTAATGGGGACGGTCAGGTACACCATGAAGATGATGGAAAATGATGGCAGTGAATTAAAGATATTGTGTAGAATGTGGTAAATTTCTTTTATAAAATTGTTTTAATTGTCTTTCTTTGTTTGTAACTTATCTGTAAAAGGCTTTCCCCTGCTGTCAGAAAAATATGCCAACATAGTAATTAGGGCCACATTCCTTCATGTTTCCTTCCCTTACCTTGATGTCATTGTCCTTAAGCCTCATTTTAGAAAATTAATGAAGGAACATGTTGACTGTGGGTTACTCTGAATATATATACGCCCCTCTGCACATTTACACTTACATGGAGTTGGTCAAATGACAGAATATCCAAGTTATGCCATTTTAAAAAGTAGTTCTAGGTTGTGTAAGCATGTTCTAAAACAGTTATTTATTACAATTTATTCATATTTCATCCTGATTGTTATCCCCTTGATTGTATCTTCCCTTTCCCACCCTCCCTCACTCTTCTTAACTATTTACCTCCCCTAGACCTGAGGGGGGAGCTCTTTCTCTACCATCTAACCACAGGCAAATGGATTGAACTAGAAATTATCATAATGAGTGAGTTCACCCAGAAGCAAAAAGAGTCAAATGGTATATACTCACTTATATCGAGACACTAGGTCAAGGGGTATGCCCCCATGAAAAACTTTACCTACCAGGAAAGTGGGTCAGAGGGGAGAAAATCCTATTGAGACTTTAGGGGTGAGAAGCCTGGGAGAATGAGGAAATAGAAGGATCCAGAGGGTCCTGGAAAACTACAGGCGGGTCTGGGCCCTGGAGTCCTCCTCAAACTATGGCACCAACCAAGGAAAATATAGGCAGTAAACTTCGAACCCCTACCCAGTCTAGCCGATGGACAGGACATTCTCCACCGTTAAGTGGAGAAGGGGATCTGACTTTCACACAAACTCTGGTGCCCCATATCGGACCATGTCCCTTGGATGGGGAGGCCTGGTGGCACTCAGAGGAAAGATAATAAGTCACCAAGAAGAGACTCGATACCCTAGGAGCACATACAGGGGGAGGAGGTCCCCCTCAGTCACAGACATAGGGGAAGAGAGTAGAGGGGGAAGCGGGAGGGAGGAAAGAAAGGGAGGATACAAGGGATGGGCTAACAATTGAGATGTAATATGAATAAATTAATTAAAAAAATTTAAAAAAACAGACTATTAGGTCTCATCCAGAGAGACTGCATCTCCTTCCTCTGTGTGCCTGAATGGTCTCCCTGCAAAGGAGAGGTGATCAAATCAGGAGCACCAGAGTTCATGTGAGAGGCAAACTCCATCGCCCCCACAATTGTGGAGAATAAGGTGTCCATTGGCTCTGAACAGGGGTCTAGGTTCTCTGCATGCATTGCCCTTGGTTGATGCAACAGTTTGCACAGACCCCCTGGGTTCAGATCCACCAGTCTTGATGGTTTCCTTGTGGGGTTCCTGAACCTCTGGGTACTTCCATTCTCCTATTCTTCCAAAGAACTCTCAGGGCTTTGGCCAGAGTCTACCTGCAAGTCTCAGCATCTGTCATGATCCTCTACAGGGTGGAGTCTGTATGATGACATCTATGTTGGACTAATTTGTACTTATAAGTGAGTATGTATCATATGTGTCTTTCTGGGTCTGGGTTACCTCACTCAGGATTTTTATTCATTTGCCTGAGATTTTCAAGATTTTCTTGTTTTGAATGGCTGAGTAATATTCCACTGTATAAATATACCACAGTTTCTTTATCCATTATTCTGTTGAGAGACATCTAGGGTTTTTTCCAGATTCTAGCTATTATGAATAAGCTACAATGAACATAGTTAAGCAAATGTCCTTGTTGTATTGTGGAGCATCTTTCAGGTATATGCACAGGAGTGGTATAGCTGGGTCATAAGGTAGCACAACTTGAGATCAGGGACAGAGATTCTTCCAGATCTTTTATTGTGCAGGATTGTTTTTGCTATTTTAGGTGTTTTTTTTCATATGAAGTTGAAAATTGATCTTTCAATGTCTGGAAAGGTGTTGCACCCATATAACTCAATTATAATATACGATTTACTTCCAATACTTTGAAGGTGCTATTGCAGGCTATTTAGGATAAATAAGTTATACGAGTTAATTGTTAGTTGACCAAATCATGGTCATATCAATTACTAGTCTGTTTTTATCACAAGAATAAACATCTTAGGTGCAAGAGATAGATATGACACTACAGAAAGATAAGGTAAAATAGTTAGATAAGGTCTTCATAAGCCTCAGAGACATACAGGATATGGCATTTTAAAATGTTTTCATTATTTTAAAGATTCACTGAAGAGACAGGTTGACTCCTGGCAACACCTAGCCTTGCTGAAAGAGGATGATGAGCATCAAAGAACCTCCTTATGAAGGTGACTTCAAATGTGGCAAACACGCCACTGGGAAAATTGTCCTTATTTCTACCACAGACAGAATTCTGCCTTCAAAAGGGCAAGCTTGGATGCAGGCAGAGTTGACAGCCAAAGTCTGCCAAGTCAAGATACGCAAGTCCTCAATAGTCCCTGCCTCACAAATATGTCTGTCAGATATATTGAGACAGAAGGCTGAAGAAGATGCTCCAACATTATAGAGAGTTTTGGGTATCTATTCAGGTAGTAAACTGTCTCTGTCATCTTCTCATTTAGAAAGCTACTAGCCTGCACTCCCAGCATGCTGAGGTAATCAATTTTATTCCTTCTCAAGTCTCTGATGGAGTTGAAGACCAGGTAGCTTAGTTTTACAATGAAGCTTAATTATCTAGGGATTAAGATGTTTTTAGGTCTAGATAGATGTTTTAAGTTGATAAAGACAAGATGTGATGGAGATTGATTCACATCAGAATTTATGTTGCACCAAGATAGGAGAGATGTTTTCATAGAGGCTGTCAAATACAAATAGCCAAAACACTAAGAATGTAACATGTATATAATTGCTGATTGTGTCATGGTTCTTCTTGTTATAGTTTATTGTATATATGTATAATAATATAAATGCATATGTAAAAAATTAAAAAAATATTTAATAAAAAAGAATTGTATTAGTATTTTGATGAGTATTGCATTGAATCTGTAGATTGCTTTTGGTAAGATGGTCATTTTTACTATGTTGACCTTCTTGATCCATAAGAATGGGAGATCTTTCCAACTCCTGATATCTACCTCAGTTTCTTTTTTCAGAGACTTGAAGATTTTTCATACAAAACTTTCACTTGCTTGGTTAGAGTTATACCAAGATAGTTTATATTATTTGTGGCTATTTTGAAGAGTACAGTTTCTCTAACTTATTTTTCAGCCCATTTGTCATTTGTGTACAGGAATGTTACTGATTTTTTAAATTAATCTTGTATCCAGCCAACTTGCTGAATTGGTATATCAGCTGTAGAAGTTATCTGGTGGACTTTTGGAGGTCACTTATGTACACTATCATGTCATCTACAAATAGTGATACTTTGGCTTCTTCCTTTCCTATATGGATTCCCTTGATCTTTTTTGTTGTTGTTGTTGTCTTATTGCTCTGGCTAGAATTTCAAGTGCTATATTGAAGAGATATGGAGAGAGTGTCCAGCCTTGTCTACTCCCTGATTTTAATGGAATTTTTTTGTAATTTTGTCCATTTAATTTGATACAGCCTTTGTTTAGGTATGTGCCTTGTATCTCTGATCTCTCCAAGACTTTAAATATGAACAGGGGTTGGATTTTTGTCAAATGCTTTTTTAGCATCTAAAGAGATGATCATATATTTTTTCTTTCTGTTTGTTTATATAGTGAATTAAATTGACAGATTTTAGTATATTGAACCACACCTGAATCCTAGGATGAAGCCTACTTGGTCATGGCAAATGGCATTTTTGTTGTGTTCTTGAATTTGGTTTGCGAATATTTTATTGAGTAGTTTTGTATCAATGTTCATAAGATAAATTGGTTTGAAATTCTCTTTCATTGTTTGGTCTTTATGTGGTTTAGGTATCAAGATGATTGTTGAAGAATAATTTGAAGAGTATTGGTGTTTGTTCTTGAAGGTCTGGTGGAATTTTGGGCTAGGTTATTTGGCCCTGAGCACTTTTTGGTTGGGAGAATTTGATGACTGCTTCTATTTTCACAGGAGATATAGGAATGTTTAATTTGTTTACTTGCTCTTGATTCAAAATTGGAAAGTGTAATCTATCATAAAACTATCCATTTCATGTAAATATTCAAATTTTGTGGTATATAGGCTTTTGAAGTGAACCCTAATGACTCTTTGGATTTCCTGTCTGTTGTCATGTCTCCATTTTCATTTCTGATTTTGTTGATTTGTATATTCTCTCTCTGCCTTTTAGTTAGTGTGGCTAAGAATTTGTCTACTTGCTGATATCTTCAAAGAACCAGCTCTTGGTTTTGTTGATTCTTTTATTTGTTCTCTATGTTCCTAATTTATTCCCACACTGAATTTGTTTATTTCCAGCTCTCTACTCCTTTTGGGTGTGTCTGCTTATTTTTTTCCCATAGGGTTTCCAGATAGGCTGTTAAGTTCCTTGTATGAGGTGCTTCCAATCTCTTTATTAAGGTACTTAGTGCTATGAACTTTGTTCTCAGCACTGCTTTCATAGTGCCCCATAAGTTTTGCTATGTTGTACCTCTTTTTTATTGAATTTTAGTAAGTCCCTAATTTCTTTATTTCTTCCCTGACCCGGTTGTAATTGAGTAGAGAGTTGTTCAGTTTCCATGTGCGTGCAGGCTTTTTGTGATTTCTGTTGTTGAGGTCCATCTTTAGTCCATGGTGGTCTGATAAGATATAAGATAATATTTCAATCTTCTTCTATCTGTTAAGCCTTGGTTTGTGACCTACTATATGGCCACTTTTGGAGACAGTTCTGTGAGGTGCTGAGAAGAAGCTGTATAATCTTTTTGTGTTTGTGTTAAAAGTTTTGTAGATATCTGTTAGGTTCATTTGATTCATGACATCTGTTAGTGTCATTATTTCTCAGTTTAGCTTCAGTTTTGTTGACCTATCCTTTGGTGAGATGGGGGTTACTGAAGTCTCCCGCTATCATTGTGTGGCGATCAATGTGTGGTTTAAGTTTTATTAATGTTTCTTTTACCAACGTGGATACTCTTGTATTTGGGGCATAGATGTTCAGAATTGTGATGTCATCATGATTGAGTTTTTCCTTTGATGAGTATGAAGCGTCCTTCATCATCTCCTTTGATTAATTTTCATTGAAAGTCTATTATTTAGATATTAGAATGGGTACTTGAGCTTGCTTCTTGTGTCCATTTGCTTGGAAGATCTTCTTCCTGCCCTTTACTCTCAGGAAATGTCTATCTTTGTGGCTGAGGTGTGTTTCTTGTAAGCAGCAGAATGTTGCGTCCTGTTGGCACGTCCATCCTTCCTGTTAGTCTGTGTCTCTTTATTGGAGAGTTGAAACCACTGATATTAAGATAGATTAATGACCACTGACTCTTGGGTCCTTTTATTTTTATGTTGGTTGTGGTAGTGTGTTTGTGTGCTTGTCTTCTGGAGAACTTTCCATTGATTGGCAAGGTCACCAGAAATAAGATCCACTAGTGTTCCAGTCCATGGGGTCTCTTCTTGGTAGAAGATCCAGACACTGTTATTTTATAGCCCAGAGTTCAGGCTAAGATATAAAACACAGGTGCTGTGGGCAGGCAGGCAAGTGGCTAGACTCTGGAGACTGCACACACTCCTGCAGGGATGAAGGGACACAGGGACTTTTCAGTAGGTTCTCTTGGTCATCAGAGGCTGGGCCACACCCATGCTTCTCGCAGTGTGGACCCTTCTCATCTGGGAAACACCAGCACTGGTATTTTGTAGCTCTTTATTTGGTCCTTAGGACACAGTACAGTCAGTGCTGTTCCACTGATGAGACATAGTGTGTGATGGATGCTGTCATATTGGAGCCAATCCTGTGAACATGTTTTTGAAGTGAGGAATTTCAACCCCATACCTATAAAAGTTCATTTTCTGTCTCTATAGTTTTAACCCCATCTAAGTCCAATTTGTATTTCCCACATACTCTTGGATTTTATGCTTGCTGGAGTTTGGTCAACATCCTCCAGGGATAACATCTGTAAAGAAAACTGCTTCTTCTTCTCCCAGAAATTATCAAATACCTCCCCATAGACATCCTCACTTTTTGCAAATTTCAGCTTATAGAGGTCTTGTCCATGCTGTCAGAATCACTGTGATTTCATATGTGCAACTGCCCCCATTTTATTGGGAAGCACTTTTTCTTTGTAGTCAACCTAATCTTTCTGGCCCATCTTCTGTGATGATTCTTGATCCTTAGAAGAATGAGTATAATATACAAGTTCCATTTAGGAATGAGCATTCGGCAGCCTCTTATTCTCTATGTGTTGACCATCTGAGGATCTCTGGCTTAATTGTGATCTACTGCAAGAAGATTTTCTGATGAAGTGTGAGAGATACAGCAACTGGTGTATATAGTAATAAGTAACTAGGAGTCATTCAAATACTATGCCTTTGAAAACTTCTTGTCATATACTTATTCTCAGCATTTCAACATGTACCACTAAACAATTTAATTAGCATTTATATCAGTTTTACCATTAATGTTATATCAGTTTTTATATCTCAGATGAGAAGTCTATATGTTTCAGTTTAGGGTCTTTGTTATATTTGTCAAGATATTAGGCCCACAGTTGTTCTATTTCTCTTTATGTGACTCTGAGAACTAAACTCTATATTCAAGGTCACCCAGAAGTCCAAACATAATTCATCTTGTCAGCATGCAAAGAGATTTACACAGTGGTCAAATCTTTTTTAACTGGTGCAAATGGATTTACTGATGTGATTAAATCTTAATTAATTTATGTATTATGTTATAAATTCTTATATATCCTTATATATGATCGCTATAAGTAATCCTATAGAAAGATTCAAATTAAAAGAGTCAGATGATAAATTATAAGGTATCTTATGTCTTCTGAACTTTAAACTATCATATTAACATTCTCGATAGAGATAAGGGGTATGTGCATTCTGTCTGCATTGGCTCGGATTTCTCAGAAATCATTGTGTGTATACATTGTAATAGAATTTTATAAATTATAAGGGTACTATTTAAAATATGTCATGTTGTGTGTGTGGACAGAATATCTATGAATCATTGAATATCACATACTATTTTCCTCTTTCTTCAAACTCTGTAAGTTGCATTCTACATTCTGTTTTTAGGAACTTGATTTTTAGATACTCCACTCCTGGAAGTGGATGCAGACAGTTCTATCCTTCTTTGACTGTATTCTTTTACATTGATAACTATCTTCAAGATTCATCTATTCTACAATTTATTACAAGATTTCCTCTTTTCTGCTTGAATGATGTTCAATTTTCTTTATCCATCCATCCATCAATGAAAATGTAAGTTTCATTCTCCTCTTAACTATTATGATTAATGTTGCAATGTATGTGTAAGTTCAAATATCTCTTCAAGGTCTTGATTTCTTTTTTCTTTTTCTTTTTCTTTTTTCTAAGGAGTAGACTTCTCCATTCAAATAGTAGTTGTAATTTTAAATGTTAAGGAAACACAATACTATTTTGTATAGTATCTTTTATATTGTGACTGACAGCATAACATTTCAACTCATTCTACAATCTTGCCTACACTTGGTGTTTTTTATTTTTTGATGTTGTGATGATGAATCTTAATTTTTGCCTTGACTGAATTAAAAAAGCCTTGGAGATAAGTGAAGTAGGTCTCTGGGTATATTTATAAGATAGTTCACAGAAAGCATTACACCATGAGAGCTCTAGCCTTGGGGAAATTTAATACATTGATTGGTCCCAACTTTAAATAAGTTATTGGAGGATGCTAGAACTCTGGAAGGTGGAACTGGATTGAAAGTGAATTACTACAATTTTGTCGTTGCTTTCACCATTCATGTTAGTATTCTCTGCTTCCAGTCTGTGCTTCCTGTCCACTCTAAAAAGAGCAGCTTCCTCTTCCACATACCTCTGACATGATAGTGCTCTACTCAAATTCCTGTTGCCTGGTGAGCATGGACTTACCTCCCTGAAAGCACAAGCTCCAGTAAATATATCCTCCATTTGAGAATTAATACAGTAAGCCTATCTCCCATATTGTAGATTTTATTTGTACTTTCAATCATATTGAAAATATATATTTGAGGTATTTTATGTTTTCTGTATGGAAATGATTGGGTTGGGCTTTTGGCTTGGTGTTGGTTTTTTTTTTTTTTCTCCATTTAGTATTGGGTAATTTTGTACTATTGAAGTTCATGTGTTTTTGAATATTTTGTAAATTATTATCTTGCAAGACATAAAATTTGAAAACATTGATTGGTCCCAACTTTAAATAAGTTTTCTTTTCCTTATTCTATTTTACTTTGTAGAATATTTCCAGATTGATATTTCAGATCATTCTATTTTTAATTTTGATAACCAGATTTTAATGGCATGTCCATTATTGGAAATATTGTTACATGGATATTTACAATATCCAAATTGTAAATATTCATCTTCTTGACTTTCATCCAGGCAGTTAACAGCATTTCAAATTGACCTTTATATTTTCTGTTATATAGTTTCAACTTTATTATTTTACATGTGGATAACTAGTTTGACTAACACAATTTGGTAAAAGATTAGTCTTGCCCCATTCAATTCTATTACAAAATGTTATTAGAATTTTGACAGAGGTTTTTTCCAGCCAATTCTCTTGCTACTCGCATCATTTGAAGGGAAGTAAATTTTTAATGAAAAATAAACATTCTACTTCCTTAATCAATATATTTGCAACTCATATCATATAATTTGCACAATGGGACAGGAAATATATTATTGTTTATATTAGTAATTGACATGAAATTTGTTTATATAAAGCAATAGATTGTTACCTGAGAAATAGAAGGGGATAAGATCTTTTTAGATAAGATAAAGGACTTAAGTTAATAGAGATGAGATATGATAGATATTGAATTTCATCCAGAAATTTAGACCCAAAAGACAGGAAAGATGTTTACTTCAAGTGCGACAAATACAAATAGCCAAATCCCTATGAATATAACATCTATATAACTCATGACTGTCTCATGGTTCTCCCAACTGTATGTAGTTTGTTTTATTCATGTGTAATAATATAAATGTATATGCTAAAAAATAAAAAAAATAATTTTGGCAGAGGTTAAAGCATATATCTCATATTTAATTATATAATATTTTGATAATACTACCTCCTAATAGATGACAAAATGTATTTATTTGCTTCTTCTTTCATTTTCTGCAAATATTTTGTACCATAAAGCATATAAGTCATTTTATTAATCAGCTTATATGTAATGTTGTTTATATGTACTTTCAAATTGTTAATGTCCAGAAGTGGATCTAATTTTTGTATATTGATTATGTAGCTTGTAACATTGTTGTCTTTGTTATTCAAAATAATTTTATTGAAGCATTAGATATTGTACAATGAACAATAAGTCATTCAGAACTGAATATGATTTTATGTTTTTAGTTCAAAGTTAGTTGCCTTTTGTTTATTTGGCTTGCCTAATTCTTTTAGTCAATATTTGCTCTCTTATTTTGAATAGAATTGGTGATCCTCAGCATCTTTTCATTGTTGCCGATCTTAAAGAAAAAGTTTACAGCTTTTACCACTGAAATGTGAGTAACTGAGTATTAATGCATACAGTGCCTTATAAAGGATGTTTTCCTTCTATTTTTGGCTTATTGCATGCTTTGTTATAAAAATGCATTTTGCCAATATATTTTTGTGCTTATTTTGAGAAGATAATGTAATTTTGCTCTTTATTTTATTGCAGAAATATTATCATAAAATTGATTTTTTAATGTATTGAACCATTTTTGCATCAAAGGCATAAATCCCATTTAGTTATGATATATAACTCTTTCGATACTGTATAGCATTTTGCTTGCTAGCATTTCATGAGTATTTTATATCTATGGGCATCAGAGAAAGGGAAATGTAATGACTGATTTTCATATGTATAGCCAGAATAGATGTTTGAACATTTTTATATGCTAATATAATCTGTTCACTACAAAGTTATTTAGAATTTTGTTGTTATACTTATCAAGGATATTGTCTACTTTCTTTTCTGCCTTTGGCATTGAATTTACTCTAATTTCATAAAATATATTGGGATTTGTACTCTGTCCTTGCAGTTTTTTGAAAGGGTGTGAGAAACTCATATTGATGATTTTTTTTTTAATTTAGTAGAATTCATCAGTGAAATAATCTCTTTGTACATGTTTCCCTTTGTGTGGCTAGGACTTTTGGAAAAATATTTTATTAATTATTTGATAATTTCCTGTTATATATTTTGATAATGTTCATCACTGTTTCCCATATATCTTCCCCAATCTACCTCCCTTCCCTAACCATCCCACTTCATATCCGCTTTTATTAACTAATGAAGTCTAAGTTTTGTTTCTTTCTTTTTTTTATTTGCTGCTAACATATTTTGGTGTTTGCCATACACAGGGATGTGCTCAACCTAACAAGAGCAATTATCCCCAAAATAATTTATTCTTTCTCTATCAGTACCTATCAATTGTCAATAGCTCCTCAGGTAGGGATTGAGATTTTGTGACCAAGTTGACGCCCTCAGTACTCGTATTTTGACTGGGTTGAGTTGTATACATCTGGTTTGCTGTCATAACCACTGTGTTTTCAATTTTGTTTGTTTTTATTTCATAATTCTACTCTCTTAACGTTTTTATTGACCCATTGGTTTTAAATCGTGACCGGTTTAATCTCCATATATTTGCAGATTCTCCGGTCTTCCTTATACCACTGAAATATTTCTTTCATTATACATGATAGCTGACTGCCTAAATATCTTAAGCAAACATTGATATAACTCAGGGGGAAGTGAAATGCAAGAAAAAAAATAGAAATGTTCAATACCTCATTTTAATTAGGGATAAAATCATAATGAGGACTCAGGCAATAAGAAACTTCAAATGGATCCCAGAAACATCTAAAGAACATTCCATCAACAAGAGAAGTTTCGATGTTACGTTCACACTCTCCCCAAGTTTACTGAGAACTATCCAAGATATATAGCATGCTAATTCCTAAAACACATAAAAATGGTTAAATATTGGAAAGCATAAGCAATATGCCTGCTTAGTTGAAAATGGACACAGGTAAAATGAAATCTGTGAAACTTGAGGAGGTTTAATTTGAACTACAAAACCAAAGGGTGGCTTGTTAGGAAAGTTCAACACAGATTGAATGTCATCAACAATTTTTTCATCCGAAAGAGCGTGCTCAGGATTGATTGTAAGCATGCAGGCTGACTTAGACACTTCCTTAGATATATTCACAAGTCCACACTGCTATTTAACTGCAGTATGGAGAAAAGCTGGAGATAATTCATTCTAAATAACGTAGGATTATCCTTCAGAGTCAGAACCCCATTCAGCTCAACTACAGTCCTTGTCTTTACAAGTCCTTTAGGAGATGCGATTTTCCCATTTATAACATCTGCCATAACTATTACTCATCAGTTACATTTATGTCTACTTAGAGTGGCTTTGGTCAATCTTTGTTGTTTCTAGAGGTGAAGGCAATGACTTTTCCAGGTTTACTCTCTGTCATGTCTCCACATTTTAGTAAGTGAATTAACTGTAGTGTCAGCTCTTTACCTTTTACCCTTGTCTAGAGTGTATATAACTATCATCAGTGTAAGACAGTATTAGGCAGTTTTAGAGTGAGAGTCAACTAGATGTGAGCCAGTGGTCTTGATCTTTTTGGCAAAGGTTTCTAAGATTAAAAAAGTTTTGTGGAGGTAGAACAAAAACACAGAATGTGTGGTTCCAGCATACCATTCATTGTATTCTACTTCATACTGTCTTGCTGAGAGTCCTTGGGAGAAACATTCTTTGAAACTATTTTGAGAATCCTGAACTACCTTAAGTAAGCATCTTATTGTTTTTTTACGATTCCAAATTATATAGAACTCTTGGGAGAAAATGAGGAAAGAAATGTCAGTACTTATAGCATTTGAAGTCACAAATGTAATGTTTCCTTATTATGTTATTCTGAAAGTACACTCCACTGATTTCACACTTTCTCACTGGTTAGCACCCTTAGTTTTGATGAATTCCACTGCACCTTTCCATCCTAAGCACCGTTCTTCTCTCTCTCTAGCTGCCATCTCCTCTGTAAGCCAATGTCCTTTTGCATGGCTTCAGTTAACATGTCTAAGTTGCTGCCACCAAAGTACAAACCTTTTCAATAATGATTGTTCCTAGTGCTCTACTGAATCTCACTTAAATCCATTTATGTGTTCTTCTTGGAACATCTATATGCTGTGCAACATTAGCTCAGGTTTCTAACTTTTGGGCATTTGCTTTTGCTGTCTGGTATTACCTGACAATTTGGAGAAGAGCCTGGTGACGTTATGCCTTTCTTTCTACACTCTAGAAGATGAAATACAACCCCTTTAAAGATCTCTTCATAGGAAGTCAAAGCTTTATGACTGAAAAAACTCTAGTGCCTGCTTTCTTATTCCTTTCCTGGTTCTCCTACTTTGTCAATAAGTCATTTGCATCCAATATGTAGACTATGCCTCAAAATGAACTTTATCTTTCCAATAAAGTTTCTATATACCTTCTAACTCTAGGTCTGTACTTCTAAATCTCTGATATATAAAATCACCTGGTCCATTGACATGCTGAAGATTGAACTCATCTCCTTGTGTCCCAAACCTACTTGTCCCTATAGTTTTTCTATCCTAATAAATTATATCATCTCAACTCAAGCTGTGTTAACATAATGAGCTTCCAAATTTTATTTTATTGAAGTAACATGGCTCTTCAGCTATGTGAGACCAGAGATGATAGTTTCCTTTTCAGTACTTCCACAACAGAATCCCAGTAGGAGTCTTCAGTAAGGCTTATAATTTCAATGTGTATTGAGCAGTGACTATGAGCTAAGGACAGTGCTACTGTAATGATTTTCTTATGAAAACAAAAATGGCTTAATTTGGTTTATATTACTCATATTTACTCACAGTTATAATCTGACACCAGTTATTCTTGTGTGTGTGTGCAAATATTCATGTTTTGTAAAAAAAAAAAAATAAGAGACAAACAACTTTTAAAATGCCTTTGGGGAGTGCTTTATTGAATTGAATTTAACTAAATAACTCATTACTTTAGGAATTTATTTAAGGCCATTTAGTCATCTTGCTGAGACTTTATGGGTATAGCTCCTGACATTCTTAGGAGACAGGGTCTCACAGCTAATTACCTGTTCCTCTGGCTCTTACAATCTTTCCATCCCACAAGAATCCCAAGTCTTAGGTGTGGCAGCTTTATTGCAGATGTATCCATCAGGAATGCTTGTATTCACCTAGAACTCTGCATTTGGATTGATTGTTCTTTTATATCCCCACCACCCTCACCACATGATTGGTATACATTCTCATCAGCATATATGAGTGATATAACAGCATATATGAGTGATCTAACAGCATATATGAGTGATCTAGTTGCTCAATTCACACCAACACATAAAATTATCTAGTTTTTACATTCTCACCACCATGTGTAAGCGCTTCAATTTCTACATTCCCATGGCCATGTATGACCTAGTTTCTCCATTCTCACCACTATGTGTAAGTGGCCTAGGCTTTACCCTCACATCACTATGTATGATTAATCAAGTTCCTACATTTCCACCACCAAATATGAATGATCTAGTTTCTATTTTCTGACCACTATATGTGATTCATCTAGCCTCTACATCTCATCACAGTATATCAATAATCTTGGTTTTACATTCCCACCACTATATATGAATGACAGAGTTTTTCAGCAGTTAGCATTGTCAATACATTTTACTTGACCTACATGTGAGAATACATACATGTACATTTGTGTCATTGTATGACAGTATAGGTCATATATCAATATTTATGACTGATAATTTACTGGAGTTTCATTTTGCAATTTTGAACTGGATAGTACTTACTGATATTATTTCAAATATTTATATATAATAAGTATATACTTCTTAATGGAATATTTCTTCCTTCTATGAATATTTTCAGTATTACTCTAGGCATGATTTGCCTGGCCTAAGCTAAAAGATTTTACACTAGTTCTTTCTATGAGTTTGGCAGTTTCACATTTTATAGCTAAATGTGCAATACAAGTGGCTTGATTTTTGTCTAAGATATAAGTCTTTCATTAAAGTTCTTCAGTGATATTTTAGTTTCTTCCTTTTGTTTCTTCTAACAATGCTCACTTGCTCTAGCTCTATTTTTAAAAGTCTGTCTTTCCTCCATTGGACTGACACTAGACCCTTGTCAAGAGTTAAGATGGCATATCTGTGTGGATCTATTTCTGGGTATTCTATTATGCTTCATGGCTCTATATGTCTAATATATCTCAATACCACATAATCTTGATGCTAGCAGCTGTACGTAATGTCTTGAGAGAAGGTAGAACAGTCATTTCTACTTCGTGTTTTCTTAGGTCTACCTAATAATTCCAGTTGGAGTTTTAATATCAAGTAGAGAATAATATTGTGTTCATACACATGATTCCATTGTTGTGGCTTTGACAATAGACTCTATGTGCATATCACATTAATTGTGTGCTTTTCAATTTTTATAATTGTTTATCAGTCTTTTATGGGTTTTAACAATAAGATATGACAATGTTTTCTTGTGTTCAGATCTAAGCACTTGCTTTTCAAATTAAGTATAAGTGGTGTCTATATTACACTATTGTTTGCATGTGTTAATTAATACATATATGTATGCACAAGTGTGATAAGTGACAAATAAAGGGCGAAATAAAATTGATTTTTAATGTTTCTCTTACATTCTGTAAATGTGCAAGTCATTCCTAATTTATTTTGTATATTTTTTAGAATTTACCATGTACGTAATTATAATATTTTCAAATATAGGCAAGGGAGTTTCATTTTTTCTTATTGATATTTATTGGATTCCTTTTCCTATCCTCATTTTAATGTCTGTGAATTATTGAGTATATGGATTTAAAATGAATGTCTCTGCCTTTCTACTTATCATGTAAGGAAATACTTAGTTTTTCACAATTAGGTACCATGGTTTGTAGACATTTATAATCTTGAGAAAATTACTCTGAATTTCCTTTTTTTTTTTTTCTGAAAGTGTTAGTCTACTTGTGTGTTAAGAATTGAAAATTGGCTCTCTGCCTCAGCTGTTATAACTATATGATTTTTTCCTTAGTCTGTAATACAAATTATATTGTATAAGTTTTTCCAAGGCTCAAACATCATCACAATAGAGGGAGTAGAAATATAAAGTATGCCTTAGAGCTCAATATTTTATTCCTTTATTCTTTCCATTGTGATACCCTCACCAAATTTCTTACTTTGTCGGCCATTGTTCAACTTTTAATATTTGATTTATATTTTTGTATCTACTATTTACTGCTGAACTTTTTCTTTTTTGTTTCTGGTTGTCTATAATTACCATATAAAGATTTTCTTTTTTAATATGTTTTATTAATTTATTCATATTATATCTCAATGGTTATCCCATGCCTTGTATCCTCCCATTCCTCCATCCCTCCCATTTTCCCCTAATGCCCCTCCCCTATGACTGTGACTGAGGGGGACCTCCTCCCCCTGTATATGCTCATAGGGTATCAAGTCTCTTCTTGGTAGCCAGCTATCCTTCCTCTGAGTGCCACTAGGTCTCCCCATGCAGGGGATGTGGTCAAATGTGGGGCACCGGAGTTTATGTGAAAGTCAGTCCCCACTCTCCACTCAACTGCGGAGAATGTCCTGTCCATTGGCTAGATCTGGGTAGGGGTTCGAAGTGTACTACATGTATTGTCCTTGGCTGGTGCCATAGTTTGAGCAGGACCCCTGGGCCTAGATCTGCCCATCATAATGTTCTTCTTGTAATTTTCTAGGACCCTCTGGATCCTTATATTTCCCCATTCCTCTGGGTTTCTCTCACCTAGAGTCCCAATAGGATGTCCTCCCCTCTGTCCCACTTTCCTGGTAAGTGAAGACTTTCATGGGGCATATCCCTTGGGCTAGTGTTGAGATATAAGTGAGTATATACCATTTGACTCTTTCTATGTGTAAAAAATGCAATTGGTCCCATATTTGTCACTATACACAAACTCAAATCCAAGTGGACCAAAGACCTCAACATAAAACCAGAGACACTAAGTCACTTAGAAGACAAAGTGGGGAAGAGCCTGGAACATATTGACACAGGAGACAACTTCCTGAACTGAACACCAACAGCCCAGGCCTTAAGGTCAACAATTAATAATTGGGACCTCATGAGACTGTGAAGCTTCTGTAAGACAGGAGACACTGTCAAGAGAACAAAGCGACAGCCTACAGACTGGGAAAAGATCTTCACCAACCCTTCTTTACTGATGCTTGATTTAAAACGTCTTACCAGGCAATTCTAGAATTTGTGTCATCTTAGGCTAGAGGTATGGTTATCGTCTCAATTTTATTCATTTTGGAAACTATCTGTTTCTTTTACTACTGGTGGTTCTTTTTTTTTTTTTCCAATCTGGACATTTTAGCATTATGTTATGAGACTCTTGTTCTTATTTGAACATTGATGTTAACAGGACTCCACTGACTCAGATTCTCTGGGAAAGGGGAGCAGCACATACATTCTTCAAACTGGAGATGGTAATTTTAAGTCTGCATTCAGCCTCCTGTGAAACGCAGAGAAAAGTGTTTCTCATTTCTCTGTGCTTTGGTGGTACTTCCCACCAGATCTCTACTAACACTTCTTGTATAAGAGATATCAGAAGGCTCATGACTGGCACATCACTTCATTACTGCTGATGGTTGTAAAAGTCTTCACCTGCCACTTGGTCATTTCTGATTTTCACACACGAAGAAGTAGAGTAACACAGCCCTGATGCTGAGTGGGGCGTTGAACATCCAGGTTTCCTTCATGGTCTTTATAAACACCACCAGGTAGAGTCCTCTTTACTGCACACTGGGGGTGAACCTCCCATCTGCCACCTTGGACTTCTTTGAAACAACCACAAAAGAGTTTTGTGGTGTTCATTACACCTTGAAAAGGGGAGCAATCAGGGTTATCTCTTCAGCCTTTACTGTGGGAGTGGGATGAGATCATTGCTATAGTTGTGTGGTGAAACTATAGTAGTGCTAAAAAAATTTTCTTGCTTGCTTTCCAATTTCCGTGATTAAAGAAACTGAACATTTCCCTAACTGTTGGAAGTCATTTGTAACTCTTAGAGTTTGCACAACATTGGCTTACACAGCTATGGGTATATAGTACAGAAGCGAAAAAGGAAAAGCCATTAAAGCCATCTTTTCACCATTCCTCCACTGACATTCTCCTTCTCTGATCAGTCTTTCCTTCACATTTTAGAGTCTTTTCTTTTAATTAATTTATTCAGATTACATCTCAATTGTTATCCCCTCACTTGTATCCTCCCATTCCTCCCTCCCTCCTCCTTTCACACTATTTCTCTCCCCTAGGTCTGTGACAGAAGGGCACCTTCTCCACCACCACATGGTCACAGCCTATCAAGTCTCATCTTGGTAGACTGTTTATCCTTTCTCTGAGTGCAACCAGGCCTCCCCACCAAAGGGAAATAGTCAAATATGGGGCACCAGAGTTCATGTCAGAGTCATTCCCTGCTCTCTACACTACTGTGAATAATGTCTTGTCCATTGGTTTGATCTGAGTAGGGCTTCAATCTTTACTTCATGTATTGTCCGTGGTGCAGTAATTTAATCAGAACCCCCTGGATGTAGATCCGCCCATCATGATGTTCTTCTTGTGGGTTTCTAGGGCCCTATGGATCCTTCTATTTCCCCATTCTCCCATACGACTCTCATCTAGAGTGCCAATAGGAGGTCCCTACATATATTCCAATCTCCTGGTAAGTGAAGATTTTCATGGGGCATATCTTTTGAGTTAGTGTTCAATTATAAATGAGTATATACCATGAGTCTTTCTGGGTCTGGGTTAACTCACTCACTATGATCATTTCTAGTTCCATCTATTTGGAGTCTTTTATATGGCAAAGATTCTTCACTTATACCTAGAAAAGGAAAAGAACAAAGGATATCTGTTTTTTATTAAGGAGTGAGAGTTTTCATAAGTAATATTTCTTTTATTTATTCAGTGAATATTCATTTAGTATTGAAGTTTGAATGTGAAAAGTCCTCCACAACCTCCTGTCTTTGACCACTTGGCTTTCTAGCTGGTGGTCTTATTTTGGTGATCTGTGGAACCTTTAGGAGGTGGAGGACAAACACAGGAAGTGGGTCAGTGACCCTAGGCTTCCTAAGTGCAGACAGGATATGACCCTCCCACCTCCTGTTCTTGAGATATGACTTTATCTCCACTGTGGTCTGTATCCTTTCTTAAACTGTGAGTCATAATACACTCCTTCTATATCAAGTTGCGATTTTCACATATTTTGTCACATAAGTAAGAAAAGTAACTTAATATCAAGTGATATAAAATGATAGTGATGGCTGTAGCTTCAGCCCTCTAAGAATCCAGTAAGACAGACCTTAAAGAGATATGAATTATTGTTAAGAACTATTGGAGTCAGCTGTAGGCTCTACATTTCTAGATTGTGGATATTATTATTTTTAAATAAAACTGATGTTAGAAAGTAATTTCACTTTAGTAAAATCAAACTATAATATTTCATTCTAAATAAATACACTTAAGTACAATGGTATTTTCTTCAATGCCTGCTGAGTGCATGGCTAACACAAAGATGGCAAAAAATCATGATCATAAATCTGATTTACAAATCCAGAAGGTAAGGGAGTTTCTTACTGCTGAGTACACTTATTTTTGAAAGTATTTTCACAAATTTATACTCTTTCTCCATGTTTCTCTACTAGTTCCATAAATAACACAGCAGTATAGCTTGAGTATAATATGGTCGTGCATCCCTATGAAGATTCGTCTGTGTTAGAGTGCTTATGAAACTCTGAAGCAGCTCAGCACTGCCTCACTACAGAACATTCCACTGCTCTGTTTGCCTTGGTTTGGGCTGACTTCATTGTCCACCATCCTCCAGAGAACACGCTGACATTTTTAATTTGATAGGCTGCTGAGAAACCACAGCAGGGTATAGACCAACCCATCAATAGTGAATTGAAGAGTTCATTGATGAAAAGAGCTAATTAGGTGACTCTGAAGAGGGCAACCTGATTGCAATCCCTGCGACTTTTCAGAGCTCTCCCTGGAGGCCAGCACCTGAGAGGAATAGTAAATTAAAGAAAGCTGTTTTCTGCTCTCACATGGCTCAGCCTGGGCCATCTCTGTTAAAAGTAAACGACAGTGCCCACCATGCCCCATGATGAAGAGTTCACAGTCAAACATGGTATTTTTCCTTCTCAGATTTTGAAGAAGTCCTCAGTTTTCCAAGAGTAGATTCTAAGAACCGACCTTCAAATGGTTGATGAAGATAGAAGCTTTATTACTCTAACTTTTCCTTTGGAGCTCCAATTCTATGAAGATAGCATCACCCACTGTACATGTACAGATGTGCATATATCAATATGTTAAGCCTATGTTGTAGTCTTGTTTATATTCTATATGAATAGTTTTGAATATCTATGGTGGGATTGTGAAATTATGAAGGAAGAGAAAATATGTAAGATGTTTATTTCGTTTCTAATTATGTAACTGAGCACTTAGATGTTGTATTATAATGATTTTCAAAGTTGTGGCTCTTATTCCACTACTTAAGGAGACATTCACTCAATACTAAAATGAACAATTGCTCTCTGATATTATGGCATCTTTTACCCCTTACATTTTCCCAAGCTGAACATATTCTTCAACACACATAATATGTGATTCCTGTTCAGTAGAGCTCCTCTTTGACTGCCGTGGCATGCTCAGATATTTGGCTTTGATTCATTCCCCTTGGAGGGTGATTTTTCTGGCTCTCCATTCCAAGCATTCGCGTTAGATTTTTTGAGCAAGTCTGTTTCTTACCTCTGCTCTTACTGTTGATATTCATCATTGACTCACTCCTGTTGCATCTTAGTTTGTTTTGTCATTTTAAAGACCTGTATTAAGACCTACATTTCTTTGGGGTATTTATGGAATATTGAGCATGTTTAATTTTTATATTTTGTAAGTACTAACTCTTCTTATAATCCTCAAACCTAGATTTTATAGTATTTATCATTTGAAATGTTTAATCAAATCACAAAGACACTAGACTCATGCAAAGTTAAATATCTAGAAACTGACTATTATGAAGCTTTTCCACATTTACTTGAGCTGAAAGTAGTTTTTGCTTACTCTTTACCACTTTTTTGTAAACAAATATTAATTCTTTATAATCAATTAATGTTGGCTTTATGTTCTAAATAAATGGAACTTTATGAAATAGTCTTTAGAGGTCAATTTATTATACACACAAGGTATATTTGTGATACTTATAGGTTTGCTGCAAACCTGAAACTAAGGTGTATATCTGTCCAATGGATACTGATGATGCTTCTTAAATCTTCTATATGTAACTGTGTTACCTAATACCCAGGCCTGTGTTTATGCTTGATCTTTTAGGAACTTCTCCTATTTCATTTATGACACAGGAGCTCTTAAAATATTTCAGGTAAAAAAAATGATAATATTACCATTAACTCTCCTTAGGGCCTTATCCACACTTAGCCCAAATGCAAAGCATGAGGGCTTTATTGACATGTGCAGGATTCAAGTTTTTCTATGAGCCCCACAGTCTCATCCTAGGTTGTGGGGTCACTGGGACTTCCCACCTATAACAGCCTATCAACCTGACACCATTAAACCTATTCTAAATAGTATTCAGAACAGTCCTGGTTAGATATAAATCACATCATATTTATATGCTGCAATCTACCAACCGGTTCTCCCTGGACATGGAAGAAAATCTAAAACAATCCCTGTGATTTACAGGGCTACGTGATCTCGCAGCTCCTGTTCTGCTTCTCTAACCCAGCTCACTTCATGCTGTTCCTCAGATAGATCTCTCTGGGAAAACAGGCCTGATCCACACCAAGTCTGCACTGGCCTCAGTAGTTTGCTACTTCCCTCTGTCAGAAATCCCCTCGTCTGATTATCTACACAGAAAATGCCATGCTTCCTTAAAACTCTCTGGACAATTTTACCTGTTGAGAATGTTATTAGAATTACAATCCTCTGTACCACCTCATTTTGCGTCACAATTTCATTTTCTACTTACTAAAAATAATTAGTATCGCATAAACTATGTAATTTGCATACTAAAACTGGTTAATAGCAGCCTTCATCACTATAGCAAGTGCCACTTGCGGGCAAGAAGAGACATAGGTGCTGAGAGTCTATGCAAATTGTTCCTAATTATGTGACATGTTAGTAATGTTTCTCATAAACAACTGTTTATAACTAGGAAATAATACTTGTTCAATGAAAACTGAATATTAAGTTAATAATGATATAATATGCTATATTAATTAATATGTGTTATATTAGTGAATATGTCTGCGCATGCATGGGCATTTGTGTGTGTGTGTGTGTGTGTGTGTGTGTGTGTGTGTGTGTGTGTGTACTTGTAATCGTAGCAGTTAGGAGGTCGAGACAGGAAAACCATTATTTCAATGCCAAATAGAGAGAGATACACAGCAGGTTTGAGAGCAGCTCGAGCTCCACAGAGATGCATTGGCTCAAAAAATGAAGCTAGAGGAAAGAGTTCGAGGGTGAATATGATCAAGATAAGTTGGGTTAAATTCTCAAAGATCAATAAAAAATATGAGAAATAAAACTGATAAAACTGTAACACTGCATTGAACACTTAAAATATATAAGACAGCAACAAAGCCAAGAAAATTAAATGTGAAAACAAAACTTTCATAATATAGACTGGTTTTGTGAAACATAGCATGCTAATTTACAGAAACTAATCGTTTATATTGTGTTCAATAGTAGGCATATTTGTACATCTTGTATTTTGTCTGTTGATGAACTTGTTATTTTGAATTATCCACAATGAGCCACCTTGTCTATCTCCATTACCATCACTTAGTCTTCCTATCAACAATGAAAGTGCTCCTTATTTTGATAGGACAATTAGCATAATGGCGCACTTCAAGCAAAAAATGAAAATAGAAAACATTTACTACTAAATTTCTTGTCAATGAAGCATGGATAATTGATAAATAAAAGATAAATAATGTCCCGCCAACATTCATTCACTGTGTGAGTGTAGCAAAAAAAGAAAAAAAAAAAGCATGGTTTTTGTCTTAGGAGCCCATATTATGTGACATTCAGACATGCTTTTACCCATTACCATTCCTTACTTGAAATAATGTGGATACCCAAGATATTATCTTACTTGCAAATTGATGTAGGCTATGCTTTCTGCTGGTGAAGAGGAATGGAGACAGTAATGCAGAAATGCAAACTGACATTTGCTAGCAAAGTAGTCATTCAAGGTTTTGAAGATTAAAAACTCAAAAATTTTAAACTTTAGTAATTCTAATATAAATTAAGACTAAAGCATCAGACACTTTGACTACATTCACAAAGCACAGTATAGAAGATGTTCTTGTACCTCAAAGAGTTTCCAAGGCAAAACATAACCATGTGGAAATTATGTAGTATATTTAACTGAAAGAAGACTATTTAATTGGTGAAAAATGGAATTTTAAAGAAGTGACATTAATGCTAGGACCAATTTAGTAAGGTGGAAACTGAATATAATTCAGACAAAGAAATTTTCAGGAGTAAGAAATAGAGACAAGGCTGTCCCAAGCTTCTCAACCTATTTCAAAATCCTTTAACTGAATAGGAAAGCATTTGTGTTAAAGTATGTAGATGCCCATTAAGAAAAGGGAGACAAAACAGTGAATACTGAGGAAATCCAAAGAATCATTAGGTCTTACTTCAAAAGCCTATATGCCACAAAATCTGAAAATCTAAATGATATAGAGAATTTTCTTGATAAATTCCATTTACCAAAGTTGAATCAAGATCAGGCAAAGAGTTTAAACCATCCTATAACCTCTAAGGAAATAGAAACACTCATCAAAATTCTCTCAACCAAAAAATCTAGATGGATTCAGCACAGAATTTTATCAGATGTTCAAAGAACAACTAATACCAATACTCCTCAAACTATTCCACAAGATAGAAACAGAAACATGACTACCTAACTCATTCTATGAAGCCAGAGTCACGCAGTACCTAAGCCACACAACGACCCAACAAAGAAAAAGAAGTTCAGACCAATTTTCCTTATAAGCATTGATGCAAAAATACTCAACAAAATACTTGCAAACCAAATCCAAGAACACATCAAAAATCTCATCTACCATAACCAAGTAGGCTTCATCCAGGCATACGGGGGTGATTTAACGTATGGAAATCCATCAATGTAATCAAAGTGAATGAAACAAAGTGAAGGGACAAAACCATATAAACAAAGTGAAAGAAAAAAAAACCACATGATCATCTCCTTAGATGCTGAAAAAGCATTTGACAAAATTGGACGTCCTTTCATGTTAAAAGTCTTAGAGAGGTTGGGGATACAAAGCACATAGCTAAACACAGTAAAGTTAATATACAGGAAGCCCATAGCCAATATCACACTAGATGAAGAGAAACTTAAATAATTCCACTGAAATCAGGGATACAACAAGGCTGTGCACTCTCTCCATATCTCTTCAATATAGAACTTGAAGTCCTAGCTACAGCAATGACAACTAGAGAATATCAAGGGGACACAAATAGGAAAAGAAGAAGTCAAAGTATCATTATTTGCAGATAATGTGATAGTATGTGTCAGTGACCCCAAATAGTCTACCAAGAAACTCCTGCAGATGATAAACACCTTCAGAAGAGTAGCTGGATACAAAATCACCTCGAAAAAGTCAGCAGCCCTTCTGTATACTAATAACAAATGGGCTGAGAAAGGAAGCAGGAAAACCATACCCTTCACAACCACCAGAAATAATATACAGTGTCTTGGTTTAAGTCTAATTAAGCAAATGAAAGACTTAAGTGAAAAAAAACTTCAAGTCTCTGAAGAAGGATGTTGAAAAAGACATCAGAAAATGAAAAGATTGTCTATGCTTGTGAATTGGGAGAATGAACATAGTAAAAATGGCCATCCTACCAAAAGCAATCTACAGAGTCAATGCAATCCCTATCAAAATACCTATACAATTTTTAAAGACCTTGAAAGATCAAATTTCAATTTCATATGGAAAAAAACTCAGAATAGCTAAAATAATCCTGTATAATAAAAGATATGCTGAAGGAATCTCCATCCCTGATCTCAAGTTGTACTATAGAGCAACAGTAATAAAAAATAGGTTGGTACTGGCATGAAATAGGCCATGAAATGGAATTGAATTGAAGACCCAGAAATAAATCCACATATCTATGGACATTTTATTTTGACAAAGATCCCAAATCAATACAATGGGGGCGGGGAGCATCTTCAACAAATTGTGCTGGTCTACCTGGATGTCTACATGTAGAAAATTTCAATTAGATCAATTTTAATCACTCTGTTCAAAACTGAACTCCAAGTGGATTAAAGACCTTAACATAAAACCAGATACACTAAATCTGTTAGAAGAAAAAATGAGAAGGAGTCTAGAACTCATTGGGATAAGAAACAGTTCCTTAACACAACACCAACAGCTCAGGCTCTTAGACCCACAATTAATAAATGGGACTTTATGAAACTGAATAGTTTCTGTAAGACAAAGGTCACCGTCAACAGGACAAAGTGACAGCCTACCGATTGGGGAAAGATCTTCACCAACCCTATATCTGGCAAAGGACTAATAGCTAAAATATATAAAGAACTCAAGAAATTAAACACCACCAAACCAAATAATCTAATAAAAATGGGGTACAGAGCTAAACAGAGAATTCTCAACAGATGAATATTGAGAAACACTTAAAGAAATGCTCAGCATTTCTAGCCATCAGGGAAATGCAAATCAAAATGATTCTCAGATTCCATCTTACAACTATCAGAATGGCTAAGATAAAAATTCAAAGGACAGCACATGCTGGCAAGGATGTAGTGAAACGGGATCACCCCTCCATTGCTGGTGGGAGTGCAAATTTGTACAACCACCTTGGAAATCTATCTGGCCATTTCTCAGCAAATTGGAAATAGTGCTCCCTGAAGACCCAGCTATACAACTCCTGGGCATATCCTGGAAAGATGCTCCACCATGCTCAACTATGTTTATAGTAACTTTATTTGTAATACCCAGAATCTAGAAACAACCTAGATGTCCCTAAACCAAAGAATGGAAAAAGAAACTTTGGTACATTTACACAATGGATTACTACTGAACTATTAAAAACAAGGAAATCTTGAAATTTGCAGGCAAAATGGATGGAACTGGAAATTATCATCCTAAGTGAGTTAATCCAGACCCAGAAAGATGCACATGGTATATACTCACTTATAAGTGGATAGTAGCCCAACATAGATGTCATCTGAGAAACATCACCCAGTGGGGATCAGGACAGATACCAGGACTCAAAGCTGGACTCTGAGCGGAGCACTGAAAGTTGTTGAAAAGAGTATGGAGATGCAAGGTCCACGAGGAAGCAGGAGTTCCACAGGGAGACCATAAAGGCCTGCAGATATGGGCACAGGGGGCCTGAACAAACTGATGCACCAGTCAAGGACAATGCATGCAGAGAGCCAAGACCTCCTGTTCAGATGCAGCAGATGGACTGCTGATTCTCCACATAGGGGAGAGGAGGGTATTGCTGCTGAACCTCCTATTTGCACTCGGGTGACCACGATTTGATCACTGCCCCTAGGTAAGACATTCTACCTGGCACACAGAGAAAGGGGATCCAAGCTACCTTGATGAAACCTAATAAGCTCTTACCAGAGGCCTCAAGTGGGGAATAGGCAGAAGAGGGAGGGTGGGAGAGAATGGGAAAATAAAAGTGTGAGGATAACAATGAGGATGTAATGTGAATAGATAATAATAAATATAATATGCATTTAAATTTCTGGGCGGAGGAGGAGGACGCTACAGAGACTGAGGCACCAAGCAAGGACCATGCATGGTGAGAACCTAGACATTCTGCTCATATGTAGTAGATAGGCAGCACATCTATTTGTGGGTTCCACAATATGGGGAGTAGGGACTACTGACATGGACTCTGGGCCCTCAACAATGATCACTTCTTGCAGGCAGGGTGGCCTTGCCAGGCTGCTGGGAAAAGGATAGAGGATGTACAGATGAGACGTGATAGGCTGAGGTCAGATATTAAGGGAGGAGGGCTCCCCTTTCTGAAGACAAGGGAAGGTAGAGAGAGGGGATGAGGGAGGATGTGAATGAGAGGAGATGAGGGAGGGTCTGCAATTGGGATATAAAGAATTCAAACTGCAGAACAAGCAGGTAACATGCTGCTAATCCCACTACCTGGTTATATCTCTGAGACTGGCTGAGACATGAATATCTATGCATAGACAATGCTTCTTTTTGGTTACAGAATCCCTGTGAATTATTTTTGATGCCATTCTTCATATGGTATGAATGAAGATTTACAGATGTCTTTCTTCTGAGCATACAAAGAGTATAGAACTAACAATAATTGTTCTGTGCATTCCACACACTTCATACATTTATAATTTTAGGACTGTATAATGCTTGTGAGAAGTTAAATGTTCTCAAAACAAAAGAACTGGATCCTGACACTGGATCAGACCTGACAGGATTCATTCCTCTCAGCATGCTGGATGTTGACATCCTGCATCCTTCATGTTCCAGCAACAAATGCTTCAGTTGCTGTTCCTAACCAGAACAAGACAGCTCCCAGAACAGCTTAGGAGAAAGCTTCTGATCTTAATTGCTCCAGCATTTCAGACTGTCCAAAACAGGACTTCTATTAAGCCTGGAATTTCTCAACATTTAGAAACTGGACCACAAATACTATTCCTAGCTTGTTTAACCATTTTCCCCAATGTTATTTAGGCCAGTACAAAGATATTATTCATCCCAAATCAACCAGAAGAAACATTAAGGGAAAGATTCCCCATTTACTTTAAGGGGAGTTGGGTAGGTTTTTGGTTGATTTCTTGGGCGATAGATGTTTATTTTCATTGAAAGTTGGTTATAAGTTACTATTTGTCTTATTCAGAAAGAAAACTAGGTTGAATTCAGGGATGTCACTCTTTTCTTTATCTTTCTTTCTTAGGTTTGGAGATAGGGGTTGAAAAGAAAGAAGGGGGAATATAGAAATATATAGGGATTATAGGACTTCTACTCTTCAATTTAAGGCCTTAATTGTTACTCACAAGATTATTTTTAATTTATTGGTATAATTTTTTATATTTTTATATTGGTGAAAAATTAGTTTAATTTTACATTGATATAGAACTCAAATTTAAGACTATTGTTCACACACATTATATATATTTCCACTCTAACATTAGGTATTGTACCCATAAAATTCAAGTAGAATACAGGTTTACCTTCAATACTTTGAAAGTGCTATTGCAGGATGTTTAGGATAAGTAACTTATACAAGTTAATTGTTAGTTGATCAAGTCATGGTCATGTCAATTACTAGTCTATTTATATTATAAGAATATACATCCTAGATTTAACAGATAGTTATGATGATATATAGGCAGATAGGGTCTTCAAAAACCTCAGAGACCTACAGAATATGGCTTTTAAAAGATGTTTTAATTATTTTAAAGATTCATTGACACTGAAACAGGTTAACTCCTGGAAACACACAGCCTACCTCAAAGAAGATGATTAGCATAAAACAGCCTCCTTATGGAGATGGCTTAAAATGTGGCAAATCAGCCACTGAGCAAAATGTCCTCATTTCATCCACTAACAGAATTCTGCCTAAAAATAGGACAGCTTTTATGCAGGCAGAGTCGATAGCCAAACTCTGCCAAGACAGGTTAAGCAAGTCCTTAATAGTTCCTGCCTCACTAATATGTCTGTCAGATATACTGGGCCAGAAGGCTGAAGATGATGCTCCAACATTATAGAGTTTTGGGTGACAATTCAGGCAGCAAACTGTTTTTTCTTTTCACTTTGGAAGCTGCTAACCTGTACTTCCTGTTTACTCAGGTAAGTAATTTTTACCTTCTCAAGTCTCTGATGAGTTGAAGACCAGATAGTTTAGTTTTACAATTAAGCTTAGTTGTTTACAGGTTAAGATGATAGAGGTTTTAAGTTGATAGAGATGAGATATGATAGATATTGATTTACATTCAGAATTTTAGACTCACCAAGTCAGGAAAGATGTTTTCTTCAAGGTTGCGAAATACAAATAGCCAAAACACTATGTATGTAGCATTTATATAATTCCTGATTGTTTTATGGTTCTTCTTGTTGTATGTAGTTTATTTTATATACATGTAATAATATAAAGGTATATATAAAATACTTTAAAGGATATTGCAAGCAGAGAGCCTAGACCCATGTTCAGATGTAGCCAATGGACAGCTCATTCTCCACATGGAGATGGGGAGGGAAGATTTGGCTGCTGCCTCTAACATGAACGCTTGTGGTCAAGATTTGATCGCTATCCCTTGGAGGAGAGGCCCTGTGGAAACACAGAGGAAGAGACTGGAGGAGGACCCCACAGTTCAGAGGTATATGGGAGGGGAATTGGGTGGAAGAGGGAGAGAGGATGGGAAAAGGAAAATAAGAGCAGGGGGATTACAATAGAGATGTAATATAAATAAATTATAATTTAAAAACATCACAATTTAAAAATCTAGGTCAGTTCAGTTGCCATAAACCTTAGAAGAAAATAGAGAATAAATCTCTACTCACTAAATAACGTTCAGTCCCCACATCTACTACCCTTCATTGGAAAGCCATTGATCAGGAGGTGCATATGTACTTCTAGAGTCTTGATATTCATGACATTTGCAGCTCGAAACCTGGGTCTCTCCCAACAAGTGTCTTCTGGGAGGAGGGCTGTGCCTAATTCTGGTAACAACTGTTATTGTAACAGAAGGTAAATCTTTGCCAGAATGACCTGTAAGCAAATACTGATGACTAAGTGAGTGCTGACTAGGAACACAGAAATGCTCTAGAGAAACCTAGAATATCAGTGTCAAAGATATTTCAGATGAAATAATATCCTCACATGAAATGAAGAAGAAGGTGGGGTTTGAAGCAGCTATTATAGGAAAGAAATCAGTGAACCGAGAAAACTTAGTAAAGTTCTTTATGCAAATTTTTCTCAGTATCTTCTCCACTGGGTGCAGAGTATAGTCAGAGTTATCCTAGGTGGGAAATATACATATATTTTTATATATAATATATTTATATATAATACATATTACACTGTATTTTAAGAATTGTCTATAGTTTCCTCTATATCAGGCCAAAGGGATGCTTGTACAAAAAATATGTTTTGAAATATAACATATCTGCATTTTTCTCATATTTCAGGTTGGTATACTCTGTTCTCCTACATAGTCAGACATTAGAAAGTATTGATAGTCCTACATTTATTCTAAATGCTCATGTAGCATGCATTTTTACATGTTTAACAAGCAGTCAACCCAGGCACAGGATTAAAGACAACTGTACAACCTCTGTGTTTATCTGGTCTTTCCAGGGGATAAGAGAGTGTCAGAGATGACATCTTCATTGGCAGTAAAAGATTGGGAAGAGCAACAATATAAGGTAAAATGTTAGATTCAGAAGTTGCTCCTTTCACCCAAGTGAATGTTTTTTCAAAGGATGTTCTGTAAGTATATATCTAGTCACATATTTAATACGTGTTCTAAAGTTTAATATGTTCATGGATAAAAATATTATGTAGAGCTTGATAAAGGGGATTGTTGACTGAATTTTATACTAAACTTCCCTACATATTGAATGAAAAAATAAATAGCCTAGACATCAGATATATGAACAAACACTGATGCCCATTAGGCAGATGCTGCCTTCCTCACCTGCCAAGCACTATTCTGCCTCATTATAAACCAGAAACTAGATCAGTATTTTTTTTTTCATCCTCACTTAAAATGACTTGGCTACTTTTCCAAGGTCAAAGACTTGCTTTTTCTTTTTGATAAATAATTTAAATTTCCTCCCATGGCTTTTCATCTGTCAACTGAAATGATGAATGAAAGCTCGTTGGTGCATCAATTAAAATTCAATTTTCTTGTTGTAACTCTAAAATGTATCTTTCTTGTTCTTGCTATACATCTGTTTGCAAAATTGTGTAGCCTGGTCATTTTTAGAATATCACTTTTAGATGACACCCAAATAAGGGGACAGTTCATGAAAGTTGATTGGGGCATATATGTAAATGTTAGACTATAAGTATTTAAACGCTTTTTACCTAGTATTCAGTTTGAATTTTATTAATCAATCTAAAGAATAATACAACCTAAATTTCACTTTTTCATTTAAAAAGGTAAAGATGAACATATATTTACTTTTATTTTTTTATTTTTTTTGTTTTAGGGAAGATGAAGAAAAATTCTGGAAAATAATACCAAAGTATAGGTCATATATTTACACAAACAAATGTTGACAGAAATTAAAATTATAATTATGGTTAGATTATGCTTGTGAAAACACAATTTAGGTCAAGAGTATAGTATTTTTCTTTCTTATGAAATAATAAATGTCACACAGTTAGAATATGTAATAAAATGCAATGTCGTGCTAAGTTACATCAAGTTTTAGTGTTCAAAGTAAGTGATAAGAGAAAAATTCAAGCAGTTATTATTTTGTTTGCAATGTGTTTTAAAGGTGTTTATTGGTCAGCTATATGATACTATTTACTTGGTGGTAGATTTGTTGAAAAAGACAATTGTAGATGGTTCTGCATATGGCAGATATGTTATAAGAATTATGAGTAATGAAACAATAAATGCAGAAGTAAATAAAGATCTCAGCAAACATGGTTGAAAATAATGAGGGATAGAAGATCCATGTCATGGTATAATTACAGGAAAGAGAGTATACATCAAACTGGACAAGGCCAAACGTAGATGACTCTGGAAAACTATTGCTTTGAACTATGTAGCATTCCTTATTATTTACTTTTGGAATTTCTCAGCAATTTGGTAAGTCACAGAAAAACTACATGATCTAAGAATATGTATAAAATGGAGATATTTCAATGACTACATTAGATTTATATAGTGATGATTGCTTATTATATTTTTTCAACATAAAACATATAAAAATCAATTGTGAGAAGTTAAAAATTATCAAAATTTAAGTGCCAAACAGAAGATAACATCCAGTTAATGTTTTCTTTTTTTTTTTTTTTATTAATTTATTCTTGTTACATCTCTATGGTTATCCCATCCCTTGTATCCTCCCATTCTCCCCTTCCTCCCATTTTCCCCTTATTCCCCTCCCCTATGACTGTTCCTGAGAGGGATTACCTCCCCCTGTATATGCTCATAGGGTATCAAGTCTCTTCTTGGTGACCTCCTGTCCTTCCTCTGAGTGCCACTAGGTCTCCCCCTCCAGGGCACACAAGCCAAAGGACTGTAAATTAATATAAGAACACAGTGCCCTAGTTTGGTTTTCTATTGCTGCAATGAAACATCATGACCAAAATGCAAGTTAGAGAGAAAAATATTTATTTGGCTTATATTTCCATATCAGTGCTCATCATTGAAGGAAGTCAGGGCAAGAACTCAAGCAGGTTAGTCACCTGAAGGGAAGAGCTGATGCAAAGGCCACAAAGGGATGCGTTTTATTGGCTTTCTCAGGATATTTCATCTAGAACTCAGGATCCCAGTCACAATGGGTGGTTTCTTTCACATAAATCACTAATTAAGAAAATATCTTATAGCCAGAACGTATTAATACATTTTCTCAATTGAGGTTAGTTTCAACTAACTATAGTTTGTGTCAAGTTGACAAATAACTAGCCAGCACACAGAGCATTAAATAATATCAGCCTCATGGCTGATTAGATGGCTCAGCAGTTAAGGGCTCATGACTCAACTCTGATGGCCTAATCTTGATCCCCAGGACCCAAGTAGTAGAACACTGACTCCAGTGACTTTCCTCTAGCATACATACTCACGTTATGGTACCTGTGAAATAAATAACTAATATGAAGTGATAGCAGGTTGATCCTGGTATGGTGGGACACGTATGTCATCCCAGGTTTCAAGAATCAGAGGCAGGAGAATCACTATGAGTTCTAGGCCAACCAGAAATACATAATGAAAACTAAACTGAGATAGTTTTGAAGCTATCATGATTGTGGAAAATAAGAGGTACCATGCAGACAGTATGCATAACTAGTGGTAAAATAGACTTTTTTCTCATATTGCTAATAGAAGTAAACATACTATGATTTGTTATGGGAAACTACTCTGCAGGGTCTAATAAACTTTTTAAACCAATAATCTGATTTTAAAAAATAACTTTCATAGAAATAAATGATTATATATAATACATCTTAATAATTATAGTGTACCCATATTAAGGAATAAACATCTGGCAGATTTATAAAGATTATATATATTATATGAAATAATATATAAAATAATATAATATATTATAATATAATCATATTTATTATATAATCTCATAAAATTTAATTGAAAAAGTAAATGTTGAGAACAAGGTTATAAAATGGCTAACATTTGTTAACAAAATAAAAATAAAATAAAAAAGTACTATTTTCTTGTGATCTTTAACTAGAAAAAAAATCACCATATTTGAAAGTCAAATCTCCAGGAAATATATTTATAACATAACCCCTACTTCTGAAGCTTAGGGAACATCACAGAAGTGGGCATGGACAGATTGTAAAAGATCAGGACAGGATGTCTGCCTTGAGATTGTGTCTTGTAAAAAGGGAGGGTGGCACTGGTTTACTTGCTGTCACCAGGACGCAAGCTACAAACTGTCCTTACAAGTTGTTTATTTGAGTTTGGAACAGAAAGTAGCCTGGACAATCGTTGGTGTTTTCAGTTATTTGTCTGGCTTCCTTCCAGATATTTAAAAGGCTATTTTTCTCTCTTCTGTGCCATTACCTTTTACTAGAGAACAAAATAATATAGAAAAGAAAGTTTAAAAATAAATGTAATGTGTGGAGACACACACATATATGCATATACTCCCTTATCCAGATCAAGTCACACATATGTAAATATGTGTGTTGCTGTAAAAGAGAGGTCAGATAACAGAGAAGCTGTGGTTAAATTCATTCTTCATTGCCCATGGCTTGTCAGGAGAACCTGAGTCATCTGATTTACAGTGATCACTGTTGGTAAGATTACATTGAGAATAGCATGTGTCTGACAGAATACTACTTGCAGTTTCCTTAAATGCATGCTGTCTGATTTTTCAATCATGTTGAGAAATTTTCCTCTAATGTATCATGTGCTAACACAAGCATGAAGATGTCTATAGGCTTTTGTAACTGCTACAAATATAATTCCAACCATAAGCATCACACTTAAGTCTCAAACCAGTCAAATTAATAAATGAGTGGTTAGCAGTAGCTATCTGAGAGGAAGTCAAAATTTGTTATTTCTGATTATAATAACGTATTTTGTTTCATTTTTTATTTTTTCCACATAAACCTGAAACCTCAATATTAGTACCACAAAGCCTTTCTTTTTTTAAAAAATATATTTTATTAATTTATTCATATTACATCTCAATGGTTATCCCATCCCTTGTATCCTCCCAGTCTTCCCTTCCTCCCATTTTTCCCCTTACTCCCCTCCCCTATGACTGTGACTGAGGGGGATCTCTTCCCCCTGTATATGCTCATAGGGTATCAAGTCTCTTCTTGGTAGCCTGCTATCCTTCCTCTGGGTGCCTTAAAGCCTTTCTTCTCATGTGGTGGAATAATACAGAGTTTTGTTGAACAAAATAAAATCATGGGACATAATGTTAATTTCCAACCCCACTGATGAGGAATGTCTGCTAAGAAAGTGGGAAAAGTGGATCCCTCAGTGACTTGCTTGCATTCTAAGCACCAGGAGATGAATATCATCCCAGCACCCTTAGTAGAGTGAGGGAAGGACCCAGAGGGTTCAGAGCCCCACAGGGAGAATATCAAGGCCTATGGATCTAGATCCAGGGGTCCTGCACAAACTGTTGCACCAACCAAGGACAATGCAAACAGAGAACCAACCCCCCTGTTCAGATCTAGCCATGGACAGCTCATTCTCCAAAGTTGTGGGGAGAGCAGTGATTGTCTGAAACATGAACTTTGGTACCCATGATTTGATCACTTCCCCTCGGTCAATGGGGAGGCCCTGTGGGCACACAGAGGAAGGAGGGCTCCATGTTAGAGATCTAGGAGAGAGGAATAGGGCAGAATGGGGAGAGAGGATGATACAAGCCAGGGGATAACATTTGGGATGCAACATAAATAAACTATCATAAATAAATAAATAAATAAATAAATAAATAAATAAATAAATAGGAAAAAAAGAAATGAAGAGACCATGACAAGAAAACCAAACCAACTAACCAAACAAACAAAACCCCAAACAAAAAACCTGATGTTGCAGTGTACACCTGTCACTTCAGTGAGGGAAAACAGAGATAGCAGGATCCCTTTGGAATCCTGGCCAGCTAATCTAGCTGAATCCAAGAAGCCCATGTTCAATGAGAGAATTATGTGGGAAAAAAACTGAAATGGAATAGTATCAAGAAATACCTCATGCCTTTTGCATCCACATACATATTGCATATCACATGCACGTGCTAGCAAGTGTGCCTATGCATGTGCATGCGGACATATAATTTAGGAAGTTTTTGCTGAAATTTGTAGTCAAAAGTCACATGCTAATACTGGGGATATAGCTCAATTAGTAGAGTGCTTGCCTAGTATACACAAAAATCCTAGATTCAATGCCAAGCACCTTGCAAACCAGATGTAGTGGAGCACACCTGCTATCCCAGTGCCCAGCCGGTAGATGCAGGGTGATCAGAGGTCCAAAGTCATGCTCAGCCACATCATGAGTTTGGGGGCGCCCAGTATACATAAGATCCTATCGCGGGAATAAAATATCACATTTGAGTTTTCATTGGAACAGAGGAAGCCTTGAGCGTGTGTTTAAAAACAAATTAAGTTCTGAGTGCGTGTGCATTGATTGATATGAGCACAAGGGCATCAAGGACTCAGTGCCATAGATTCCCAAAAGTGGCCATTCCTTCACTCGGGTAAGGATCAGAAGAATGGCAAAGGCTTCTTCTGATACTAGTGCAAATGTTGACAGTGGGTACAAGTACACATCATTATAAATGATTGACCAGTGTCAACTTCATCTTCCTCTTCCCAAATACTTATAGCTTGAGACTGATCACCCAGACATCTCCTACTGAGACTAGCCAACTCCTTCCCCCTGTGATGTACATTTATAGGTTTAGTTGTACAATTGGTACCATCATCAGAGTGAGCATAACTCACCCTATCCCAGAGTATTTGTACATGCATCTGTGTGTTTGTCTTATTTTTTTTTTATTCAATCAAATCCCCTAGTCAGGTTTCCAGGACCATGTCACACAAGGTGCAGCAATGATATTATTCTATTTAATGGGCATAAAATATTACAATTTTATTATTCCTATAATCTTACAAAGGAAATAAATCAAATTTAGCTTTTAATCATAGATGAAAAATATTATCCTACTCTGAGTTTGAAATGCAAGAACGAAGCCAGACTGCTCTTTGTACATTTCTCTAAAGAGGAAACAAATGTAGGATCACTACCATTTTCTTACTATTGATAACATATTTTCAGTCAATTTCTTCATTTAATCAAACTTGATTGAGCACTTACAATGAGTCTGACATCACTCCTTGAACTGGAGATAAGAACCTCATGCAAAATGGGAAAATATGTGGCCTGACCTTGTTTGACTTTCAATCTAGCAAACATATTAAATATATAATATGGTGCTTGATTACTAGTTCTGTGGAAGAACAGAGAGCAAAGGAAGCAATGGTGTGGTGGGAGGGATGCACCTACATGCAATTCGCATGTAGCTGGAGAAGGTGCATATAGTCTTGTGTGGAATGGATGAGGAAGAATGCAATTTTGTATGCAGTGGATGAAAATACATGCAACTCTTTATATAATGGGTAGACAGGCATGCAATGTCATATGGGTCTTTCTGGGAAAGCATCAAGGAGAAAGAGCATGTAAGCAAAGGGCTGAAGCAAGAGAGAAGGGAAAGTCTGGGGAAGAGCATTCCAGGTAGTAGGGTTGAGATCAATGTGGAGGGTCATTTTTGCCATCATAGTCACCAATTTAAAATTATTTGTAAGCAGATGTTAGATGTCTTCTAAGACGAATTTTCAAATGGGGCTAGCTGAGTTCAAATTCGTGAAAGTGAGCTTTGCTGAGTTTTTCCTAGATTTGTTTCTGTATGTCGCAAATGCCCTTTTTACTTTGCTCTAGTAACTCACCTATACAATTAGAAGCTCATAAACTAAAAACATGAAAGGTTCAAGGACACTTGATTTGAAGGTGAAAAAACTGACCATCTTCATGGATGTCACTCCCTGTCCCATTTAACATTACATTTTTAAAAGTAGATTGATGTACAAATGACTTTTATGAATTAGTAAGAGATAATGTAAGCAGGAGACAATGCCTTGAGTTTTCTAGCTGAAATTCTTTTTTCTTTTCTTTCTTTTTAAAGTTACTGAACGTTTTGTGGGCTCCTCATATCAACTCTTGGAGCCTCTAATCTCCAACAATCAAGTTAGTTCATTGCATTAAGTAACAATCAGAGAACAATTAAAATCCATTTATCTTCAATTGTTTCCTAAAGGACTCTATAAGACACCTTGGAAAAGAAGGAAAATGAAAGCAGAATGAGTTGGAGTCTGAATTCTGATTTCTTAGTACCCATTAAAACATAAACTTCACTTTGGATGATGCAATCCTGTACTTGTGGTAGGGAACATATTACACTATCCCCCAGCTTGTGTACATTAAAAATAAATAAACACTTTGGAAATATGTGATGGGATACATATTGCATAAAGTGTACATTTTCTCTGTCTACCTATGGTCTCTCTTCTGCTATTTATAACTGACCCTATCTAAATTAGAAGGCTGCTTCCCCAAGTCAATCCCTCTCCACACAGAACATGCAGAGTTTAGGAAAACAAAGCTTTGCTGTCTTGCTGAAAGCAAGCCATACATATTCATGGTGCAAACAGAAAATCGTTTACCAAATTGTGGATGGTAAATACAAATTAACCCTGCGACAAAAAGCGTAGTATTTGCATTTTCAAGACTCAGATCTCTGTGGGACTAATTAGATGATCAGTAGGAATTAGAGTTATCATGAACACAACCTGGTTGTAGAGCGAGCGAGTGAGTGCTTGTGTGGCAGGGGGTTGCAGTGGTAATTATTTTTCATTCTTCATAGTTCTTCATGACTAGTGTGTAAACTGATGGATTAACACTTTCTGTGGATATATTTTTTAAACTGTTTAAGAGTAGGTAAGTGAAATGGTGTTTAAGTATTTTTGTTTGCTCAACAAAACAGCAACAAAGAAAACTACGGAGAGTCTAGAAGACCCTCCAAAGATAGCCCCCTATCCATCTCTGCTGTGCTCTCAACTGATTAACAATTCAGTTTTTCCTTCCTATGGAATGCAGCAGTCTGTCAACTGTTTTCTCTGGCACAACCTTTGCTCTACTCTGGCCCATTTCAGAAGTGCTGTCACAATGGATTTTCTGAGACCCAAATATTATCAAGTAAGATCATCTGCAACATCCTAACATGCCTTTTGGAGGAAAGCCAACCTTCTTAGCTTGCACAGATAATCTTGGTTCTGCCTTCTCTCCAGACTCATCTCCTGGTACCCCATCTGTCAACACTCTTAACCAATAGTCAGTCCTGTGCCAGCTGTGGTTTACACACTACACATTTCATTCTCTACAGTCCAGCTTGATTAAATCATACCCAGTTCCTATTTGCCCAAAGGCCTCTACAGCTCCTCTGCGTTTTCACGTCATTCTCTCCTCTTACAAAACACTCTAGTTTCTGCTGCTTGCTAATTTCTTATGAACTAGGACACAACTTAGACATAAGGCCTTTGGGAAGACCCAACTGACTTAATTTTGTTACTGCCACATGTGTCACATTGGGCCTATAACTGTTATGTACTTAGAACACTCCTTAATGTCTTCCAGGTCTCCTCTCATCTTCTTCTTTTCCTAGAATGCCACTTCTTGGAAGCAAAGACTTCCCATTATGTCCTCTAGTGTTTAATCAATTCAGTGGCACCCAGTTGATGTGAAGTAAATATGCACTAAATGAATAAATACCTTAGAGGATGATGTTGAGTTTCTCAGAAAATTAAAATGTGTCAAATGTGACACCTAGTTCATCAAAGAAGTTTTTTTTTATTATTAATAAGGTAGTTTAGACAACAGTACATTTATATTTTCTTTTATTTTAGTTATATCCAAATAAATAGCCTTGGGAATATATTTCAAATTTTAATTTATCCTGTCACGAAGAATCAATCCTTGTAGTTTTATTTGAATCTCTTTGAAATAAAAAGCTTTAAAAATTAATATATCATGCCTAATAATTGAACCAGGTCAAAAGACAATTGAGATCTTTCCTGTGATGCCCAGAAACATATAGCCAGGACTTGGAATGACTCAGCAGTTGTTTGAAAACAAATCATAGAAACCTAATTTGCAGAGAAGACAAACGAAAGAGCATTTGAAGACATAAAAACTTAATTCAACACAGGGAACATTAACTCAAGACCAACAAACCAGACCCAGAGGCCACAACTACACTACTAAATGGTTTTGTTGTTTTTTAAAAATATGTATGTGTTTGTTCTAACATGTTTCAGTGGTTGTATTTTAAAAGGTAATTATGAACAAATATAAAGTCAGGTCAATATTCATTCTTGTAAAGGAGGCTGAAATAGGACTGCAAGTTCAAAATATTTTGGGCAACAAAGCAAGTTCACCATCAGCCTAGATGACTTAGAAAAACCTTGTCTCAAAACACAAAGTGAATAAATGACCAGGTACATACATACACACAGCGGGGGGGGGGGGGGGGGGGGTAGGGGAGGGACACACAAAAGCTATGCAATATTTTTTTCTTTTTCTTTTAAAGTAAATTTTTAATATCTGGCTTTTCACAGAGGAAGTTTGCAAAACTCTAGTTCCTTATAGGCAACTTGATCATAGACTAGGGATGAAATAAATAATAAAGATGCGACTGGCTACTGCAGTATTTAATCTACAGTAGACCAGTAGAAATTTTAATCAAGTGACAAATAGAATCTTCATCTATGCTCAAAAAATTGAAGTCTTCTCTGGGTCCTTCTATCCTTCCCCCACTCTACCTACCACAAGACTTCCTATGCTCTACCTAATGTTTGGCTGTGAGTCTCAGCATCTGTTTCCATCAGCTGCTGGGTGGAGCCTCACAGAGGACAATTATGCTAGGATCCTCTCTGCAAGCATGGCAGAGCATCATTAATAGTGTCAGGAGTTGGCTCTCTCCTATGGCATTAGTCTCAGGTTGCACCAGTCATTGATGGGCCATTCCCTCATTCTCTGCCCCATATTTATTCCTGCATATCTTTAGATACGGTATATTTTGGACCGAAGCTTTTGTGGGTGGGCTGTTGTCCTACTCCCTCCACTGGAAGTCCTGCCTGGGTAGGAGGTGGCCAGTTCAGTGTCCATCTCTCTCTGCTGCTAGGAGTTTCAGATAGCGTCACCTTCATATTCTCCTAGGAGTCTACTCTCTCACCTTCCAACTCCTCTTTCCCCACAGCTGATCCCTGCTCTTGTTCCCCTCAATAATGTCACAAGAAGGCCAACTGAGTCAGCTAACTTAGGGGTAGTAATCATGGGGGTTTACAGAGACTAAAGCACCAAACAATGAATATGCACGGACTGGACCTAGTCCCCTTACACATATGTAGCTGATGGGCATGCTGGGACATCATCTGGGTACCCTGGCAAGTAGAGCAGGAGAATGTCTCTGACATGAAGCATATTGCCTGCTTTTGCATCACTTTCCTCTAGCTGGGCTACCCTGTCTGGCCTCAGTAGAAGAGGATACATTTCATATTGATGTGACTTGGTGTGCCAGGGTAGGTTGGTATGAGGGAATAGGCTCCCCTTTTCTGAGGAGAATGGAAGGGAAAAAAAGGGGGAAGAGGGTGAGAGGGCAAGACCAGAAGACTAGAAGGAAAGGGGCTATGAGAAGTGAAGTGAAAAAAATTATGCAAGCCAGAAAGCAGTCTTCCTATGACATCTGCATCAGCTCCTGCCTCCAGCTTCCTGCCTTGTTTGTTAAAAAATGATTATATTATTTACAGTTAAAAAGATCATCATAAAACAATTTTAGGTGTCTTTTAAATCTATTTTATATATAAACATTTTTGTATATGTTACTAACTAACTAGTCCTAGAAACGAATCTTATTTTGCAAGCTCCACTACAGCCCTGACAATTTCGTAAAGACATTTGTTTGGCTATCAATGATGTGCATACATAATAAGAAGATTTTTTTTTTATCAAATTGAAAAAACAAAGGTGAAAGTAAAAGAAAATGCCTCTTGAACAGCTCTTTCCAGACATGGATACAAGTATAAGATTTGTTTTTAGCCAAGTTGTCTTCTGATAGTCACTGTGAAGAAGGACATGTGTATGCTATCCCATATTAACCACAGAGTTTGGTTCATCTAGATTATGTATGTTGTCTAGTAGGTCCCCAAACTCCTAGATCCTTCACTTCACATAATATGTGTACATGTAACCAAAGCTTCAAATCTATCAGCAGTGATCAATGAGTATTAGTTGGTTAAAATATGAATAAACTATAACAGGAGTCAAAGATTACTTTAACAAGTGACTTGAAAGTCATTGAGGTTTATAAACACGAAAATTACGACTTGAATAAATAGATGTTCAGAACTCGGATGAATGACAAAATGAGTTCCAAATTGTATAGTGCATTCCGTTCATGTTCTTAAGAAAATGAGAGTGTATATAATGGAGTATATAATTGAAGCAATTATGATGTGTGAAGTTCTAAGTGGAATATATGGAAATGATCTGTTTCTAATAGCCCTTAATTTGGGTGTCAGCACTAAAGTTGGCAAGTACCCCTAGCTCTAAAAAGTCTTTTCTGACCTTGTTCTTATTTCGTCTACATTTAACTGTCCCTCCTCCACATCTCTGTCTAAGAACAAAGCTAAAATCGGGTTGCTCAGAACGATGATTTACAAAGCTGTATGTCCATCAAAGCACACCATGTCCCTGCTTGAGGACCTACTCTCAATATGCAGCATTTCATACGCTCTTCACAACTTGTTCAATTAGAGTTTGTATGAGATATTGCTCTCCTTGCTCTGACTAAACATCTAACAAAAGTAACTTAGGGATAGAAAGGTTAATTTGGGCTCAAGGTATCATGAATCGTGATGGATTCAGTGCATCCCTGCCAGGAAGTCATGGCAGCCAAGCCTCAAGCAATGGTCACGTTGTGTCTGCAATGAGAGATGAATGGTAATGCTCAGATTGCTTTCTTCTTTTTATTTAGTTTTGGACCCCAGCCCAAGGAGCAGTGTCACACCAGGTTAATGTGTGTCTCCCCACTTCACTTTAATACATATACAAATGTTCAGGGACTTGCCCAGAGGTTTATTTCCTAGGTGATTCTAGATCCCATAGATTTCATGATCAGTATCAATTATCATAAGATTCTAATATTGCAACAAAATGGAAATTCAGAAGAGATGAAGTCTATACTCAAAATGGATTATACTGTCATAGTTTAGATAAGGTTAGAAAGCAGAAACCACACTTTCAGGGCTGGCCTTAATCACTATCTCAGGAGGGTAGTTTGATGCTTCTTGTGTGTATGTGTGGTGGGTTATACATGTGAAAGTATTTTCATGTGTACGTTGGTAAGCAGTTGTGTAGTTGTTAGTGTGGACAAGAATGCGTGTGCATATAGAGGTCAGAGAGAGGCCAAAAGGAGGTGACTTTCCTTGATTCCCACAGATTTGGCTCGGCTGCTGGACAATGAATTAAAGGTCCATCAGTCTCCACCCTACGGCTACATGACATCATACCCAGATTTTTGTGTGGATTCTGCACATCTATCTCAGAGCTTCTCTTGAACAACTAGGATTAGATCCGTGAGCCATCTCTTCATCCTGGTTAATATATCTTTGTCTGTTGCCTTGACCACTCTTTTTAATTGCTCAATTCCCATGTTGATTTGAAGTTCAATTCATAAAGTAATTCCCTTACTTCTATAGTGTTGACTATGGCTTTCGTCCCTAGTGTGATTTCTAATTGATGCATGTATTCAGGAATCACAAAACAATGAAATAAATTGAGGACAACCTTAACCAAAGACCCATTTCTGTGGATTGTTATGCTCTGGCACTTTTTTTAATGTAAAAAGATAACTCAAATTATTTAAGCATAACACTAAAATATTACGTGCTATATGTCTCTATAGAAGAAACCAAAATGAAACTTGCTTAGGTGAAGTCCTCAAATCTAAACAATAATGTAATGTTCACAGTTACATACAATTCGGGATAGGAGGAGCTAAACATTATTGGGAAAATGCACATAGATTATACAGACCATCCAGTATGGAAAAGATGTTATAATACATGCTATAATTGTGTATGGACACTCCCTCAGAGATCACAAAGATAAGCAAAATAGGACTGAGAGGTGAAAGCCTTGATAATGACATAATTATGTGACATGTTTTAAAAGCCAGACCCAGATTTCTATAGCAATAAGAACAACATTGGTAGAGAAATATGGCTGGGCTAGAACTTGAGTCCCAAAGGTTGGGATGACAAATACTTTGAGAAGAGGGAAAGAAAATAATCAAAGAAGAGGAATTTGAAACTAGGGTTAAAATTGTTTGTACACTACAAGGAAGTCAGACTGAAGGGAATGGAGAAGACAAGAAAGGACAATGAAAAAGATAAGAGAAGATGCTAAGAGTAGATTTTTTCAGTTCTCAGAATGTATACAAAATAATATGAAAAAGAAGAAAATTAAGAAATGGTGGAGAAAATTAAAAATTATATATAGGAGCAGAAGGCCTCCACATACAAGGCTGTCTTAACTCCAGTGTCACCACAATGACTTTTCAAACTAAATGTGTCCTGTGAGTTGTCTTACATCTGGATTCACAAGACATTCATATCAAGATAGGAAAGTAGGTGCATTCCAATAGAATTCCAAGAGTCTAGATGTGCAGGAAAACCCGAGTAAGCAATATCTATATGGATTGATGAACCTTGGAGATTGTAGAATGCAACAATCCATGTGTTGGACCTGGAAGTAAAGTTGCTAAGTGCTCTATAGAGCCAGATTTCCCCAGATCTGGCTCTATGAATTAAAACTACTGTGCATTAAATATTCTACTTGTGGCCTGCCCTTTAATCACCCTAACAATTTAGAGGGTACCTAGTATTATTGTCTCCATCAAGCAATGAGAAAAACGGAGTCTCACAGTGATTACATTACTCTACAGAATCACACAGCATAGAGAAGTCTAAGATAACATTCAAACCAAGGCCTTTTTGATTCCTGAAATAGCATCTAAATCATCACTTCACTGTGAGATGGAAATAGTTGCATTCACCAGAGGCTCTGCATATATCAAAACCAGATTATTTCTGGAACACTGCACAAAACCTAGAATCTAATATGATCTTTTTTAACTCAAATGAGACAAAGCTGTAATATCACCATTACTCTTTATTAGGTAAAGGACTTTTCAAGTATCACTTAAAGCTCACATGACCTTACCCTTTCTTGTGGAGACAAGTATTTCAAATTAGAAATTACAATTTTGACATGTTAGTATGGTATATACTAAGTCCAAGCCAGGCTTTTAAATATAAAAGTATGACATTACTATGATCTAATAAGCAAGAGGAAGTAAACGTTCTCCTGTCCTTCAGCTAACAAAGATAGTGGCAGTGCTTTCTGCATATTTGTTAAAAACTAACAAACAAACCAAGGTAACTGGTCATGTGAAAAATATAATGCAACCAACAATTTTAGTTTTAAAGCATAGATAGGTACGGATTTTTAAGAGGTGACTTGATATGTGATCCTTCCAGAATTCTATATGAAAGGCTTCCTATTAACTGTCTCTTTTAAATTATGATTACTCAGCATAAGAATCTGGCTTAAAGCAAAAGAAATAAACATCCTTACTAAAAAGAGCATGTCCAGTATAAAGAAGTAAAATTCTAGAGTGGTTTATTGAACTAAAGAGGGTGAGTTCCCTGGTTATCAGTTACTTATTTTTCTTCTACAGTGAATCATAACAACAAATTTGGGAATCTTAAAATGTAATACTCTATCTATTTTGCCTACCAGTCTTTAAGGAAGCATTTGCTTTCTGTGTCTTTACTTTTGCATTTTTACATATGTCACTTCTCATGTTTTTATTTTCCCATGTACTAAAGGCAGGATCTAACTCTTTGCTTATATAATGTGGTGTGCTAAACTGGTAAAAGATCTGAATTGACTTTTGTTTTTGCTATTCTTTTATTTCTTAAATGAAATTTGGTGAAATTGCATGAATTTATAATTTCAAATATTTTCTTTTTTAAAGATCTAATCATGTTTCATTGGTTTGCTGTTTTTATTTGCTTTGTATGGTGTCCACTCTCCATCTCAGAATCAAGAACTGGTAATAGCTAACATTTTAATGTCAAGGACAAGGTGTTAAAGATTTAAGACAAGAGTTACTAACCTTAGCACTACACAATTTCAAGTGAGATAATTCTCTGCTGGGAAATGTGAATTGCATATCACAGAATACTGGCCATCATCACACACCCTCCTCACATTCTACATCCATACCCACCAGGTCCAACTGCTAAAACTCAACTCTTGCCTAAGTTCACCAAGTGCTTCCAGGAGCCCAGCACTAACTTTATCCAAAATAAATAGCATTCCACTAAAAATGCATTTATACACACCAAGATACACATCTTACACAATGTTCACATTCTTGAACTCTTTTTCTCATATTTTAAAATATTTAACCACTTATCTTTTATAAAACTCTGGCTTTCTTAATATCTTATACTTTTTTTCATTCAGAGACAACAACTGTGATCCACCAATTTCCAATAAAACAAAATATAAGAACAATATGAAAGGCCCTTGACTTTATAAGAACTGCAAAAAGATTGTTCCTTCACTTGAAAAATTCTGTGAAGCGAGTACATAAAGGAACAGGTTGTCATGGTATTGGCGAGTATTGTCCCCACGGAGACTTGAGCAGAGAATAGAAGAAACTATTATAATAGGAGGCCAGGAGTCCCTCAGGGACACAGGTCACTAGAGAGTGTGTGTGGGGCCTGTGTTCTACACCAACACTTCAGTCCACATTGATACTTGTACATGTTTTTAATTATTATAAAGTTTTGACATCCCTGGATGGAATAACCTCTTTCAACGCCCTTTCCACACATTTTTGTCTTCTTAGTTACTACTCGTAATTTTTTATTTGTTTGTTTATTCTGCCCTAAATTGATTTTCTTTTATAGATACAAGTTTCTCAGATAGTATTAAGGCAAGTAGTTGCTTCTGTGCCCGAAGTACTACAACAAAAGCAAGTTTAAATGCAACAAGTGGGAGCTGGGGAGGTGACTCAGCAGGTGCGAACAGCTCACAGTGCAGCTTTTGCAGAGGACCCTGCTGTGGTTCATACCATGTACCCATGTCTTACGGCTCACAATCTCCTGTGACTTTAGCTCCCAGAGATCTAACATGCTCACCTGGCTTCCACAAACATGGCACCTATGTGCAAAATCAATCAATCAAACAAACACAAATAAAATAAAGTGAAATAAAATATTCAAATGTAGGAGGTTTACATATCATACCACTGATTGGAAGGAGTTGAAATCAGTAACATTTGTGATTGGTGTGAATTCAGACAAAGAACTAGCTTAAGTGCAGTCATGAAGCTAAAGAAACTCCATGAAGAGTAAGGAATATGCTACACATGTGGTGAGAATGTAAGCTTAGCATAATATACTATATTCAGTTTAAGAGCAAAGAGGATTTTATCTTTACTCCCTTGAGTTGAATCCCCTAACTAAGCTCATGCCAAAAGCAGAATACCAGCTATGGTAACATATAACTCTATTTTCATAACTCTTATTTCCATGTAACTTTAATTTTAATGTGGACCACAATTATTCACAGAAACTAATGCCAACTAAATCAGACAGTTTTCATTTGTTTCTTTAAAGAAAAATATCAATGTCACTCGTAGGAATCTATGGCAACCACTGAAATGGAAGAAATTAATGGTTAAGATGCCTTGTGGTCCAACCATATCCTTGTGAGCTTTCAGCCTGATTTATTCAACTAACCATGTCACTACACAGCATTAGTCCTCCAGGAGATAAAGTGCATTATAATAATCCACGGAATGACTGGTCTTGATTACTATAATTATCCAAGCAAATAAAATGTACCTCTTACTTCTTAAAATACATATACTTAGAACATAAAAATATATATTCTTATATACATTTGTAGTGTGTGACTAGAGAGATACAATTGTAAGTATATTTTTCTATGTATTGTTTGTTATAGATATATTGCTTTCTGTTTTGTGTGTTTATTCAGCATTTCTGTTTTATTTAACTATATCAAAAGAGCAACTAGTGTTCATTCATTAAACACAGTGCTTAAGTATTTTATAAGAGTCCAACAAATTTTAATTTGACTACATGAAAACTAAATATTACAAACACAAAGGTTTTAGGAAGAGCTATGATATAAATAAATCTCCAAATATTAATATGTGTATATAATATAGTAAAATATTAGCTGATATAATTATTTATATTTTACTAATAGTAAAAAAAGACAACAACAAATAGGCAACATACTCCAAATATTTAAATTTATATTCTGGCATACCAGAGTTAACATATGTTTTATCCTTGGTTTTAAAAATCTCTACATTTATAGGGAAGCTGAAAATTCTTAAACAAACAAGTTAGCTAAATACTGAATTAGATTTGAGAGTATCAGTAACTTGTTGGTTCTTAAAATAAAATTAATTCTTTAAAGTTTTCCTCAAATAGTTTGTGTCTCAAAGTTACTCAAGATCTTGTGAAGATGGATCGATGGGATTCACTCTCAGAGCATCTGTATCTTTATGAGTGTGTGTGTGAGTTTAAGAATGCACATTCTAGCAGGTTCCAAGGTGATGCTGTTTACGCTAGTGCAGAGAACTGATTTTGAAAACCAGCTCTTGTTATTGGAAGTTTTACGCAGCGAGTTTTAGGATTCCTTTCATTGGAGTTAGGTGATCTGATCATCTGTGTAAACTGACAGCATTGATGCCCAGTGGCAGTGTCTTTTTCCTTATTGTGTCATGTTGGTCAAGGAAACTTTTTCTCTATTTACTAGAACATTTTTAATCTCCTAAATTATCTATAAAGCAATCATGAAATCAGATTAAAAAGTGTCAGGATGCTCTTCCAAGTATTAAAATAATGAACAAGCAATGTAGAATTTTATGGATCTGGAGGAGAATTCTGGCAATAAAACAATAACAAGGAATATGGCAGGTGAGGGTAAGAAGAAGATCTAGGAAATTGATAAGTATTGCACACAGTGATGTGATTACCTTATAATTTTGTGCCAAGAGGTCTGCCTATATTTAAACTATGAATCATATTTAAACTAGAAATAACAGCCTTTTATAGAATATGCTTTATGTATAATCCTGAGCATTCATTGTATGGGTGTTAGTAATATAATTCGTTTCAATAGGATATACAAACCTAGCTTTGCTCACAGATTGTAGCTGATGCTCACTAGCATATTTTACTGTCTGAATATTAGCTAGCAGAGTTGACGTAGGAAAGATGTATAGGTGGCTGAATGTTCCCATGTGAAATGAAGTCTGATCTTAAATCTTATTTAGTATTGCAAATCCATTTTGGTTTAAACAAATAAAAAATTAGGACAAGCAAAAATAAGTTTTATAGCCGGGCATGGTGGCGCACGCCTATAATCCCAGCACTCAGGAAGCAGAGGCAGGTGGATCGCTGTGAGTTCGAGGCCAGCCTGGTCTACAAAGCAAGCCCAGGACAGCCAAGGCTACACAGAGAAACCCTGTCTTGAAAAAAAATTATTACTAAATAATTTAATAAGCTTATATAAAATACTACATATCTGAAGTTTCTCTGCATTAACTTTATAAAATTGTGACTACCAGGAAGAATTAAGTTAGTGGGTTGAACAAGCTGTGGCAGTTAAGATTCTGTGTTACCAGGACCATAATTATCAGAGAATCAGCCTTTTAATAAGGTGAATAATGGACAAAACACACTCTGTTAAGTACTGAGTTGGAAAGACCCAGGGACCATTATTGTCATAATAGGATAAGGATGAGTTCCTCAATGTCCTTCTCCAGTAAAGTTGAAAGACAGGAGAGACTGAGGTAGCTTGTTTAGCAGATAAAAGATTTGAAGGTCAGTAAAGAAAGGTAGTCTGAACTCACCTGATGTCGGGGCTGCCAAATGATTGCCTATTGAGGAAGACCTTATGTTATTTAATGTGTGTGGTACTATCCTAGGAAGCTATATTGAGATAATTCTGTTCAGGCTTACTGCTTGGGAAATTTTAAGTGCTTACATTTTCCTTACCTTTGGAATTCACAGTAAATATTGCACCATTGCCTTCCCTGAACTTGTAGAGCATTGTGAACCTAATAGAATGCCACTGAAGCAAAACCATGAAAGAATTTATGTGATGGAATTAAGTCAGGGACATGGGAGAGGGTAGTAGAGTGACCTTTCGTTTTAAGACTAACAGCTTGGGAGTCCAATTTGATGTTAGGATACTGAGAAGCCACCTACAACTGCATGAAGTCACTGAGCCACAGTTTAAACAGGGGTCTGTGACTGAGGGGGACCTCCTCCCCCTCTATATGATCATAGGGTATCAAGTCTCTTCTTGGTAGCCTGTTATCCTTCCTCTGAGTGCCACCAGGCCTCCCTCTCCAGGGGACGTGGTCATATATGGGGCACCAGAGTTACATAGGGAAGGGAAATAGCGTGAAAGGGGGAGGAATGGGGGATAGAAAGGATGGGACAAGAATTGAGATGTAATATGAATAATTTAATAAAAATAAAGAAAGAAAGGAAAAGGAAAAGAAAAAGACAGGAGTCTGTGGTACAGGACCTGTTTCATACTCTTTACCTATACTGTTTCTTGCCCTGTTATTCTTGTTGCATCAAGTGGTTTTCCCCAGACTCTGTACTGCACTCTATAGGAAGCATGCTCAGCTAGTGTTTAAACTCTAGATAAGGAGCATTGGATTTTGTGCTAACTCATACCAGCAAGAGGGAAACAAACTATTTCAACTGTCCACAGTAGCAAACCATGTTCATGTTGACCAATGGTCAAACATCACAGACAGGAAGATTTGAATACCTTTGCCCATGCTTTGGAGTATAGAGACTACAAATAAAGAAAATCTTTAAAAAAGAAAGACAGAAAACAAACAAACAAAACCCAGAAAGATGTGCAAGTTGGAAGAGTTAGTAAATATCTACTCTGCCTATCACGACAACTTTAGTGAAGACAATATCTTTTTTCTTTTATATTTCCTTTTAATCTTACTTTCTTTTTTCTTTTTCTTTTTTTCGAGACAGGGTTTCTCTGTGTCGCCTTGGCTGTCCTGGATTCCCTTTGTAGACCAGGTTGGCCTTGAACTCACAGCGATATGCCTACCTCTGCCTCTCAAGTTCTGGGATTAAAGGCGTGCGCCACCATGCCAGGCTAATCTTACTTTCTTTTAAGGGATGAAGAGTCAACATAATACTTATCTCCAAAGCATTCTGACATTTACATATTTCTTATTTGGTAGAAGTATTTCACCTAAGAAACCTACAAATAAATGATAACCTTCAGGCTCTAGCACAGTACACCCTGTCTCAACTACACTACACCAAATAAGCTAACAAGGAAATTATGTGAAAATCTAAATGTAAATATATTGTATTCAACACTAAAAAACAATACAGCATCCCAGGATCCACTGACAACAGAAGTCTCTTCCAGTGAAAGCTTTGTATATGAAAGTGAGAGAGACAGTCATTCCAACACATGAAAAAATTTCAACAAAGAATTATAAGAAACATGAAACTTCAGGGTAATATGACTACTTCAGAAATTTGTTACTCTGTTGCAACAGACTATTAAAATGGGTGATATCATACAAAAAGTTAAAATCATCTTAAAATAAATAAATTTCAATACATATAAAAACAACAGAATGCATGAAGAATGCTGATGTTGCTGTGAATATGATGTTCAATATGAGATTTTTGTAGCAAGGCCACATAAAATTATTAGACATTAACTTCAATAAATAAAATAAAAATCAATGAAAAGCATAATAGAGAGACTAGACCAAGTAGAAGACATAATTTCAGGGTTTGAGTATACATCAGAACATCCAAGCATTAATAAAATATTATGGATACAACATGAAATACAGAAGGCATTTAGAACCCAAAGCAGGCATAACCAATAAAGAACCTCCCATACTATATTATATTTAAAATGTTAAGTATGTAATATAGACTCAATCCAGGAAAACAGATCAGTCTCTATCTCAGCCATCATTAAAGAAGCTTCCTTTCACAGCAGATTGAAATAAATACACACTCCCACAATCAGACATTATGGAAAGAATGAAAGACCTTGGAACACTCAGCCCTAAAAGGGATGTCCTCATCAAAACCCTTTGCTCATGGTTCAGAGAATCTCCTGGAATAGGAGTAAGAGACTGAAGGGATGGGGGACATTAAGTAAACAAAGGCTTCTAAGCCAACAAGGTCAATATGCATATGAACTCATAGAGACAGCTGCAGCATGCACAGAACCTTCATGGGTTGGTACCAGATGAGGTCCTACAGCTGAAAAGAAAAGTAGACACATAGGTCCATCCCTAACCCAGAAGCAGTTATCAATTAACAATCACTAGCAAATAAAGATACAGTTTCTTCCAAGGACTCCCACTGGGAGTACAAACTTCTCTCAAGGCTATGTTGAATGCCCAGCAATATATGAACTTAGCAGCATCTTTGTAAGTTCCTTGTCACATAATATCCTGTAGTTTTTAAAAAATAATTTCTTTTTAATTTGTACTTTATTTATTCTTTTTTCACTATTTTTACCCTACAGGTCTTTGCATATATATAATGTTTTCCAGTATGTGAATGAGTGAATCTCTCTTTCTTCTGCTTTCTGTTGAGCTCTTTTAATTCTGTTTATTAATTTTGTCCTATGTGTTAGATTTGTGTCACTTCATTTTATTTTATATTATTCATTGTTTTATTATTATCCCTTAGGAGCCTGTGTGTTTTCTAATGAGAAACAAAAATATCTGGATGGGAGACAGAGTAAATTAGAACTGGAAAAGGTGGAGAGGGGATATATTATGTGAGGAAAAATCTATTTTCAATAAAAGGGAAAAGATAATACAATATAAAAATTATTGAAAGCTGTGAGAGAAATAGCAGCTCACAAATGGAAACAACTTGAATAGTAGCACGTTTCAAAGTAAACATTCTCAAGATCAGGTACTCATCAAAGATATAATTTAAGCCCTCCAAAAAAATTCTGCCAATCTAGACTGGCAGTAAAATTATCCAGCAAACTTGTCCTTCAAAAGCCAATAGAAAAACAATCCCCTTCCAAGATCAGCACAAGGTAAAATATTAATTCTTATTCAGTCACCACTACAGATGCTACTTAAGCAACTCAGCTTTACCGAGAAATAAGATCTCTCATAGCTTTCTATTATAATCATGAGAGCAAACAGTCTTAACTGTCCAATTGAAAGATACGTACGAACTGAATGATTTGATTTAACAATGCAAGAATCAACACTGTATGGCCATCAAGAAACACACATCGTCCAAAACAAAATATATATACACAGACTGAAAGTGAAGTGATAGAGCAGCATTCCAAGAAAATGGAGTCTTGGCGAAAGGGAAGTAGCTATATTAATATCTAATAAAGCAAACATGATGGCAAAATTAGTCAAATAAAGAGAGGTCACAAAAGTGATCACACAAAAAAAGCATACATCAGAAAATGCAATCATTATAACATATCAGCCAAACACCAGTACTGTCGCTCCTTGTGTTCTTTTCTTGATGTTTCTTTTATCCTTTTTAAAATTAATTATCTATTTACTTTATATCCCTATTATAACTTTCCCTCCTTCCTCTTCTCCCAGTCTTTCCCTCTCCCATCCCCTCCCACCTACCCAGCCTATTCTTCTCAGAAAATGGGAGGGCTCCCATTGAGATCAGCCAACCTTGGCATATCAAGTTGGAGTAAGACTAATCACATCTTCTTCTACTGAGGCTAGACAATCCAGCCCAGTCAGGGGAAAGGATCCAAAGGCAGGCAATATAATCACAGACAGGCCCTGCTCCCACTATAGGCATCCAACATGAAAACCCAGCTGCAATACTGCTATACATGTGCAGAGAACCTAGTCCTTGCATGTTTCCTGGTTTGCAGTTCAGTCTCTATAAGGCCTTGTTGGCCCCATTTAGTTTATTCTGTAGGTTTTCGTGTTATGTCCTTGGCCCATCTGGCTCATATAATCCTTCCTCTGCCTCATCCACAGGATTCCCAAAACTCTGCTTAATGTTTAGCTGTGGGTCTTTGCATCAGTTCCCATCAGCTGCCTATCTGATGGCAGTTATGCTATGCTCCTGTCTACAAGTATAGCAGAATATCATTAATAGTGACAGGAGGTGGACTCCCTCTCATGGCATGGGACTCAAGCTGGGCCAGTCATTGGTTGGCCGTTCCCTCAAATTCTGCTCCATCTTTTACCCCTGCACATCTTGTAGGCAGGACAAATTGTGCGTCTATGGTTTTGTGGCTGGGTTGGTGTCACAGTCCCTCCAATGGAAGTCTTGCCTGGTTACTGAAGATGGCCTGTTCAGGCTCCATATCCCCTGTTGCACTGAGACTTAGCTAGGATCACGCTGATAGTTTCCTGGGAGTTTCCATTGTCCTGGGTTTCTAGCTTTTCCCAGAGATGCCCCTCACCTGATTCCAGCTCTATGTCTCGGTACTCTTTCCCTCCATTCTCACTCAACCTCATCCTTCCTATCACCACCTCCACCACCTCCCAAATCAAGTCCTCATTTACACCCGCTCCCTATGTCTAATCTAATTGCCCGTCTCAGTGAGATTCAAGCAGCCACTCTTGGTCCATCCTTGTTATTTAGCTTCTTTGTGTCTGTGGACTATAGCATTGTTATCCTGTATTTTATGACTAATATCCACTTATAAGTGAGTCATACCATGCTTGCCTTTCTGGGTCTGGGTTACCTTAATCAGGATGATCTTTTCTAATGTCATCCGTTTGCTTGAAATTTCATGATGTCATTGTTTTTAGTGGCTGAGTAATACTTTGTTGTGTAAATGTACTGTATTTTATTTATCAGTTCTTCAGTTGAGGGACATGAGGTTGTTTCTGGATATTACAAATAAAGCTGTTATGAACACAGTTAAGCAAGTGTCCTTGTGGTATGGTATAGCTTCTTGTGAGTTTATGCCCAGGAGTGATATAACTGTGTCTTGAGGTAGATCTATACTCCAGTTTTCTGAGAAACAACCAAAGTGATTCCCAAAGTGTTTGTACACGTTTACACTCCCACCATCAATGGAGGAATGTTTCCCTTTCTCCACATACTTGACAGCAAGAGCTGTTGCTTGAATAATTTATCTTGACCATTCTGGCAGGTGTAAGATAGAATCTCAGAGTTGTTTTGATTTGCATTTCCCTGATGACTATGGACTTTGAACATTTCATTAAGTGCTTCTTGGCCATTAGAGATTGCTTGGTCAAGAAATTTCTGTTTAGATCTGTAACCTATTTTTAATTGGGTTATCTGGTTTGTTAATATCTAGTTTTTTTGAATTCTTTATATATTTTGGATATCAGCCTTCCATCTTTTCACAATCTTTAGGCTGCCATTTTATCCCTTTAACAAAGTTTTTTTGTTCTATTTAAGAGGTTGTATCGTGTGTCGATGTGGTTAAGGCTATTCCCCATTCTCTTTTCTATCAGATTTAGTGTATCTGGTTTTTGGTGAGGGCTTTGATCCACTTGGACTTGAGTTTTGTGCAGGATAGTAGGTATGGATCTATTTATATTCTTCTATATGCAGACATCCAATTTGACCAGCATCATTTGTTGAAGATGATTTCATTTTTCCAGTGTATCACTTTTTTAAATCAACCCACATAGATATATGGTTTTACTTCTGGATGTTCAATTCAATTCCACTGAAGAATCTGTCTGGTTTTTTGAAATACCACATCACTTTTATTATTACTGCTCTGCAGTAGAGCTTGAAATCAGGGATGGTGATATCTCCAGAAGCTCTTTTATTGTACAGGATTGTTATAGCTATCCTGATTTTTTTTTGTTTTTCTATATGATGTTGAGTATTGTTCATTCAAGGTCTGTAAACAATTTTGTTAGAATTTTAACGGGTATTGCATTGGATCTTTAGATTGATTTTGATTGGACAGCCAATTTACTTATTTACTTTACATCCTAGTTGTAACCCCATCGTTCTTTGCCTCACAGTTCTAACCTCCCTCCCTCTCCTTTATCCCCCCTCCTGTATTCCTCAGAAAATAGGAGACCCCCATCTGATCCCGCACACCATAAGGAGGTTCTCTGATGCTCTTCTTCTTCTTTGAGGCAGGCTGGATGTTGCCAGGAGTTAATTTGTGTTGTTGTCAAAGAATCTTTAGAATAATAAAAACATATTTAAATGCCATATTCTGTGTGTCCCTGAGGTTTTTAAAGACTTCATATATCTATAGAATCATATCTATCTATTATACCTAGAATATGTATACTTGTGATAAAATTAGAATAGTTTTGGACAAGAGCATGATTTCCATTAATATACAAAATTTAATGCCTTGAATTAAAAATAACCTTCTTTGTGAGTAACAATTAGGGCCTTGAGATGAGAAGTAGATTCAATAATCTACATTTGTTCTATCCTCCCTCTGAATTTCTATATCCCCTTTCTTTCTTTCCAGCTATTTCCTTACCTACAAAAGAAAGATAAAGGAAAAGAGATATGTCTCTGAGTCAAAGCTAGTTTCCTCTCTATAAAACACAAATAATACGTATAACCAACTTCCAGTGAAAAGAATCATCTGTAGACCAAGAAAGTAGAAATCTTTTCAATCTCCCTTAGAGGAAATGGGACGTTGTTCTCTTAAGGTTTCTTCAGGCTGATTTAGGGCAAATAATTCCTTTGAAATTCCTCCAGTAAAATTTGGGGAAATGGTTAAGTGAGCCAGGGATAGCAGTTGTGATCCATTTTTCAAAATTTGTGAAATTCTAGGCTTAATAGGAGTCCTCTGTGGGATAGTCTGAACTGCTGGACCAATTGGGATCAGAAGCTTTCTACAATGCTGTCCCATGAAAGCCTTCACTTACCAGGAAACTGGGACAGAGGGAAGGACATCCTATTGGGACTCTAGATGAGAGAAGCATGGGAGAATAGCAAATTAGAAGGATCTAGAGGGTCCTAGAAACCTACAAGTAGAACATTATGATAGGCAGATTTGGGCCCAGGGGTCCCCCTCAAACTAAGGCACTAGCCAAGGACAATACAGGCGGTAAACTTTAAACCCCTACCCAGATCTAGCCAATGGTCAGAACATTCTCCACAGTTGAGTGGAGAGTGGAGTATGACTTTCCCATGTACTCTGATGCCTCATATTTGACCACATCCCCTGGATGGGGAGACCTGTTCACACTCAGAGGAAGGATAGCAGGTTACCAAGAAGAGACTTGATACCCTATGAGCATATACAGGGGGAGGAAATCCCCCTCAGGAACAGTCATAGGGGAGGGGAATAAGGGGAAAATGGGAGGGAGGGAAGAATGGGAGGATACAAGGGATGGGATAACCATTGAGATGTAACAAGAATAAATTAATAAAAAAATAAAATGAAAAAAAATCCAACAAAATTTTCAAACAAATCATATACAGGGCTAATAAATTCATGAACAAAGTTCAGCATCTTTATTTTTTTCTTTTTTTTCTGTTTTTTATATTTATTTATTTTTAATTAATTTATTCTTGTTACATCTCTATGGTTATTCCATCCCTTGTATCCTCCCATTCTCCCCTCCCTCCCATTTTCCCCTTATTCCCCTCCCCTATGACTGTTCCTCAGAGGGATTACCTCCCTCTGTATATGCTCATAGGGTATCAAGTCTCTTCTCAGTGACCTGCTGTCCTTCCTCTGAGTGCCACTAGGTCTCCCCCTCCAGGGGACATGGTCAAATGTGAGGCACCAGAGTACCTGAGAAAGTCAAATCCCTCTCTCCACTCAAGTGTGGAGACTGTCCTGTCTATGGGCTAGATCAGAGTAGGGGTTTAAATTTTACCGCCTGTATTGTCCTTGGCTAGGGCCTTAGTTTGAGCGGGACCCTATGACCCAAATCTGCCTATCATAATGTTCTACTTGTAGGTTTCTAGGACCCACTGGATCCTTCTACATTGCTATTCTCCCATTGTTCTCTCATCTAGAGTCCCAATAGGATGTCCTCCCCTCGGTCCCAGTTTCCTGGTAAGGGAAGGCTTTCATGGGACATGCCCATTGGGCTAGTATGCATATATAAGTGAGTATATACCATTTGAGTCTTTCTGCTTCTGGGTTAACTCACTCATTATGATCATTTCTAGCTCAATCCATTTGTCCACAAATTTCGGGAATTCCTTGTTTTTAATAGCTGAGTAGTATTCCATAGTGTATATGTACCACAGTTTCTTTATCCATTCTTCTACTGAGGGACATTTAGGCTGTTTCCATGATCTGGCTATTATGAGTAAGGCTGCTATGAACATGGTTGAGCAAATTTTCTTGTTGTGTGCTGGTGCATCTTCTGGGTATATTCCAAGGAGTGGAATAGCTGGGTCTTGAGGAAGCCCTATTCCCAGTTTTCTGAGATAGCACCAGATAGATTTCCGAAGTGGTTGTACTAGTTTGCATTCCCACCAGCAATGAAGGAGTGTTCCTCTCTCCCCACATCCTCTCCAGCATGTGGTGTCGCTTGAGTTTTTGATCTTAGCCATTCTGATGGGTGTAAGATGGAATCTCAGTGTTGTTTTCATTTGCATTTCCCTGATGACTAAGGAGGTTGAGCATTTCTTTAAGTGTTTCTCAGCCATTTGATATTCTTCTGTTTAGAATTCTCTGTTTAGTTCCAAGCCCCATTTCTCAATTGGGTTATTTCATTTGGTTGTGTTTAATTTCTTGAGTTCTTTATATATTTTGGATATTAGACCTTT
>OU015747.1:20998224-21008423 GCA_907169655.1 Acomys percivali | reverse complement strand
GTGTTTAATTTCTTGAGTTCTTTATATATTTTGGATATTAGACCTTTGTCAGATGTAGGGTTGGTGAAGATCTTTTCCCAGTCTGTAGGCTGTCGCTTTGTTCTCTTGACCGTGTCTCTAGCCTTACAGAAGCTTCTCAGCCTCATGAGGTCCCATTTATTAATTGTTGACATTAAGGCCTGGGCTGTTGGTGTTCTGTTCAGGAAGTTGTCTCCTGTGCCAATATGTTCCAGGCTCTTCCCCACTTTTTCTTCTAAGTGACTTAGTGTCTCTGGTTTTATGTTGAGGTCTTTAATCCACTTGGATTTGAGTTTTGTGCAAGGTGACAAATATGGGTCCAGTTGCATTTTTTTACACATAGACATCCAGTTAGACCAGCACCATTTGTTGAAGATGCTATCCTTTTTCCATTGAATGGATTTGGGTAAATACAATTAAATTATTTCTTACATCCCATTTAAGTCAGAACATCTATCATTAAGAGAACACAAATCAAGGATATATCTCAGTGTAGTGAGTTTGCTTAGCCTGTGTAATGGCCTCCAATTAGGCATCTACATTGAAATTAAAATTATCCTGGATAAAACACACATGCAGAGAACATTCACACACACACAAGAAACTGTCAAAGTTATGGGTGGAAAAAAGAACTTTTATACCATATTGATTGAAATTCAGCCCTGGTGGAAATCTAAATCCATCATCTATTTTTTCGGGGGGAATTTCAAATTGTTTAGTATGGTGAGCAGGCAACTAAAACTTTCAAGGATCACAGCATGTCAAAGGTGAGGTCCTTCCACCCATATTTGCCTCTTCTGCTTGGTTCTTCTACTCTGCGGCAATTTTTCTTATAATCATTCAGGAAGGACTTAGAAACAACCACATCTCCGTCTTCCTCTCCTACCTATATTCCATTTGACAGGAACCACTCACTGCTTTCTAAGTACATCTTATATTTTACCTCCTCTCAAATGACTTGGGTTAAGTCACAGCATTGTTTTTCTCAAGCCCCTCAAGAGCTATCTCCTCTGCCTTCCTAGGGATCACTCTCAACACAGTGGCCAAAGTACTCTGCTTAGCCCTCCATGGTAGTATATCCCCAGGCAAAAGACCAGATTCCTGCACCAGGCTCCGCTGTGTTCTTTCCTTGTTGATCCTTGCTGCTTTGTGACTTTTTTTGCTTCTTTGTTCCCCCTCTTCCTTGAACTCCAACCACTCTCACTTTTTTGAGTGTATTAAACTTATTATTCCCTGCATCTATAATATTTTTCTTAGCTATCTCCCATTTTTACTTGGTTTGCTGATTTAAAGAAAACCGGGCTTCATTAAAATTAAATTTCCTCAAGTACTAAAAAAGCATATGGATCTATTGTTGGCTAGTATAATTATATCTTAGGATTAGGACATGCCTGTTAGCCATTAGTTACTTCCCAACTGAGGAACTATTTATCACATGATCTATTACTCAGCATCCAATATCTAGGGTGGGAATTTCTGTGTCTCTTTTGACTTAAATCTATTCCCCACTTCTTGGATTTTCTTAAATTTCTGAGTCTAAATTTTGTCTTCTAATTTTTTAATTTTACTTCCATGCTACATGACAATTTATATTTGAGGAGAGTTGAAACCTTGAGCCCTTGAAATGTGACTGTATTGGGATACAAAGTTTGTAAAGAGTTGGTTATGTTGAAGTGAGATCATTAGTGTGGCCTTAATGGCGTGTGGGGACACTAGTGTCCATACAAACAGAAACGATCAGAGCGTGAGGACTGTATAAAGCAGCAGTTCTCAACCTGTGGGTCATAATACATTCGGGGGGGGGGTCAGATAGCCCTTTTACAGGGCTCACAAACCAGACATCCTGCTTGTTAGATATTTACATTATGGCTCATAATAGTAGCAAAATTACAGTTATGAAGCACCAACAAAATGTTTTGATGGCTGAGGTCACCACAACATGAGGAACTGTATTAAATGGTTGCAGCATTAGGGAGGTTGAGAACCACTAATATAAAGAGAAAAGCAATCAAAAACAGAAAATTGCCATGGACAAGCCAGAGAAAAGCCTCGATATAAATTGACTGTGCCATCAGGTTGACCTTGGATCAAAACTACAAAGATAAATTTTTGCTGTTGAAGCCACCTGGTGTCATGATAAGTTTTTATGGATATCCTAATAAACTAATGAATATCATAAAACACCTCCATCTCTGAAAATATTTTGTAATGTGTCATGATTTAGAAAACCAAGTTACTGAACTCTGTACTATGCTGTACAAAGTCAAGAGGTCCACTTAATACTCCTTCCTCAAGACTACCCTTTTTTTTCCTGTTCAGGACAAGCAGGATCCGCTTTGTTTAAGAGTCATCAATAATGCTTTTTCTCAATGTGTCCAGGTATAATTAAGGAAATAAGAGAGAAGATATTTGTGTCTCTTTGGAGGTGGGGCCATCTGTATGACTTATTTTCGTGATAAAATGTCAATGAAACTTGTCTGCCCATCTAAGGTTTAGAAGTCAATGTGAAGTGTGTAGAGTTCACATTCTTTTCCTCTAGCATTGACAAGAGAAAGATGAAATCTGGAGCACACTGCATTCCTGAGTGCAGGAGATGTGAGGCAGAGCTGCCCAACACTGAGCATCCAAGTAGATGACAAATTGGTATTACGCTAACTCCTTATAATAAGGCAGTTACTTGTTAATTTAAAGGGCATTCACTTATTCTAAATGATATACCTTCTCTGATATATTTTGCTTATTTTCCAATTCATAACTATGCTTGAGACACTTAAGCGATTGTGATAGTCAATATGCATTATTTGTGTCTTGGAAAATTAAGGTCACCATTTCAGCAAGAATTCCAAGAGTAAAACGGAGACTCTACTCTGAACAAGGTGTCAAGTTCATTGCTGTCAGGTCTACTACAGTGACATTGTACATACTTATGTACTCATTAGATGTATTAATTGTTTATGAACATTCTTTCTATGAAAGGAGATTTTTGATGTCACAATTTTTATTCTTGTATATAAAAATCAAATTCTACTGTATTTCTGTTAACTGAAAAGCTATTCATGCACCTGTCTTGGTGCACACTTTTTTGCATAGATGGGGAATCCTTTTCCAACCCCATGTTTTCATGGCAATACTACAGAAGACAGAACAGCCATGAATATTTCCGGGTATATCTGGAATCTAAACATTCTCAATTGGAGAATGAGGATGTAGGATTTAGAGTTCTCTCACTTAAATTTCAGGACTTGTATGCCTTTTGAAACAATTCTCACCAGTCTGGGTTATGAAAATGCTCATGTTTTTTATTTCATTTTCTTTCCAGCCAAATACTTTAGGAATCACTTCTTCCTTGCCCTCGGCACCTCTCCTATACAGACATCTTATCTATCTCATCATTTGTAAGTGAGAAATCCTGGGAGTGGGGAAGATATTTCTGCAAAGACTTGGTAACTGAGTAACTCTTCAGTGACATGCAGATATTGAAATGCCACAGGACGTAATCCAGGGCTAGCTTTAGACCTTCGCCACCACTGCCCACCTCTGTGTCAGAACTAACATCATGTGACAGTTAGACAAAATCCTTTTGAAATCTGTTAACATACCAGACCACTAGCTTCTACCAACCCAGAAATGAAACATGTCAGCAGATAACATCTGAGGCCCAGAGAAAACCCCTCCCCTCCCATGTCTTGCTGTGATGGCCTCTCTGATGTTCCACCACAGTGTTTTAAACTTGCCATGATTTATACTAGTCTTTAAAGCAATAAAACTTTGTGAATCTGTTTCTACATTTGAACATGGAATTCAGGGTAACTTAAATCTGTGTTTACAGACCATAGTCACCCAAAATGGCTTCAAAAGAAACTTTGTTTCACTTCTTCCAAGGTGCGAGCTGTGAGTTTTGCATTAACATTAAACCCAGGCTATATAAGAATTGAATTTGTCTTGAAGGGTCATGTATAAATACGATTGTGACCACTGAATAAATGATTAAACATTCATGAGAGATATCTTTACCCAATAACCACGCTAAGAGAAGGAGCAATACTTACCATCAATTACTGTTCATTTTCCATAAACATGGACCTGGGCCATGTTAGAGGGGAAATGTAAATTTGTCAAGTTGTGCATTTGGCATCTTCCTTCTGTTTCTTTGTTCCATCATCACTTGTTCTGGCTTCATTGTGTTTCTTGGAGCACAAGAGCTCCTATTAGGATAAGGGATTCTATTTCCAGCATAGACCACTAAAAGTCACCACCAGCCAGGAAGCACTGCTTTGCATCTGTCATCGTCCTAATGGGAATCATTGTGGAACTACAATCAGAGGGCTGAGGACTCTTTCTCCTGGAAACACTCTAGTTTCCCAGAGTGGGGAACACTTTCACATTCGTCAACTGACTCTCTAAATGTACATTGCACCTTTTAGACCAGCAAAGAATGGAATGGTAACGGCTTATCTTACAGACTTCAGGTTCTAGAGAATGGTGAGCTGCTCTGGAATCAATGTTGCGATATGAGGTGGCTTTTAGGTGACATCGTGTTCCTCTTCATCATAGCCATGCCATTCCGCTCCCCAGTGTTACAGCATGAAGAATTAAGGATAGTTCAGGGACAGAATCTTTGGCCATCATGGTAACTTATCTCTATTACCATGGTAGCTATCTCAGAAATATGTCAGTTGCCATAGCAATTTATTCAGAAGGATAAAAGGATATAATTCAGGGCAGAATATGAGAAAAGATATTTGTTCGGGCTTCACTGAAATAATAGAAGAGGATGCTAACATTTTATGAGAGACCATTCCTGAGGGTCATGACAATGACCCCTTGTCTCTTTTCCAGAGAAAATGACCAAGGAAGTCAGTGCAGATGTTTATTCTCCTTGGAGTCATAAAGGAACAACTGTGGTACAATACCTGATATCTTAAGCCTTAAATGTCAGAAACTAGGTTCTTGAGAGTTCCATTAAACTACTAAGACCAAACTCATAGTCTGTCTCCTTTGCATTACCTCCTAATTCAGTAAAACCTTCAAATGTCCCTTTGAAAACCTATGTCAGTCTTTGAAAAATGTGTATTCAGAATACCCCCTTACCCATTATGCTCATGAAATAAGGGTAAGCAGACTTTTGAAAATATCTACATATGTCCAGCATGCAAGTGATTCATAGCATGACTTGTCCATTAAAATGTTAGAACTTTTGGTCAAATGAGTTTATGTGAATGTATCTTTGTTTTGTCTCTTTTCATTTAAATCAGTATGATGCTAATAATTATGACTTTACTAGGCTATTCCTCCGTATGAACATTTGGAAAACATTGTATTTGAGGGGTGGTGATAGATACCTGTTTTGTTTGGTTAATAATACACAGGTGATATTTTGCAAACTGCAAATGATATTCTTTTGAATATATATTAGCCATTTCCTAATTTCAGATAAAATAAAAGGCTAATGACATTTAATGCAAAAGCAAAATTAATCCTTTCATCTGGATATTTCTATATTTTGTTAAAAAAGAGAGCTTTAGGGAACAAGCATAATTAAAAACATAAGATGAGTCTTTGTAAGTGTACAAACTATAACTGTAGCTTTTCCTACAGTTTAGAGATCTCTATGCTCCTCCCGTGAGTGGATGCCATCAGCTGTTGTTCACTGCTTCGCTTTAACTTATTTTTTCACTGTTATTCTTACCAAAGACAAGTACAGTTCATGAGTTCTCCCTTCTTTACTCATCTCTTGCATAAAATGTGGGGGAAATTGAGACTCAAGTGAACCAATGCATGGGAAGTTCTTAGAGGACATCTGGAAACACAGGGGCGGTGGGGTGGTAACCCCCCATAATAAATTACTGGCCCTGCTTGCCTGCAGTGCATATATCCAGTTAACATTTTATGTTATTCTTTGAACTGAGTCAATGTTCTTAGGGGAATGAGAAGAATTCCACAGTGTAATGATCTATTTTGATTGACATCTTGATAGTACTGGTAAAGCATACCTTTGAATATGTCTTGGAAGTTGCTGGCAGAGAGATTTAACTGAACGTGGATTGTACCAGCCCATGTCTGGGGTCCTGGACTGAATAAAAATGGATAAAAGTGAAAGCCACCTGAGCACTGGAATTCTCACCTTTCTGCTCCCTGACTTTCTGAGACTTGAGTAAACATTGTTCCATTGCCACAGAGAGGATCTGCCCCTGTCATCATGGCATCTTCACTATGAAGGGTTCAATTCCCAGAGCTGTGACCCAAAATTTGCCCTTTCTTCATAAAGGCTTCAGCGACAGAAAACCAACTAATGTATAGTATAATACTCTTTGATCACATAAAATAGTTTAAGGAGAGTTTGAGATTTTTTGAGGCCTCGACCACAAAGTTCTATAATTAATCAAATTAGGTGGGATCTGAAAGTGACGTTGTTCTTAAATGAACACTAGCCATAGTTTCTGTCCCATTGAGCTGAAGTCAATCAAAGAAGCATAGTTAAGCCCTTTAGAAACGTACATTGCCAAGAAACTGCATACAGTGAAGGGATCCAAGTGTATTTGAACTCTATCATTATTCAAACTAGACGTTCATTAGCAGGAAAGAGAAAGTGGCTACTCCTAAAGAGAATTTTCTTTCCTCAGTCCAATTCTGTTGAGCCAAGGAAGACAACAGAAAGGGAAAATTGCTTAGATGACAACAGACCATGATGTTGAGGTGTTTTCCCACACTGCAGGATCAGGAGCTGACCAAAGCATGTCAGGAAAGAGCTCTACTAAACATCTCCCTACAGGGGCAGGATTGAATGGTTTTCTTTTTTTTTTTTCCTTGCTAAATATATCTACTTTTCATATACTACCCTTCTACCCTTGACCCACTAATGTACATTAGTTAGGATAGTATATATATATATATATACACACACACATATATATATATATATATATATACATATACATATATGTATCCTTACTGTTTAAAAAAGAGCATTCAAAACTGATGTAAAGACTGTTTTCTGCCATTCAGAGTCCTAGGACATAAGTCAGTATAGCAATTGCATAAGGCACTTGAATATGTCTCCTTTAGAAAAAGGATTAATGGTATTCTGTATGGTAGAGTAGAGAGTGCCATAAGTGCAGATGGAAAGATATTGACATAAACAGTGATGCTCACCAAATATTTTATGAACTCCCTTACATTGTGCAAACTCGTGAGAGCTAGGCCAGTCATGTGACTTATTTAGTTTTAGAAAAAAATATTTTACTTTCAGGGGGTAAAGTGGGGCACTTATTGGAGTAAGATGTTGCACTATTCTTTTCTTAGAGAGCAAAGAAATCTCATTATCCTTTTCTGAAACTAGAATTGAAGCCCCCACTGTTTGGAAAGTAGTTAGTGTGAGGCATTATTATAAGTTGTTAAGGTGTGCTATAATGTTTTAATGATGTTAAGGCAAATGTTCATTGTATTAAGCCATTGGACCTCAGTTTCTCACATTATTGTCATTCCCTTTATGTTTAGTTTGTCACAGAGTCATCTACTCAGAACTGCCGTGTAGAAATGTAGGGTCAGTTATATTAGCATATATAATTCTAAAGTGATAAAGGTATCGTTTGATGTTAACCTTCACTGCTTTACTTAATATTGCCAATGTACAATAATATTTATTTAAATATATGTGTATTTACTATATCTTAGAACTGATATTACAATTCAAACTGGCACATTTAAGTAAGTAGCTAGTAGCTATTTTAGATAGAGGAACTTGAGCTACACTAACAAATACTATACTAACGACTGGAACTTTCAAGCACGAGGAGACTGCCATTCAAACATGTTGTGGAGCCTATTGTTACCAACCAGAGAGCCAATACTTATAGTAAGTGAATAGGATACACCTGCTTTTGAGAAGATATCTTCTCTTTTTTCTTTTTTTATTAATTTATTCAGATTATATCTCAATTTTTATCCCCTTGCCCTTGCTTGTGTCCTCCGATTCCTCCCTTCCTCCCTCCCCTTTTTACCCTATTCCTGTCCCCTTGGTCTGCGACAGAAACAGACCTCCTCCCCCACCATATGGTCACAGCCTATCAAGTTTCATCTTGGTAGCCTTCCTGTTCTTTCTCTGAGTAGTACTAGGCCTCCCACCAAGGGGAAGTGGTCAAATATGGGGCACAGATAGAAGCCTACAAGAAGAACATCATGATGGGAAGATCTGGACACAGGGAAGTCTGATCAAGCTACTGCACCAACCAAAGACAATACATACAGTAAATATTGAACCCCTACTAAGATCTACCCAAGGGAATACGTTATCCACAGTTGTGTGGAAAGTGGGTACTGACTCTGACATGAGAAGGTGTATTTGTAATGTGTACATTTATTTTGCTGTGATTTTATATGTCAACTCTGAAGGTATTTTGAATAAAATTAACATTTCAAGAAAGTAAACCTTTAGCAAAATGATTGCACACCCTTGGCAAGAGAGAGTTTTCGGATGTTGTTCAGCTAAGACTTTAGAATCAAGTGTGATGCTACCTGAAAGATTTGGGGAAGTTAAAAATAAAAGAAAATATCTCTTCAAATAATATCCCACAGAACTGTTAAACTACTGAATTCTATATAACTGTCTAATGACAGCAGGGGTAATGGTAACAATCCTTCCTGCAGTAACAGTGAATATTTTCCTCTTTCTTACAGGATAAAGACCTGAATTCAAGCTATTCTGCACTGCTCTCTGCCATCAATTCTTCTGTGCTTTCATCAACTTTCTAGGTACCCAACCCCTTCCTGCTTTGTTTGCCTATGAGAGGTTTACTTTTCCTACAACAAATGTATGTTAATATGATGAACTACAGATAAACAATTTTAATATCTCTGTGCACTATTTCAAACATAGGCACTAGATTTAAAAAAAAAAAGAGGGAATAGGATCCTTTTCATTCAAACCTCAGACACTAGGGATATAGCTGTTCTTGTTAATGAGGTACAGTAACATCTTTAGGAAGGAATAGGTGGAGACCACACAAAGAATGTCATACAGGAAGGGAACTAACTGACTGCTATGGATCTGAAAAGGACTTCTAATCGTCTTCTAATATGTTAAACCAAATCATGAAGATAGAATTCTTGTAGAGAGGAGAAGCTCTTCCTTTTTTCACAGAGAAACCTGAATTTATATTTTATACACTTACATCTATATAAAGAATTAGTCATTTGATATGAAGCATACACTCATGTCAGGTTATGTGTGTAGCCAGAACTAGTTTGGTTCCATTTCCAGAATCCTGGCTTGTATTGACTTCAAAGAACTTGCTGAGTTAGACAATGGAAAAACTCAGGGTTAAAAAAATTAAGCTTCAAAAAGAGTTGGGTACATGATCTCAAATATTGCTATCAGCATTCAGTTTCATCGTTTGTATTTGAATTTCACCATTCTGCCTAGAGGCCATACTAAATAAATTCTGAATTGTGAGCATGGTGTGGTTGCAGCAAGTAAGGTTGTTCTCTCTGCTGTTCACGAAGACAGCAATTCTCATTGCCCAAAAAGCCCCAGAAGTTACTGAGTCTCACAGAAATTGGCCTAAGTTGAATTATTTATTCACCACCAAATCACATTTTATGCAGGCATTCTAGCACTCTAGCTTGGGGTTTTTCTATTTAAAAGAGAACAGTAAAATTAAATCCAGCACAAAATTACATTGGCCATTTGAATTTTCTTGTTGAAAATGAGTAGGTTTTTAAACACACACACACACACACACACACACACAAAACAGTAACTTTCAGGTTAATCTCAAGCTACGTAAGTACACATTACATTTTTTATAGATTTTAAAGTCTACATTGTTTTTCTTTTAATTTTAGCAACAAATGGTAATCTTAGCTTATAAAATACTTTCAATAAAAAATACCAGACACTGCCACAATATTTAAAAAATAAACGTTTTGAGCAAGTAAATGGATTTGCTTGGCAAATTTTTTTTCAGTTAAGTATTGTCTGGCTCTTAAAAACTAGCCTGAAAACCATGATAACATAACACAATAGCTATTGGTCTTGTGGTTCCCTAGGTTATCAGATTAGTCAGGACTTAGCCAAATATGGGCTCACCTTTGTTGTTAGCTTTACACATTTATGCATTAGCCATTGGTTTTTAACTGTAGGTTACAACAGTGTGGCATTTTCCATACTTTTCCCAGCAGAC
>OU015747.1:20969599-20992430 GCA_907169655.1 Acomys percivali | reverse complement strand
TTGAGTCTCTCTGCTTCTGGGTTAGCTCACTCAATAGGATCATTTCTAGTTCAATCCATTTGTCCACAAATTTCAGGAATTCCTTGTTTTTAATAGCTGAGTAGTATTCCATAGTGTAAATGTACCACAATTTCTTTATCAGTTCTTCTACTGAGGGACACTTAGGCTGTTTCCATGCTCTGGCTATTATGAATGACGCCACTATGAACATGGTTGACCATATGTCCTTTCTAACTCCTCCTTCCCTACCTGGCAGGAAGTCCAGCCCAATTCTCTGCCCCACTTAGCACTTTGGCTGTAAGCTGCTTTATTGGCATACAAGAGGACAATTAAGAAGCAAAGTTTACTCAACATTGAAACAGGAGATTCTCAGAAGAAAGCTTGCAACCAGATATTAGGGTGTACAGAAATCAGCATTTGAATTACACAATAACCTAATGCCTACACCATTATGAATGCCTAATTTAAATTAAATCCTCAAAAGATACTGATATAGAACGTTCCTTTGGCAATGAGTAAATAACATACAGAAGGGGTGTCTTTCTTGAGGTTAATCAACTTTACAAACAGAGCAAACAACTATACTAAGATGTAGAGCAAGCCACTGATAATACTGCTAAACAACGCTAACATACAAAACAGTTTTGTTTCCACAGATGAGTATCTTTTTCTCTACAGCTAAAACTATGTTTAAGAAAAACATAGAGCAGCACTGAATTGTTGTGGGAAATGACAAAAGATTTAGAGAAGTTGGGACTAATGGACTATATTAGATAACAGTTGTTTGTTTGTTTGTTTATCTATATATGCCAATGTGCCTGTTAATAAAACCAACCAATTGGAAACATCAATGTAGACAAAGATGATAATAGCATGTATCCGCAGGAAAGGGAAAGCATAACTAGGCAAAAGACTTTTTAAAAACTGCTCTACCCTGGCAAATGCAACAAAAAGCAGGACAACTTCACTTTCAACTGTGTTGACATAGTTCAGGTGTGCATATTTTTACCAGCCCAGGCTGTAACAAGGTATCTCAAGTTCTCAGCTGCTGTGTGTCAAAGAGTGTGAGTAGTTATCCTAGACTTTCTTCTTAAGCATGCAACAGTATACCCTCTCCAATCATGGCTATGTAGAATACACAGGAAGATTGGACACACTCTCTCTCTCCTCTCTCTCTCTCTCTCTCTCTCTCTCTCTCTCTCTCTCTCTCTCTCTCTCTCTACCCCCCTCTCTCTCTCTCTCTCTCTCTCTCTCTCTCTCTCTCTCTCTCTCTCTCACACACACACACACACACACACACACACACACACATACACATCAATTACGAGTCACTCATCATGTCTTTTATGGGTGGTATCATATGAAGCCTTACAAAGAAATACTATTTTGTCATTAGCCAGTGTTATTAAAAGAAGGTACACAGGGAACAATAATATACATGAGTGGTAGTGCACATCTTTAATTCCAGAATATATGAAGCAGAGGTAGGTAGATTTCTGAGAGTTTGCTGCCAGCCTAGTCTGCATAGCAAGTTCCAGGTCAGTCAGGCCTGCAAAATTACCTAGTTTCTTACCATATAGACATATATAGCCAAACACCTATTGAAGACCCTAAACACACACACACAGATAAGTTTGGAGGTCAATAAGCCTGATGCCAATAGGATCTACATGGTAAAAATTTATTCCTATCTAAATTAATGAGGCATTAACTCTCCTCTTTTTTTATGCATTCTCATTGCAGACTAACCTAAGGTTTCAACTGGAAAGCATCTGGACAAAGTGTATGTAAGTGATTAAGAATCACTGAAGATAGGAAAATGTTATATGGAAAACTACCACTGAAGAAGCTTCCTAAATATATACACATGCATGCATTAAAATATATAAAATGAACTTATATTATAACAGAGCAATAATAGATACCGGGGACTAACAAATAAAAAGCCCAGTGCCAAGAATGCCATACAATGCTGTTCTGTTGAGCAACAAACCAAAATGAGTTGTTGATATGCACAGCATGGAAGGAGTACAAGAATGTTAGCCTCACTGAAATAGAGCCAGTTTCCAAAGGCTGTAGCATATCACTTGTATTACTCTCTGAAAATAACGAAAGTGTAAAGAAGGAAAGGAAATCACCAGAGGTTAAGAATATAGCAGAAGAGAGAAACATGAAAAGAAACCATGATGTAATAGCCTCGTGCATGATAATTATGTGAACTCATAAATACATGTATATTTACATATATGTAAATTGACATGGAAGTATAAGGAAGCATGTAGCATTTAGATATCTCCAGCCAGGCATGGTGCAGCTCACCTTTAATCCCAGCAGAGGTAGATAGAGCTCTGTGAGTTCTAAGCCAGCCTTGTCTAGAAAGAGAGTTTGAGGACAACCAGCACTACACAGAGAAACCCTGTCTTGAAAAACAAAAACCAAAATAAATTTCCAGTTTGATTAACATACTATAGCATGTGCAAGGGCAGATGACATTATATTCAAATTCTCCCACTTCCTATGAGGCGACAATAATTTCAAATGACAGTTGAAGTAATTGATGCAGAAGGAAAATTAGTGGCACAGACATTTAATATCAACTAGCTCACTTTTGGTAGTCAGATTTAAGCAAATGGTTTTTTAAAACCACCTCTGTTTCCCAAAGAACTAGAGACTTCCCTGCATTTTCCAAAGACCTCAAATTTCTCATCTTTTATGCATTATCATCTTTTAGCATTCTTGCTTGGTTTTATTGCTTGTTTTTTTTTTTTTTCCTGCAATACCTTCACAACAGTGCAAACACAAATGGGGTCAAGGAAGAAACAGAAAACACTCATGATAAATACTTGGAGAAAGTACATAGAATTTACTCAAGGTCCTGTAGATTATATAAGTTAACTGTGCTTATAGCTCAGATTTGTATTCTTGAAACTTTCCTTCCTTGGTTGGGAAAAGATTCTTAATTTTTTTCTACTGTTTTGAATTCATAGAAGCCTTGATACAATTTCATATGCAGACTTTGTATGCTCAAATTTGACCCAAAAAAATTAGAAAAAGGGCATTCCCAGAGTAACGATTTTCCCCGTCAGAGGCATTGTAGCGTTATGTTTGACTACAGTCACACTTTCTCCATATTTTTTTACTAATTTGCATTTGGTCAATTAATTCAGAGTCAAGCAATCATTTATCTCCCTATTAGGAATGTACTCTATCTTTAATATAGTTGTCTGTTTTTTCAATTTCCACTTAACTGATATTACTTAAGAAGTACTTATCCAGCTGCTCAAGATTTTGGAAGAATGCAATCAGGAATATAGCATAGCCATCACTTTCCAGAGCAGCACTAGTCCCTTCTGTTCCGTTTCTCTTACATGTCAGATTGGTGTGTCCCTTCTCAGCATCTTGTGTTCTGAATTTTGACTCAATAATTTTTGCTTCCACATGCACATAATGTCCTTCAATGATTACTAATTGGATACATTATTTACTGCTCTAATATATAATGTGTACCTTATATTTTAATTTTAAATATTCGGACTGATTTTATTGAGTGCCAATATGTATTCCCATTTTTATGGAAACATAGAAGAAACGACAAAGAATATTGGTGGAAGCACAATTAATTTTTTTCTTGTATCAGGGACTGTGAATCCCCAATGTCCATAGTCATTGTTGTCTTTGGTGATAGGTATCACCAATTTTTACTTGACTTATGAGTCTAAGGAATTAATATCACATTCTTCAACCATTCTCAAATCTATAAGAAAACCATGTACTTAGAGCCTGACCAATAATTTAAGTACTATGTAAATATTTGGAAATTATTTTAAAAATCATTGGCTATTTCTTCATTTCTCTCATCCTTTGATAAAGCAAAACATAGTTATATTTGGAGATTTAACATATTTTCAACAATGAGCTCAATAATATGCATTGAAAATGGAAGAATAAAACATCTGTTCTTTGAGATTTTTTTTGAAACCGCTTAACCCTTCTTAATTTTAGATACTGTTTTGTTGCTAGTGTGTTTGCTTGATTTTCATTTGTTTGTTTTAACTCTCACTTGATTTAATTTAAAGTTATATAGTATTTAGCAGCTGGAAAGAGAAAGTGTGTGCAATTTTACTAAAGTGGGGAGACCTCCGAAAGCTGAGGCTAGGCAGTTGCCGTCATTTTCTCCATCCTGAGGAATCCCAGGTCAAGTTCACACATAGTGTTCCTTGTGAAGAGATCTGCCAGCAGACAAGAGAGTGCACTTATGGGAAGTGTCAGAGAAAAACGTGTTGGTTGCCTCTCCTCTTTCCATCAGATTCCTGCAAGAGAGAAGAACTCTGCCAACGGCCCGCGGTTTAACTTGACTGATGAGCTGCAATCTGGCTTCTAGCGGGTTTGAAAAATCGAGCTACTTTTCTTCCTTTTACCGAAGATTTTCCATGTAGTCGTGGAAATCATTCTTCAAAAACTAGTGACATAAATAAATGTACTGACCCTGCTGGCATTTGCTATAATAAAGCATTGTCTTGGTTCCAACTGGATTGTTGAACAATGTTGCAAGGCCCCAATCACAGATTGTAGTTGTAGATAAACTGAACAAAATACTCTGAATTAAACTAAATGTCAAAAGTTTTACTGAGGAATTACTTTGTCATAGACTTTTGGTGCAAGATCGCTACTCTAGTGTCTTTGTCAATCTGTAGCCTCCAAAATTAGTATATTCCCATCTCTCTGGGTCCAGTTAGAGGTATAAGTGTGATCATTTATTATATACATGCTCCAGACAAGCCTAATGGACAGTGATGGTGTTTAGATTATGTTGTAAGCTTGAAAGTAGCAACCTAAAGAGAGTCTTTGCTTTAACATTTCTTTTTTTCCTATTTTTTTCCTTTTTGGTTCTTCTTTCTTAAAATATATTTTATTAATTTATTTATATTACATCTCAATTGTTATCCCATCCCTTGTATCCTCCCATTCCTCCCTTCCTCCCATTTTCCCCTTATTCCCCTCCCCTATGACTGTGACTGAGGGGGAACTCCTCCCCCTGTATATGCTCATAGGGTATCAAGTCTCTTCTTGGTAGCCTGATGTCCTTCCTCTGAGTGCCACCAGGCCTTCCCATCCAGGGGGCATGGTCAAATATGAGACACTAGAGTTCATGTGAAAGTCATACCCCACAATCCACTCAACTGTGGAGAATGTCCTATCCATTGGCTAGATCTGGGTAAGGGTTCGAAGTTTACTGCACGTATTATCTTCCTCTCTCTCTCTCTCTCTCTCTCTCTCTCTCTCTCTCTCTCTCTCTCTCTCTCTCTCACACACACACACACACACACACACACACACACACACACACACACACTTTCTCTCTCTCTGGGTTCACAGCAGATTTACTTATAACACAACAAAATGGAAACAATCCAGATGTTCCTCAACTGAAGAATGGACAAAGAAAATATGGTACATTTACCCAGAGGAATACTATTTCTGATGCTTTAAATAAACTGAGTCTTTCACCTTCCATGATGATCAACTGGGTATTTTCCCTGTAATATCACTTTTAGATTTGTATGTGAAACAATTACTTGGCAACTTCTCAATAGTTTTAGCTTTTTCCATAGCTCTAGAGTCCATGGTCATACAATACTTTCACATGTTCCCTTCTTTGTTATATGTGAGATCTTCAGGTTTAAACTCAATTAACTTTTATTTGCTAAGAAATGGATATCAGTTAGATGTCACTGAGTATCTGACCATGTCATCTCTTATTATGAATGACATTTTGGATGACATTTTATCTTATACATTTCAACTTATAAATATTATTAAATCATGGCAGTGAAGTAAAATTATTTTGAAACAAAATTATTTTCCTTCTATCTCAAACAGTATACATATTCATTTATGCATATGCATATATAATTGTTTTAAATAGCTCAATGTAAACCTTTGATGCTAGTTTACACATTGCCAATGAAGATTGTTATTCTGTAAACTGTAAATTATTATTATGAATTATTCTGTAAATTTGTTCTACAAATCAGATCATCAGCATTGAAAGAGGCAGGGGAAAATGGGAGGGAGGGAGGAATGGGAGGATACAAGGGATGGGATAACAATTGAGATGTAATATGAATAAATTAATAAACTATATTTTTAAAAAGATTGTTAATTCTTTATTTACTTAGAATAAATAATATGGACATGAAAAAGAAAGAGGAACAATGAACATCAAATACCAACAACATGCATATGCTTCAGATAATCAAAGGTCTATTTTTCAATACAGGCATTTCTCAAGCATTACATCATTTGTTAAGACAGACCAGTAAATAGATGAGCCACCTCATTTATTGAGACATCCTGAAGTCCCAGATGCTGTTGTTAAGCTAAATCCCCTTCAATTCTCCTTGTCGTACATAACTGATGGACTTTGTATATATTTTATAGAAGAGTTAACTGAGGCATAAAATGATTAAATTTCCCTAAGATACATAATAATTTAATAGACACAGACTCAAACCCAATAGCATGTAGTTCTTCTATGAGTCCTAACAAATCCCTGTAAATAAAAAAAGTAGGGAACAGCAATAATCATATGGATATATATTAAATACAGGTGAAAGTTATCACACTTATTTCCTCAAGTGATCACATGTCACCTATAGGGACTTAATGAATACTTAGAACCTTGGATCTAAGTTAATTCAGAGGAGCTGGATATATTTAATATATATTCATTAATATATTTAATTAATTAAAATATATCATATTTTACTCTCTGTTTCCCCATGTTTTACATGTGCCAATGAGGTACCTATAAATTATGTTACATTAGAACATTATTTGTATGGTCATTCCTACAACCTAAGATGGTTGCTTCCTAGGATACATGATGACCCTGATACTTCTTCCTAAAGTATCCCATGCCTACCTTTGGCTCCTTAAATACTCAGTGACTTAAAATCTTAATATCCCAATCATTCAAAAGGCTAGTAATACCTGCTTGTGACCAAATTAACCTAGTTACACTGAAGTCCTGTGAAAATCACAATACACACATTTTATATTTAGCCTTTCAGCATTTTTAAGTGAATAATAATTACATATTGCCAATTGATCTAACTTAGGGTTAAGACACTTGCTGGTTATTTTAGAGGTTTTATCGTGTGGGGCACCAGGATTTATTTAGCATGTATTGAATATGAAAAGGGTTTTATTTATTTTCTTGCTCTCCTTAAACATTTTTAAATGTGACAATCAACTGATTTTTAAATTATTATATATGCTGCTCTTATAAGCTGAACCAACGGATATCCGTATTTCCTGCATCATTTTAATAATCACTGCTGCTTCAATGCGTCAAGCAGTACTTTTGTGTAATGGATGTTGGAATGTGTTGATAACTTTAATAGACAGTTGTTAAATTGAGCATACATTTAGACAGCAATTTACACCAGCTTTAATGATGATTCTTACTGCTCTATCAGGAGAAACTGACAAATTCAAGAAGGGTGAGCACTCATAATTCATAAGATATTAAATGACACGACAGGTTTAACACATGCTACATATCTCATCCTACTTGACATGCAACCATTTCACTTGTCCTAGAGGAAAAATCAAAATGACATCTATTACTGTACTCACATTTCAGATAATCAAGCCTTACAGTAATGGAATAAATATTGTTCAAAGTGCATTATTGCTGTTCTCACTTTCATCTTCATCATCATCATTAAATTAGATGAAAGCATGATCTGGGCCATGACATTTTACTAAGTGCTTCCTGCTTTGGGGAGAACTATACCAGTATCCACACACAGGAAAAGTGACAACAATTAGTCTAAATTAGCATTTGCTATGCCGTACAAATAGCTAATCCATCAGTATTTACTCTCACTTGAAAATATAGTGTATTGTCTTATTTGCTAAAATAAAGTTTGGTATTTATTTAGGTTTCCAAATACCAATATCAAGAAAAAGAATTTAAAATCCATGATACACAACGTGTGCATTGCGTTACCCTGCAAGCTTCAACAAGAGGGGCCACAAGGTTTGAAGAAAGCCTTCCACTGTTTTCTCTAACCAGTGTGTTTAGTCTTTGCTCAGCCTCTTCTCCTGGCTTAGAATTGCTTTTTTCCTACTTTTTCATTGGTAAAACTTAAAGAAATAATAGCAAAGCTATTCATTTTCCCAGTGTTTTCCATAGAAAACAGTCACTGACTTGAGTGTACTAATATATTCTTCCTAAGCTCCAACCCCTTGGCAAGTGGCAGAGACAACAAATTTATACTGAATGTTTCCTGAGGGCATCACCTAAGTCAGGGAGATGTGAACTTGAGTCCTGTTTCCAACTCTCTAATTTTATGGGAACGTGCAAGCTACCTCAAATTTCTGAGCTTTAGTTTCCTAATCTACCATGAGCCCATATCCATTTGTGAGATGTGTATATGGAACCACTAGCTTACTTCCTGTCCCACACTTCCTCTTCTTGTGCTGAATTTTCTTGTTGTTACTTAGCATGCAGTTCGTCAGTTCTGTCTCTCCTTCACTCCAATTCACAAAATTCGACTTAGACCTTTCCATAAAATCATGTCAGTTTGTGGTGGCACATGATTCCTTCCTTGGTGATTCACACAGTGAAAGCCTGGGCTCCTATGTAATGACCTTTAAGGAGTTGGAAACTTTGGAAGGTGGAGGCCATTGAGAAAAGCGTAGGTTGTTGGAGTAATCAGTCCAGGAAGAGGTTAAAACATATTGTCATGAGTGTGTTATGCCTCTTCAGATGGAATTGTTAAAAGAACAGGTCGGAAGGCAGTGAATTCAGCTCATGCCCATGTTGCCTTCCATACCTCTCTCCATTTCACATGAAGAAATAGCTCCAGTCTCACACTACTGGATCTTGCACACCAATTTATAAAGTAATTTGCCTCATAGTTTTTAGTTATAGCTGTGTAGAATAAATGAACACATACAATTTAATGACTAACATACATACAATATGTACATGTATCAAACAGGTCTTACTACTTTGTAACAATATGAGTCCTTCAAAACTCTTCATCAGATTTCAGAAGGAAAATCACAAACAGGTTGAAAATTAATTGTGTGTGTGTGTGTGTGTGTGTGTGCGCGCATGTGTGTAGTCTACGACTGTATTAAAAAGTGCAAGCATGTGAGTGTGCCATGCATTCATGTGCATGCAGAGACCAAGCAAAATGCATTGCTTTGCTTTGCTTTACTTTGTTTTGCTTAGCATGAGCCATAGTGATTGGAACTTGGTCTTCATGTCCTCATGCTTGGAGAGCATGTGCCATTGCTACTCAGGGAGTGGGCTGTCTCCTCACTCTAGTAGTAAAAGTAATTTGATGCTTCTGATTGAGAATTTCCACATCTTGCAGATTTTACTACATTAAGCAAAACACATTGTTTGTTTTGACAACTATTCCAAAGGAAGCCAAAGTTATTTGTGAGTTTTTAAAATAAAATTTTCAAAATTAGTATCATATAAAAAGGAAACAGGAGAGTGATACAGTAAAAAGATATTTGAGGGGAAAATAGTAATGTGTGTAATTTTCTTCCTTTATATATTTTTGAGGGGTTTGATACACTTGTGGTGGTTTCCCATTGTATATTTTTTCTAATTTGTTTGTTTGTGCTTTCAAAATAATCATACATGTTGATATTCCTTTATTTGTAATGGGACACAAAGTTGAATCACACGCTTCAATAGTCAGAAATGACCTAGAGCCAACCCTCCTTCTCTGTCTTCTTAGTCACATGGTTCTAATATAGAATTGGAGTGTTCCTCTTATTATTTTTCCTACATTTCAGTGTCTACAACCTCATCCAAACTGCAGAATTGTAGAAAGAGCAAATTTTCCATCTTTTAGGATGCCTACGAGACATGTTTCTCATCATAATCCACATTAGTGGTTGTTTCCAGTTTTGCTTCACATGGTACATCAAAACTGAATGTGAACGTCTAAAAGGCTGGACTACTCACTCGCTAGGAATGTGGAGTTAGGGTGAAATGGCCCCAGTACATCCATGCATCAGCTGCTTGAGCTTGTTGGGTGCAGATGGAAGTGTCCACAAAACACTGCAGTATAACTTCAAACATGTCTCTTTGTCTGAAGATTCCTGAGAAGTCCTAAGAGCTGACAGACAACATTGTCTAGCATAATTAAAAACAGACTGGCTTATTTTGAGACTGTCCTCAGGAAATTTTTTTTACAAACTGGGAAGGCACACCCAAAGGCACTTCCCCATCAGGGGAGGCACCAGAGAGAATCTTAACTAACTGGCCCTCATCAGCTTTTCCTGATTTTATTGAAGAGCAAAGTAATAATGCTCTTCTGTTAAAACAAGTTGTACAGAAATCATCTCTGAAAAGCCTTCATTAGTCTTCATCAATAGCCTTCTAAATCAGATAGGATGAATGCAGTTTATAGACAAAAATAATCTGTGTCAATGGGTCTCTGTTCAAGGTCAAAAGTCTGGAAATGTTATTTTTCATAAATTAAGGTTTTGTCATAATTCCATCTCTGCTTGATATAACAAAGTGCTTTTTCCACCAAATGGTATTTTTAGCAGAAATAAATATTTTATAAATCCACTCCTTCTGAAACTTGCATTCAAGTAGAGTCAATCTTATTTTTAGAGCATTTATGCATTCCTACTTTAAAAAAATCATTTAAAGTTCTACTTATAAAGATTATATTTCTTCTTTACTGCCAAAAGATCACAAATGCCTACAAGGCAGAAAACTTCCTGTCGAACAAGGAAGATTAGATGAGGCTTTCAAGAAAAGATTAATCTGTCCATTGAAATCCAGTTGGTATTGCTTAAGCGGATGATTTTCTTAGCAACAAATGCAATGAAAGTGATATGACTTAACGTCACCAGCTTCAATGAGTGAATATTTTGGTTCTACCAGAAGGCATAAGGTTCAGTTTTAAATAAAGTAATCATTTAAAAGTGACAAGAAGCTAGTGGTTGTCTATAAAACTATGCAGCAGAAATAGAAAATGTGTGAGATTTAAGGGGAACCGCACCATTTTTAAAATTCAAAATTTCAAATAAAGTCATGAGAGCTTCATTATATTGCCAATAGGGGCCTATATTGTTCATCTAATTACAAAGATTATAAGATCCAATGCCTGGAGAGAGAACCATTTGTCCTTATTTAAGAGGGCACTCAATCCAAAATTTCTCTATAGAGTATAAATAAGCTTGAAATCACTTTATTTATACTTACTGCACACATATCAAAACACAAAATGCTTACATATATAAATGTTTGAGAACCATTCCTGTTTCTGCAAATTCTAACTTTCAACATGATTATGATTATATAGATTTCTAAAACCTCAAATATCTCAGCATATCTCTTGGGGCTTTTCTTCTTTCCTGTGTTCTATGAAATTAATCAAGACTCAGATAACCACATATGGTCTGACATGCCTTTCTTGCTTCAAGGACTCTTTTTCTTTTAATCTCTTAACTCCCTTAAGTTAAAACAGCATGGTGTCATGAAGCTGTCCCCTTCTCTGATTACCACCGTCACATGGATTTTGGGTGATAGAATTCATTACAATCTTCCTTTCTACTGAAGAAACTTCAGATAATTTATCCATTTGGAGGCAAAAAAAAATAAAATAAAAACTGAAACACAGAAAAAATACCCCAAATTCATTTTGACCAGTCCCTTGCCCATAGATTGATAGTCATATCATTACAACACTTGAAGACAGATAGTCCCAAGCAAAGAAAATGTATTGGGGCTGCCTGATGATGACTTTTCATAAGTGGAAATAGGCTGTCAATCTGAAAGAAAGTAGATAATAACTACTTTATAGTACAGTCACTTGATGTCATTAGCTTTCTAACTTATCCTGTAAAGATTTCTTGTATAATAATACATAAAATTCTGTAGGATTTTGGAGGGGAGAAGATTAGATCCTTGAGAAAACATAAAATAAATATCAGGATATTTTTCTTTTGAAGATATTTAAGCAGGATGAAAACAAATCAGAAATATAGAAGGTTGGACAACGGGAATGCTGAAAAAGGAGTAGAGTCAGAGAGATGGCTAATTGTTAGAGCAAAGAATAGTTCAGACTGGAAACTGATGGCTTCTTTCTGGATTACAGTGAGTGAGGGCTTGTGGTATAATATGAGGAACTGTTTTCCCTAAAGAATAAGTCTGTGGATTTCCCTGAACAAGACAGAGTTGTGTCCAGGCAAACTTCTTGTTAAATTATCAGTATGTCCTAATAAGGTATGTTATTGGGCCTATAGTTATTTTCTAACCTGCTAGCAATCAATCAAGACACAGACACCTGTTATATTTTAAAATAGCCTTAGTTAACCTGGGGCAGGGTAGATATTAATCCCCTAAACTACTTTCCATAGTGGGGCAGGTATGGTATGGAATCCCTGTCCCAATCATCATGCCATCTGGTTCTATCAATTTCTATCAAGCTAGCTCCTATCCATAATCCCAAATACTTGCTAATGTTCTTCATCTGGGCCAAATCCTCCATCCATGCCAGCATGTGCTTCTCCTCAACCTAATCCATGATGGCAAACTTCTTTCTCTCCCTTCTCCTCCAGTCTTTCTTCTTCCCTAGATTCTCTCTGTCTCCCCAAGCCATAGACACTTAGGCACGCCTATTTCATTTGCCCAACCCAGATGTGATGGCCTTATATTGGTCAAACATGTTAGGCTGTTAGGCAAGGTGAGTCACAGAGACAGAAAGCAGTAATTAGCATCAAAATATATCAGACCAACCTCCAACACAAACTACAAAAGGCAAGGTCAATAGCACTAACGAAAAATGGAAAATCATGATCACAGTGAGAGGAAAAAAATGTAAACCTCAAAGAGAACAGGAGAGCACAAAAGGCATAATAAGAAAAATAATTGAGTGGAACAGAAAGTTAAAAAACTGAAATAATCAGAATGATCTTCATAAATCCAAAATGTTATAATAAATTCTCTATGGAACCTTTAATAGAGGAAATGGATAGGAGAGAATTAAACTAGGAGAATACTGATGACACCATGGAAGACCTTCATGAATGCAGAAGAGAAAACAGAGAAAGTTCACAAGGCCTGGATATACCCCCTTAAAAAGCCAGAATAAGTCAACAAGAAAGCATACATTACACAACTGAGAAAGAAAGTTGGGACATAAAATCGGTCCTAAGAGAGTAGACAAAATTAATGCAAAATATTTTATAAATACTTATAGATAAACTAACATAAAAATCCTTTCACACTCACCAAAATGAAAAAAATGAAAAGATAGAGACAAATGTTTAAGAAGAGACTAAAGTAGACTGCCCTTCAGCATCTCTACAATATCAAAGAACTAGAAAACATTGAAAACCTTGACCAAAAATGAAAGTTTGTGACCCATAAGATGTTCAACATTAAAAGATTTCACTGATATACAAAAACCAAAAGAAAGAACTTTGAGAATAATATCAATTCTCAGAAAGCGAACCTCTCTAAACAACTACACAGAAAAACACGTATGGAAACCTAGTAATGTTGACATGTCTTGAATTTAATGGCTCAATAATAAAGATAATATTTTATAATCTCCATGACAATTTGTACATAAATTTGTAAACAATGATATTTGACTTTTGACATTTTAAATGCTGTCAAAAAAAGGGGACTATTAAGCAATTATTTGAAAATGAAGAGTAATATAAAATTATTATAGATAGTAACGATCATTATCTAAATTCATATATATGCTAACATAACTCCATGAAAGGTAACAACAACAAAAATTACTCCAAAACACAGGAATAAAAATTGAAAATACACTGTAAATTACATTAAAATAACCATTAGCTAAAATAATAATTACCAAATGGCAGATCGGTACATGTGTACATATACAACTATATATGTATACAAAGAAACATCAGGTGAAGAATGAAAGTAAATATCTTACTCATTACTGAAAGCATTGCAATAAAGACTAGAAACTACCAAAATAAACTCTAACAATCAAGAGACTTAACAATTAGGAGGATGCACGGAATGGGATAGCAATTGAGATGTAATATGAATGATTTTATTTTTCAATAAAAAATAAAATAAAATAAAAAGAAACTTAACAATTAAAACTGTCTATTAAAGGCAATGATTCTTGGAGTGAAAGGCCACAAAAGAGTCAACAGCACTCTCAAGGAACCAGAGGCCAGCACAACATCACTTTATGCCTGTTGCCCACAGTTATAGGTTTTGATTATTTTGTCCTTTCAGAAATTTCTACAACATTACTTGTATCCTTTCTTTATTGAAGAAAAATAGGTATGAAAAAAATAAAGATCAGGTTGAGATGTTCCTAAGCTTTAGAAAACAGTTAAAAAAGAAAGACACCAATTTCAAGAGTGATAGGAATGAAAAAGCTAACTATTTCTAATTGTTTGTCTTCATGTTTGTTTTTCCTTTTTGCTGTGTGGCTCAGGTGGGGTGGAGAACATTGATAGCATCTCAAGGTGTAGACCACATATGCCTGTGTAGCCCTGCCTGGTCTTGATTCACAATCCTTCTGACTTAGCCTCCAAGTAATAATAACTTTAACTATTAAATATTAGAATCCAAATATGTTGCTAACTATTTAATATTAAACATGTTTTAAAAAATATACACCTATATAAAATATATGTTCCCTCATATTTCCTACATATTTATATCTAAGCAATGAAAGATATTTAGATTGGCATCAATTAAATACAACTTGAGTTCTATTTGCTTATACAGGTTTGGGGATGGTTTAATGATCTACATTGTATTTTCCAATTCACTAATTGTTAAATACATGTACAAAGCACTTTTATTCCACCATAACAATTGTCTCAGAGGATTACACCTCTGCCTTTTAACCTATGCCTAGTCCTGGAAGCTTCTAGCTTCCATAAAATCTAACCTCAACCTAGAACGTTTTCAGCCTCTGAGTCTTACTGCTTGATAAGATCACCCTTTCTTGTTCTTACTGAGCTCTGGGCTGGCTGGTTCAACTCAGCTATTCTGGCTCAAACTCCTTTCCTGGATGACTTATTCAAACTGGCTTTTCTCTTGGCCTCTGACTTTCTCAGCTTGGCCTCAAACTAACTCCAGCAATCTTTTCTAATCTTCTGGTTCCTTCTCATTCGTTGGCTCATTCTGTCTTCACCTGTTTCTAGCTTGTTCTTTCATCTAACCTCTCTGTTGAACTCTTCTGGCAAAATGTCTTCCTCTCTTTCTCTTTATTGCCCCTTAAGTAGCTTCCTTTTCCTTTCTTTCTCATGAGAGTTGGCTACGTCCTATAATGTCATATATTCTCTGAATTCATCACTTCTCTGCCACTAAATTAGACATCTTTTCAAATATCTCCTTATACAAACTAGCTTTATCTTCACTGTTCGGGATTAAAGGTGTGTACGGCATGTACCACCACACCTGAACCTAAGCATTTCTTTACCTGAAACCTGCTCTTTACTAGGCTGGTTGCCTAGTTTGCTTGCCTCTGTTTCCTGGATGAAAGGCATGCTTATGTTCCAGCAGGATCACACACACCTAGAAGGTCTTCGGATGTGATTTCTTGACAGAGCAGCCATGTTTATGAATTAAAATTCTTCTACAAATATGTCTATAAAGGACTTCTGTAATCAGAAAGTTTGTCCATTTAATATTCCCGCACTCAAAGTATGCATGCTGAACATTTAGTTCAGTGTCTGGGTTGGTGTTCAGAAGTGATGACTTACACAAAGAGAAGAATACAAGTTCCTTTCTTGTCAGTAAAGAATTCACGAACGTGGCTCTGTGAGGACCGCTGTGCAAAGTGGGAAGTTGGGTGGAATGAGCAGTGAGGAAGGCAAACATTTGTATCTTCCAGTCCTCAGGAAGGTAGACCACTTCAGTCCCCATTGTGTGAATGGGGTAAGACTGTCATCAGGTAGTTTGCACAGCTCCACTTTCCTTTCCTGTGGGATCTGTCCCTGCACTCTTGGCTCCTCCCTTTGCTCTGTAGATCCCACTGGCCTCCAGCCACCATGTAAAATTAAGTGTCAGCAATTGCACAGTTCTCTAGGAGCTCACTCCCAAAGATTACACCAAATGAGATAGTGGGAACAGTTTGGGGGTACTTCTCTAAATCTATCGCTAAAATTAGATGTTGGTAATATAGCATGAAAAACAGGTACAGACTTCTCTTCTGGAATTAAGAGTTCAGAGGAGAGACTGACACCGGATCAGTAATTACCAATGAGATGAATGGAACCAGAAGATAAGGGCTGGACGCCATGAAAATGCTTTCCTGTTTGCAGGTGTTCCCTTTGTATTGCTTATTCCGCCAATGTGGACCTCGTTACCTTCTGTTTTGTACTGGGCTACTCTGTGAACACATCTGCCTTTCTAAGTCTTCAGTTTCTTGCAGGCATCTGCAGAGTGCCTGCCTCAAATTAAATGTTTAGAAATATCTTGCTAAAATGAATGAGGACAAAGCCTTGGGGAATCTCCATGGCTTTCCTCATTCAATATTTTCTAGTTAGACACCATTTGCAAGACACCGGGAGGCATGTTTATTTGATTAGCTTAAATCTTGCTCCTGATCACTGCTTGAGAGTGATTTTAGTTTCTCTTTTCTTTCCTTTTTGCCATTGTTGTCTTGTTATTGCTTAATCTAGAGGGATGATGAAGTGAAACAAGCAAAGGAAGGCTTGCATTGAAGTGCAGAAATGGCACCTTAGCCTTGTCTTTCCTTAGAAAATGGGTGTTAGTTTAATCGAACACACTTTTACCTATCAAAAAAAAATTATATCCACAAAAAAAGACTCAATATTTACTTCTTTTGTCACAGCAAACTTGGGACAGAAGAGTCTGTGTTTCCTGACTCTTAGAGAAGGGAGCCAGGCAGAGGAGAAAAGCAAGCCGTTGCTGACACCAAAGACGGGATTCCCTTCCCTTGTTTGTGACTTTTAATGCCAGAAGCTCTCTTCCATGTCCTCTGTCTTGTAATAATCTTGGGTAAAGTCTTGCCTGTCATGCATTAGAGGGGAGGACATAATCATTTGATTCATATACTCAGACTGAACATATGCTGCTTTGGAAACTGTATTGGTTAGTTTTCTTGTTTCTGCTGGTTCAGGGAAACTAAATGCCCTCTTAGGGTTCTTAGTCCCACTAATAAAAGAATTGAAGAATGGACTCAAATGGGAGATTGGGGACAACTTTATTGGAGTTTAAAAGAAAAACTCCCAGGGCAGGTACACAATAAATACCAATAGCTTCCTGGAGTAGGGAAGAAGGAACACTGTTATGCCATTTGAGTAACTGCACACAGCTCAAACACATGGCAAGAGGCAGCCACATGCTGGGCAATGCGAACAGGGAGCTTAGTGATAAAGGAAGGGAGACCATCATATCAAGGAAAACAAACTTGGGTTCTAGCCAGCCTCTCAAGAAAGACATAAAAAGAACCAGGGAGAGTTGTAAAGTCCTGAATAGATAAATAGATAGATAGATAGATAGATAGATAGATAGATAGATAGATAGATAGACAGATAGATAGATAGACAGATAGATAGATGAGAGACAACTCCTGATGCTCTGCCCACGGTCTCTTCTTCACTCCATCCAGGACTCCATCTCAGGGCACGCTGCTGCCTTCACTTACTGTGGGTCTTCTCATCTCAATTAATTTGATTTAGAAACATCATTTATAGACACCCCAGAGGCTTTTAATCTCAGTAATTCTAGGCCCTTGCAGGTTGACAAATATTATTAACAATTACATGAGCAGTAGATGAGTGTTGGCCATCACTAATGAGCTTTGCTAGTACTTCTTTTGGTAAAAGTAGAGATTGCTATTAGTGGACTTTGTGTTCAACTTAAGATTCGTTGTACATCTATCAGACAGACCATAGTCCTTCTATATGACCCAAAGACAAGTCACGCTTGTGAGCCAATACTGTCTTATAGGACTTCAACATCAAGACCCGGGTACTTGTCAGGTAAGAATTAGAAATCACTACAGGATTTTCAAGTTTCTGCCAGCAGTTCTCTCTTGCTGGCTCCACTTTTGTCTTCTCTCTTCTGACTCAGTGACTTCTCCCTTATCTAATCACCTGTGAAATGAATGAACTCAAAAGATTCACTGCATAATATTCCTTCCTGAACAGGCCTAGATTAGTGGGAGGACATCAAAAGCAAAAGTAATGCTTGAAGATGATTATCATTAAGATTGAGTTTCCAACCTGGCAGCCCTAAAATTGGAAAGCAGACGAGGTGACCTTAGAACATCTTCTCTTTAAGACTAAAAAGTAACATACCATATATCTCTGAGGTAGCATAGAGAAACCCAAATCAATGATCAACACCTAGGCCCTGAATGTCTTCAAGACTATAATAAAAGTCTCTTTTGCTGTGTGTGTAGATTATCCCCACACTGCTGGAGTTACTGGAGGCTCAGGGGTCAGGAGCACTACAAAGGCACGTCAAGTTCTGTGTCAATTTCCTTAGTCAGAAAGTCATCCTGCAAGTTGTCCTCAGCTATGATGATGCAAAGATGCCTAGCTCTTTCTTATGCCCACATAGATGATGCCTGTTCTCACCATTGGTGAGAATAGGTAACAGTTATTAAAGACTCCGCATAGCACTTGACAAGGAAAGGCCTGAGTAACTCCATGAGAGAGGGGGGCATTGTCCAGCTTCTCAGATGATACAAAGCAAACACATAGTAAGCTAGTGCCCTATGGCCACCCAGCTATGAAAAACATGGAAAAGCATTTTAGAATTAGGCACAGTGTCTCAGAGGGAAAAGCTACCATTCTGGCTCAAATGTCAGAAAAGACTTAAGATAGTCTCGTTTGTGAACTCTTGCTTGAAGCAATAATTTTTTTGTAACAAAGAGAAGTAAATGATTTACCATCTGGACAAAGAATTGGATTTTTGCCTCACCACACATTCATTTATTGAATTCATTTGTGAAACATACATTTACAATCAGTGCCAAACCCTGTCCTTTGCACTGGAGTCTAATTTATATTAATACACAATGTCTGCATGCTCACAGTCCTCTATTGGAAGGGAGAAAGAAGTATGGTGGCTGTATGCTAATAAACACACAGCACACTAGAGTTTACTTCTAAAAGAGGAAAATAGTACTTTCCCAATTCAAGATTAGACTCCAACGCATGCCTGCAGATACAACAGGAAGGAGCTCCGTATTCTATGATTTCCTGTGTCTCCATATCTGTTACAAAGTGTTGTTTATAAATTAAGAATAAGATGATATTAAATAAATCAACAAACAATAGAATAAAGCAGTCACAATACGCTACTTAAAAGCTGAATGAATATGGTCTCTCACTCACTCGGTCCTTCCTCTTTCACCCTCTTCACCACTTCCCTTCCTTCTTTTTTATCTGCAAATATCTTCATAGGCTCTATTGACCCTTCTTCCTCATATTCTTTACCTTCTTCTTCCTCATCCTCTTTTTGTATGTGTATGTGTAGCTGATGACACAGAATAAAACAGGCTTAAAAAGTTAGCAGTGGTAGTGGCACCTATAGACCCGAAGTTTGTAATTAAAATTCTATTGCATGTAAATGCTCACCTCACCATTGTATTGTTATTGCTAAACATTGTGTCTAATATCCATAAAAACTATGACCATATAATCAGAGCAACTCTAATGGAGAAATCCCCACAAATCAAACATTAATTTACCTGACCTCTGTATGATAAATTTTCATTAATGTATTCTGATATTAAGGTAATCATATTACACAATATGTACCTATAATATATATACACATATATACTATATATGTTGAAGGCAGAAAATGTTATTTAATTTTCAAAACTAATAACTTCTTTCTTTTCACAAGTGAGTGTGAAGGTGCATCCACCTTATAAATATGGTAACAAAATAATATCAGCTCATTTCTCATGTCACAAAACTAGAACATCACATTGATGTGATTTGATTCATCCTTCTCCACTACCAACAATCCCCTAAATATTGACCATTAATAGCAATGGAGTTTGAACCAGTCTTCTAAGATTATATGCTACTATATGTTAAACGTGTGCAAGGTCAAGCTGACAACATAGCGATGACTATATGTGGGAGAAAATGTCAAGAAGACAGACAGATAAAATGCAAACTCCTGTGAGGTGGAGACACGTGCCTAATAGTAAGCCAATGCCTACCACAGTGTGCAGGATGTAGCTTAGCTTCTGCTGCAATTTCCACTGTTTCAAAAGAAGTCTGAAATCTTGAATTTTAGTTGACATTTATCAATAGCTAACCTAGTGGTTTAAAGTAATTCTAAACAGTGTGGAGCTATTCAATCCCTAGATGGATATGAGTTGTTTGTTTGTTGGTTGTATTTGCTTTGTTTTTATGTTTACAGTTCATTTCACAAAAAGGAAAAAGCGTTATTCTGGAGAAAAAGATTAGATCTCAAATTCTGCATCCTGAATTTATCTGTGACTTGACCTAATTACTTAACCTCTCTGGATTTGTTTTCTTATCTGAATTCATGGATCAAGCCTACCTATACACATTAAGAGACATGCCACTTGCCAGTTACCTTAGTGTTTTGTATCTAACACACTTGCACACAGGCTTGCCCTTGAACACTGTAATTTGTGTTACTATTCCCCCTTCCCCCTCCCATCCTTTATTGTTTCCTCCAAGTGATTAAATTCAGGTCAAAGACAGAATTACACTCATGTAAATTGCTTCCTGGGTATTGCCATTCCTAGGGTTAAAAAAGTACAATTAAGTTTCCACATTCTTTCCATGACCAACTGATGGAAGGAATTTTTCCCCTTTGTGCTGTTACTTGATATTTATGCTGTTGATCTTCATCACAAGTGAGTTTACTTCAGAGAAAAATATCCTAAGACAGAGCTTCAAGCGTTACTGATAACCTCTACTTTACTAAGGTGCAGATTCTTCCGGGAAGAAAAGTTACACGATAAAGACAAGGGGCCAAGAAAGCACCGAGTAAGAGGACAAGTGCCAGTGAAGGAGGAAGTCTTAAGCACATACCGGTCAACCTTTCCTCACTTTGGCAAAGGATTGCTCTGTTCCCAGTTGAGACGGTCAGTCCACACAGCCACTTGAGCACAGGCAGAGATATGCACTTAGTGTCGGAGGTATGGAAGACCGGAGAGTGAGGCTGACTGTGTTGCTTGGAACATAGTAACAAGAGTAGGTCTAAACTTTTGCCCCCCTTATCAAGGAGGCGCTGAGAGGTTGTGAAATCTTCTAGACTCTCTCTTTCCCTCCCATCCCCAGTCTACCAGGCTTTTCTATTGCTGAAACCCAAACTCAAACCAGCTGACACAAAAGCCTTAGAATTCCAGCCTGAGAGTCCCAAATCCTTCCCTCTCCTTCAGCCAAGAGTAAGCGAAGAGCACACACAGACTTGAGGGCAAATGGCTAATTGAGAAGCCCACCAGTAAATTAATTAAATAGTGTTCTGGCTAGTGCCATCCAGAATGTCCACCAAGGTTTTTATTAAAATAGGCAACTATCACTTTTTATGAAGACACAACTCTAATGTGACTAAAAGACTGCACTGGAGAAAGAATTGCTCCAGCCACAGTAGTGAGCTAGGAATTAGAGTCAGAGAAACCTGCCTCCTTCCAAGCCAGGATGTCGCTAAGTGTAGTTCAGTGTGGTGATACTGGGATGTTTTTTCACATTTTAAAACTTTAATTTCTTTTCTTTTTTCTTTTCTTTCTTTCTTTCTTTCTTTCTTTTTTTTTTTTTTTTTTTGTGTGTGTGTGTGGTTGTTGTTCCTTTTGGTTTTTTTGAGACAGGGTTTCTCTGTGTAGATTTGGCTGTCCACGACTCCCTTTGTAAACCAGGCTGGCCTCGAACTCACAGTGCTTTGCATGCCTCTGCCTCCTGAGTGTTGGAATTAAAGGCGTGTGCCACCATGCCCAGTAAAACTTTGATTTCTTTGTTAGTGTTCCATCCAAATGACAGTGGTGGAATCCCTAAAACAAATAATTTAGACATGTATGGCTTAATGAGCTCATAGTTTGGGAGATGTCAGTCCTCAAGCAGGAAGCCCCCCTCATTGTTGTGGACTTCTGGGGGGCAAGTCTCCTTTGACAATGGCAGGGAGAATTGCTTAAGGAACCTGTCCACTTCATGAACCAAGAAGCAAATAAAGACTAAGTCCCACACTACCCTTTCAAGGGACTGACCACAATAGTTTAAGAATTTTCTATAAGGTTCCCAGAAATTCCCAACAGCGCCACTCTGGAGGCAAACCTCTAAAATGAATTTGGCAGTAATTAGCTTCAAAAACGATGCTTTGCCTCACCGAGCAAGTTAAGTTAAGAAGAAGTAAAACTCTACCTACAAAACCTCAGCATCATGTCCTGGCTTTTTCCTTTCCCTTTAAAAAGTCATTTCATACTCCCTTTTTATCAGAAAGATTAATTTTCTCTGGTTTACTTCTCTTTTCCCATGGTGGGAAGGTCCTGTTCTGATAGAAAGAAAAACCGCAGGCAGCGCCCTTTCCCACGGTCTCCATGCCACATCTCTGAGCCCTTCGTTTCTGCTCTTTCTGTCATTTATACGCCGCCACTCCATGTACCTTTCCTGTTGCCTTTTACAGTATCTTATCACTTAGTTGGCTTGCTGGCTGTTAGCTCAGCAATTTTCACAGAAAGCACTAAAACTTTTCCCTAGATTCCCTACTGACAACAGAAGTAAAGAAAATGTTGCAAGTTACTAAAGAGGAAATGACAAAGCAAGGTGTCAGGGTGAGCACTTTACCCTTCTGGGAAAAAAAAAA
>OU015747.1:20882694-20959361 GCA_907169655.1 Acomys percivali | reverse complement strand
GAAGAGTGATGTCCTTGCTCCATATCCTCTCCAACATGTGCTGTCACTTGAGGTTTTGATTTTAACCATTCTAACTGGTGTAAGATGGAATCTAAGGGTTGTTTTGATTTTGTGTTTCTCTGATGACTAAGAACACTGGGCATTTCTTTAAATATTTCTTAGCCATTGGAGATTCCTCTGTTGAGAATTCTCAGTTTAGCTCTGTACCCCATTTTAAAATTGGATTATTTGGTTTTTTCATTGTTTAATTTATTGAGTTCTTTATATATTTTGTATATCAGCTCTTTATCAGATGTAGGGTTGGTGATGATCTTTTCCCAATCTGTAGACTGTAATTTTGTTCTATTGACAGTGTCCTTTGCCTTATAGAAGCTTTTCAGTTTCATGAGGTCCCATTTATTAATTGTTGATCTTAGTGCCTGAGCTATTGGTGTTTCAACGTGAGACCCACTCCATGGGAAAGAGCCAGCTCTTGTCACTATTAATGATACTCTTCTATGCTTGCAGACAGGAGCCTAGCATAAATGTCTTCTGAGAGGCTCCGTACAGCTGCTGATGGAAACATATTCAGAGACCTACAGCCAAACAATAGGCTGAACTCAAAGAGATTTGTGGGGGAGAAATTAGGAAATACGCACGCGCACACACACACACACACACACACACACACACACACGTATATAAAGAATTGTGGGTTTTTTAGGGAACTCCTGAATTGTGACCAAATGAAAAGGGTCTCTGCATTTTCAACTGTTCTTATGCATTTTCTTGGCTTCTTTTCCTTCTATTTGTTTTATCCTATTCAGATGTGTTATTTTTTGTTTAATTTTAATCATATTTTATTTTATTATTATCCATTAAAGGTAAGTTTGTTTTATAATGAGAGAAAGGAAAGGGATGGATCTGGATGTGTAGTAAGGTTGGGAGGGACTAGGAAAAATGTCAGAGCAAGGGAAAACAATAATCACAATATATTATGTAGAAAATATCTATTTTTAATTAAAATAATAAAACAACTATTATATTTATTTGTTTATTTTAAAATAGTTTCTTAAATAGAATAATTTATGAGGTCGTGGGAGTTCCAAGTTAGTTCAGAATTTCATTTATTTATGAAAAGAGTCAATACTCAAATAACAAGAAAAAAGAAAAATCACTTGCTAGACATGGGTGAACAACCCAAGATGCTCTAACTAAACAAGAAAGAATTTATGCAAGTTTGCTCCCACACAAGCTGCATATAGCTGTTTGGCATAAAAATAAATATTGTAGTTTCCCAGGCTTAATGGCACAAGACAGTTTCACCATAAGAGTCCAGCCTCAGGGCTGTGACGTGGATATATGTTTTTGTTTTTATCACAAATGTGTGACGTGAAACAGACTAGTGAGAAGACCTATAGCATTTGTTCCCTGGAAGAGGAACTGTCTCTCCAAGACCATAGACTTGCCAACTGATAAACATCCTACTACGGACTCTGGGAGGAGATATACATGAGCCCCAGATCAGAGGCTTGGCTTTTTGGCTTTGCATTATGTCCTATCATTTGGTTGTTCATTATTCCACATCAAGATGCTCTTAGAGAGAAAAACTCCAGAGAACACTTCAAGGTTCCAGCTTCCAGCTTCTGCTCTGCATTCCATTTGGTGCGGTTGCACTCACTTTTGCTGAATTTCTGGTTTGCTGTGTAACGGGTCTATGGGAATACCGACAATGAAGAGTAAAATCTGCCCAGGGATCTGAATCTAAAAATGTCTACTTCTTCTGTCCCCATTAATCTCTTTTATCTCCTATCTATGGTAGGTGAGCTGGAAGGGAGTTATAGGCATTAAAGAATGCCAAATAAAGTAAGTTTTCAAAAGATCAAAGCCTACAGGGCTGAGTAAATATATGGAAGAAACTAAAAATGCATAAAAGCTTAAGCTTTATGAATCAGAACGGTAATGGCCATGAACTGCAAAGGCTGCAGTAAGACATGCTGCTGTTCATCAGCACTAGGAAAATGTCACTATGGAGTTCTCTAACTCAGGCCAAGTTTTAGTTCACAGAAGACTGCTAGCAGGTCAGATATCTACTTAAATATAATTTATAGTGGAAACTCTTCATTTGACTCATAGCTTGTTGTTCTTTAAATTATAAATTTTTAGAATAACTTGCATATAGATGAAACACTGTATAGGTAATGTTGTTCATATCACATGGTTTCTAACAATTACTTAGGGCTTATTATGTAAAGAAGCTTGTCAAGAAAAGCTAATAGCTATCACTGTTCACATACTAAAACCATCAACCCTTCCTCATGATGCCAACAGCTCAGAAGAGACTTGAGGGACTGAGTGATGCTATAAAAATGTTCAAAACAGCACTGACACAGGAAATTTTCAAAATAAAATTTAAGCAGGACTCTGAAATGTATTATGAATAGGATAGCAGCACATATGTTCAACAAGAGCACATAGGGACTGTTGTTTTTATTTTAACTTTGATGTTATCCCTAAACTTACTAGACCAAGAAGGTGGTACCAAACTGAGACAACTAAGCATTGATAATTTCATTGTTCTGTATGTTGCCAAGCTATAGAATTGAAGTTACATTTTTGTTTTCCTTCAAAGTTTGCAATAAACTAATTGAAGTATAATTTAGATAATGTTTGAAGTCTTGCAAAATTAATAAGGTTAATAATAGCCAAATAATATTATCACAGTCTTCCATATGAAGAAGAAATGTCATTGCTCAATACTTGTGTATCATACCTGGTGTCACTTTTTCTTGGAGTGGCTCCCCTTCTATATTGTCACAAAAAAAGATTTTTTTCCTTCCTAATTTTCCATTTCAGTGTTATATTGGGCTAAAGACTGGAAAACACAAACATCATATATTGGCAGAGTAGAAAACATGTGCAAGGTGGGGGGATTCTTCTAACACCAGCTCAGCTTCTTGAAAAATGAGAGAATTTGGAAAAGATTTTAATCTTCCAACATCTGAGTCTTCTCACTATTAAAAAGAAGTTCACAAGCAGCATCTCTGAATAGATAACAAATTGTTTTTTCTATAGTCCATCAGTTCTTCAGTCATTGTGAAATGGAACCTATTATAGACCATGTTCTGTCCCTTTGAAATTTAGAGGTTGAATGTCTAACCACCAAGTACACAGGAATGAGAGCCTGATGGACGACAATCTCTTTGAAAACATGATGAAGGTAAAATAGATCATATGGATAGGGTCTAGTGGAGGATAGGTGGCATCCTTATGAGAGGATGATACAAAGGAGAGACAGTGTGAGAATGTGATTTTTAAAAATCCTCTAAGTCAAGGAGGGAAGATAGAATCCTGACAGTTTCTACCCCAATGTTCATAGCCTCCTGGATGACACATGAAGAAACAATTATTCTTATATAGTGACCCTAGCAAATTTCACTATGGCAGTGCTAGAAAATTAATATTCAGTGTGTAACCAAAGGAAATTGTTCTTAGAGCCACCTTTATTCTTTTTATTTACTATTTTACTTCTTAAAAACTTCAACCAATAGAGGAATTCTCTGTTGTTCTCTCTCTCTCTCTCTCTCTCTCTCTCTCTCTCTCTCTCTCTCTCTCTCTCTGTCTCTCTCTGTCTCTGTCTCTCTCTGTCTCTCTCTTTCTCTCTCTCTGTCTCTGTCTCTCTGTCTCTCTCTCTCTCTTACACACACACACACACACACACACACACACACACACATACATATACACACAAACATCCCTAAAATATAGAATTTCTCCACTTGCACATATTTAAGGATTAATTTTCTCATATGAATGCCACAGTTGGAAGATGAGCCCAAAGTTAGCCAAATTTTAAGTTTCATTAATAATCTAATTTTATGGAATATTCCTTAAAAAATGTTCCAAGATGTTGGAACACACACACACACACACACACACACACAAAAAAAAAAAAAAAAAAAAAAAAAACAAGATATGATGTGCAGATGCTCAAGAGATGGCTAAGTTAGTAAATGTAATTGCTGCATCGGTTTCAATTCGCCATTGGGTGGAGTCTCTCAGAGGACACTTATGCTAGGCTTCTATCTGCAAGCATGGCAGAGTATCATTAATAGTCTCAAGGGTTGGCTCAAGACCTGCAGACAAACATTAGGCAGAGCTCAGGGAGTCTTGTGGAAGAGTTGAGGGAAGGATAGAGGGACCCAGAGCACAAGAACTCCACAAGAAGACCAACAGAGTCAATTAAACTAGGTCCATGGGGGCTCACAGAGACTGAACCACCAAAGAGCATGCATTGACTGGACAGAGGTCCTCTACACATATTTAGCTTGATGTTCATGAGGGTCCCATAGCATTGGAGCAGGGGCTGTCTCCGACATGGACTCTGTTGACTGCTTTTGCATTACTTTCTCCTATCTAGCATGCCTTCTCTGGCCTCAGTGGAAGAGGATGTGCTTAGTCCTGATGTGACTTGATGTGGGGGGGGGCACTAAAGGCAGTTTTCCCTTTTCTAAGGAGGATGACAGAGGAGAGGAGGGAAGAGGGTGAGGGCGCAGGAGACGAGGGAAGGGGGCTTTAATAGGGATGTAAAGCAAATAATTAAAAAATACTTATTGCTGCTCTTCTAGAGGTTGACAGATCAGTGGCCAGCACCCAGGTTGGGTGTCTCACAACTGTAACTCCAGATCTAGGGTATGCAACACCATCCTCTGGCTTCCACAGACACTCGCACACATGGTACACATAAATAGCCTCAGACCCACACACATGACCACAAAACAAAATAATGAAATGACTCTTAAAATGTAGGATAAATGCATTAAAGACTAATTAATTTTGATCAAGATTATGCTAATGCTGTATTTGGAAAGAACTACAAGGGGCCTTGGCACTTTCTACTTCGTATGTAGTGTATTCTTTCCTTAACTTGAGCCTTAACTTTGATTTATGTCACCTCAGTAATGCCATGCATTTATACGAAATAGTCTGCCTCCCCTGTTAGCATCCTTCCCATCCTGAAATTCTATACAGTTTTTAGTTCTTGAAATGACTGTGATTTAATGTGTAGTGCTGGGGAACTTGAGAAAGGTAAGACATTGGCAGGTTGTTAAGGTACCTATGAGAAGCCTCTGTTGTCTAAAAATTTAATGTGATACAGAGGACTACTGGTCAGAGGTTTAACACTGCAAATTTCACCATGATCCTTCCTGTAACCTTTCCAGTATAAGGAATCTAGGAGTGACTCAAGACACTTACAAATGACTCCTAGTTACTCAACCCCTCTTGTGCATTTGATGCTCTTTCTCTTATTTATGTTCTTATGGATGATCCTGAGTCTTCTGCTTTTCCCCGGAATTTGAAACGTTGCCTTCAGGTTGTCATTGCCAGTGATTTTCCCACAGCTCATGACCAACTCCTCCCAGTTATCAGTAGATACAGAAATCTCTTTTCCATCTCTCTGCTGCAATTCATTTAACACTCTAAGAATATTTACATTTAGCCCTCATATGATCCCACAGGAGCACTGTCACTTATATTCATGTCGTGTCCACATCTCTAATTAATCCTTTGTATCCTGCAAGTGAAAACTAATGTGAAAATAGTCATCTTTCCCTTGCCTTCTCCATCAGTCACTACCCTGGTCTCTTGGCATTCTGGGGACATGCTCAATTAAGATCACTGCGGTCTCACTTGTAGACATATTTCTCGCTCTTCCAAAGTTCTTTTATTATATTGTTCTTGAGATTCAGCTGTATGAAGAGAACCTATCCTTCTTTGTTCAAACATGACCTAGAGTTTGTACTGATGATATTTCTGGTACGTCGAAATCTCTTTGGCCTGGAAAACTGACAGATGAGCATTCTAAGTCTTAGGATTTAAGGATTACATTTTATCATGTTTTATTACATTTTTAAAATCTTGATTTGCTTTTTTATCCTTACCCCTAGAATCAGAATTGAGTGTTCTGCAATTGTTTCACAGTCACTGTTTAAAATTCAGATAGTGAGTCTCTCAACTTTCACTTTGACAAGTATCATCTTGTTATATTTTAAAATAAATAAAAATCTCCCAATCAAAATGTGCATGCTTCCAACACTACTGTACATCTTTCTCAAACACAGCAAACTAAGTAGCTAAGTAGCTCTCAGAGTGTGGTCCTTGAGTCATCGCCATCAGTATCACCCACCATCACCTATGACCTGTTAAGATACAAATTTTAAGTCTTGTTCCAAGATCAACTGAAAGGGAACCTTTGGTGTTCAAGCTGTATCCCACCAAGTCCTACCAAAACAAGCTGAAAGATAAGAATCTCAGTTCACAGGGCTCAACCTTGGCTAAATAGTAGAATCCCTTAGGAATCTTTTAAAAGGAAATTGTGGAGCCCCATACCCAATTCCATTGATACATGTTTCTCCCCAGCTCAAACACCAGTAAAGTCTTAAAGTTTCCTGTCCCTGGATGAAGCAAATGAATGTCCAAGAATTTGAACCACTTGGCTACAATTTTGCTTACTGAGGACAGAAAGGCTAGCTGTTTTAGCACAGGAAGACTCAAAACTATATAATTCTTGAATTCCTCACTTCAGCCAGCCCTTATGAATGCTTAAGTATATGTAAACAACAGTTCCTCTGGTCTACCCAATCTGTTTCATTATAACCGCATTTCACTAGTTTCCATTTCTTAGCCATCATTTGTTTAAACTTTATGAAATCTTAAAGTAAAGACATGCCATCAAAATCTGTGATCGTAGTTCATTTTCACTTGTGTGTAGTTATCATCTGCCCTGGCTAGGAGACCCAAAGATGTCTGTCTGCGAGTGAGCAGCCAGACTAGAAAGACATTCGCATATGTTTGCTTGATGTTATGACAATATGCTACGAGGAATTAAAAAGGGCTGGGATTTATTTCACTAGACTGCAAGTCTTGTAACAACTTACAGTGTATATATTACAAATGGTGGGGAGAAATATGAGCATTTGCAAATAGGTACATTAATTCTCGACTACCCTCATCAACCTAGCATTAGTTAGGGCTTTCAAAACCATTAAGACTATTAGCTCAGACCGGAGGTAAGGAGAAAAAACAAAAGTTCTTGCTGAAGTGGAATCAACCCTGTTGCTTTTCAACATCCCCCAGTGAGGGTTCATGAAACTCAACGATTTCACTGATATGTTTTTCTTGTTCAATGCTTTGTTTACTCTGCTCCTCCCATGTCTGAAGAACTTAGCATTTATGTTACTAAAAGAGCTTTCTGCTGAGTCTATCCCTCTTCTGGCTCCTGTGGGACAGAAAAAAAAAAAAAAAAAGAATTAAAAGTTTCTCAGGATAATTTGGCCTTGTGCAAAGAAATAAGCCACTCTTTAGTTGGAAGCAATTCAGAGGAACAAAATCAGAATAAAAATATCTAAATAGTCAAACAAGTGGTGGCATTAACCCTATTTTTCAAGCTACAATTTAAACATGCTTAAGGAATTTGCCCCACTCTAAAGTAAAACTTAGAATAGATCTTAAAGGAACTTTAAAACAAATTAAAAGAATTTAATTTGAACTCAAAGACACAGATCTGTACATAACAATTAATACTGGTGGGTGATATTGCTAGCAGGAAGGGCATATGGCTACTGGTCCCCTTTAGGGTTTCTTAAGCTAGAGTCCATGGAGTTTTTAAGGGCGTAAAACTTTAGAGCAGCAGCAGTATACTCTGTAACACAAATATCTTTCTAGTTCAATATAATATGTAAATGACTTCAGAAGCTAAAAGGAAAACTTAGATTGGACAGGATTAAACCCCTTATTCTAATTCTGACCACACTAACCCATGCTGAGAAATTCAAACCCAATGTTTTGATTATTTCTCAAGATCTATAGATATAGATATAGATAGATATTATTCCAGTACTAAAAATATTTTATCCATAGAGCTAAGTAGCATTCCAAATGAATAACTAACTGAAATGAAACCATAAAGTGACCTGATAGGTAAAAATCATTCCAAATGTTAATATGGAGTCATGCGATTCTGCCTATGACATCCTGAAGGTTAAGGCAGTTAAAGCAGAGGGCAATGCCATAACGTTCGTGTATAAATGAAAGCACGTAGACTGGTCTCCTTTCCTTTGGGGTAGAACTTAAAGTCCCTAGTACTTATGTGGATAAAAGAAAAGGCAACAGCCCTTCTGGTAAGGAACAAGATAGGAAGGGTTCTCTCTTCAAAGCCCAAAATTTCTGCAGAGGTGCCCTTTGCAGCCAGAGTGTGGCTAATTAGGCAATTTACATGAAGCCTATGATGGAGCACAGTGTTTAATCATGTTGATTTGACAGATAATTAGGAGATAAATCACTCACACTATGGAGCTACTGTATCATAAAAATACAGTTCAAATACTGATGACAGCATTTACAATGGCACATGTAATTTAATTTTTCATTTTACTGAAGAAAAGGCAAAAGGCAATTTGTGTGACAGCCCCTCTTACCTATAAGTGCTGGCAAGGGTTGGGCTTGGGAACACACCAGTCTTTCATGAAATGGGACTCTGCTTCTCATATAAAGGGTTAAATTGAAAACTTATAAAATATAATGTGTGGTTTGGAGTCTTTTCTTGTTAACTATGAACAAGTATGTGCCTTTGAATTGTGTGGGAAGTACTCATATTTATGATTTTCAGGAGCTGTCCTATATTTCTGCAGAGAAAGTCTCTAAAGGCTTCTTTTACCACTTAGAAATGTTTAAACCTTTGGACAGAAGAAAAATCAAAAATAATATGTAATTGAATATTTAGTTAAGGGCTAAGAAGTGTATGTTTATGTTATATAAAACACTAGCAATTGTATGATGGTAAGATGATTTCATGTTTCATTTTAATCCAAAATGAGAAAGAGATAGCACACCTTGCCTTTGCTTACTTTCACAGCTCCCTCCCCCATACCCACCCACATGTCTCTCTTTGTTGCTTTCCTACCTCCTTCCTCTCTCCACCTTTCTTTCCTTCTTCCCTCCACATATGTCTTCTAATAAGGTTATTTCTTAATAATTGTTTTTTTCCCAGTCTAGAGAGAAGTGAAACCATAAAACCATTCAGACATCTAGCTATTGAAAGAAGTCTTGGAGAATAACTATATGTCATTAAATTAACACAAATTAATCTCAGCAGTTTGTATGGCTATGCTGTTATAACGTAAAGCTGTACTAAGAAGGAATAAAATGACACACCTCTTCTTATTATTTACTATGTGCTATATGCTCTTTAAATTAAACCACTTCCTTAAAAAGTAACTTTTCAAGTTTGAGAAAAACAAAAAACAAAACAAAAACAATAATATGCTAGCATAGTGTTTACCTCAAACATTTATAAATAACATAGGTGTTTATAAATACCTAAATTAGTATACTTTGTTTTCTGGATGTAACTAAAGTGCATTGTTTCTTTAGAATTCTAAATATAACTGACTACTAGTTTGAGAATAGAAATGGAGTTAGTCTTTGGCTGGCCAGACTACTTGCCTACAGGAGTATTGTACTTATAAAAGAATTTCCCATGAATGGGCTTGAAATCTCTGCATTTATTCCATGCAATATGTCACTTTTAGCATTTGTGCAATGAAGGTGCTTTTTTTTTTTTTTTACTACTTTCTTTTTTTTACTTTATTTTATTAATTTATTCATATTACATCTCAATGGTTATCCCATCCCTTGTATCCTCCCATTCCTCCCTCCCTCCCATTTTCCCCTTACTCCCCTCCCCTATGACTGTGACTGAGGGGGACTTCCTCCCCATTTATATGCTCATAGGGTATCAAGTCTCTTCTTGGTAGCCTGCTATCCTTCCTCTGAGTGCCACAAGGCCTCCCCATCCATGGAGACCTCAGAGAAGAAGGAGAGAAGGTGCTTCTTTTACAGGATGCTTCATGGCCTTTACAATGACCTTTGAGACTGGAAACTATTCTTGAAGTATAACACTTCTAACATTTGTCACAGGTGTATATCCGAATTTTTGAACGTCCCCCTAACATATTACACTAGTACCAAAACTATTTCCCCTGAACAGTAGAACTAAATATTAAGGGTAGAGTGAAAAGAAAACAAACTATTTAGGAGAATCCAAGATGGCAGTGCCGAACACGCAGGGTACCTGATCTGCAAGACAGACACTAGGGACCAGGCTGGGAGCTACAGACCTTAAAACCTGAAGAGCACTAGATGAGAGGGGTTCACAAAGTACAGAGCACAGGTAGGTCTGACCTTAGGCCACCCAACTGGGCCATGGAGGATGGGTGCCCAGTCCTCACAGTCTGGACCCATACCTGCCTGGGAGCTGCTGCCATGCGCAATATCAGGGACTCTGTATCTGAGACTGAACTGTTGGTGGTGAGACACCAGCTTGGAGCCGCAGGCCTGGGAAAAACACAGGAAAACAGGTGGTTATGACCTAAGAACAATCCGTAGGTCCTGAGAAAGCCCCAGGGGCTGGTGGGCACAAAATCCAAAGCCAGTACAGCCAAGCATGCATTCTCTGTGCCCCTCTCTGACTGATCTATAGGCCAGACAGTAACAGCATTAGAACTAGCTGGCCAAGGGGGCTGAGAGTGTGGATCTCTGCCTGCCAGTCCACGGAGGAACCCAAGGCCCAGAAGCAGGTCCAGGCAGCTATGGACATGCCCTCTAGCTACAGCTCCAAATGCTCACACTCGGGTTAACTGATCTAAGGCGGCAAGATCTGAAGGAATCTGGCAGAAAACTCCATGCCAGTGGACTGTTCCTGCACACTTAAGTGGAACTGATCTGGCCTTAACAGAGTGGGCAGGTGCCTAGCTAGATACCACAGCTCAGCAAGGGCTCCCACACTACCAGGAGGGTCTGAACTGGACTGAGGGGTTAGGGCAGAAACCTAGCCACCCACCCCAACCCAGGGAGCCATTCCTGCAAGCTGCAGCTGAGCCTAACCATCTGCCACAAAGCAGCTTGAGTGCCTGTGAACACCAAGATAGAACTGAAACAGCCTGAAGGGATCTGCCTGAAGCCCAAACAACTCACACAGGCCAGAGGGCATTATCTCCTCTCTCAAGCAGGACTGAACCTAAGACCCACAGCCTGGACAGATCAGGCAGATTCTCTAGACAACGCCCACAAGCCAGCAGGAGTTCTGACACTCTAGGGTGGACTGGTCTTAGGCCCCCAAAGCCCCAATGCCTGACAGCAGTGTTTTCAAAGCCCAGCTAAAGGCATATTACCTCAAACTGATCCTTGGGCTGAAGAACAGAGGCACTGGCCTCTACTGACCTAGTGGGGAGCCCAGGGTGTGAAGCGAATTTCGCTGGAGCTAAAACAAGGTCACCTGCCTGATCCAGGGAAGGACACAAGAAATTACCTCCTAATGTCAGAGACAGAAGGATGACTACACGCTTGTGTAAAACCACACACACACACACACAAAAATGGCATCTCTAGATCCCAGCTATTCCAAAGAAATCAACCCTGAGAACTCAAACACAATTAAGGCACAAGAAAACATTCAAATCCTAAGTAGTGAAGATGATAATGGAGGAAACGAATAAAATCCATAAACAAATGCAGGAAGATGCAGCCAAATACTTTGAAGACATTAAAGAATCCTACAGAGAGGCACTGGAAAAAAGTTGGGAAAATATAATCAGATGAAGGAAATCAATAAAACAATTCAAGATCTGAAGATGAAAATGGAAACAATGATAAAAGCACAGACAGAAGAAAGCTAGGAATGAGAGAATTTAGAGAAGAAAGCAAGTCATTCAGAGGCAAGCTTCTCTAACAGAACTCAAGAGATGGAGGAACGAATCTTGGGAATAGAAGATACAATGGTAGAACCTGAAGCAACCATCAAAGAAAATGCTAAATCTGAAAAATTCCTGACACTAAACATCCAAGAAAGCAAGGACACCATGAAAAGATGAAACCTGCGGATAATAGGCATTGAGGAAAGAAGATGCCTGACTCCAAGGCCAATATTTTAAATAAAATCACAGAAGAAATTTCCCCAATTTAATGAAGGAGATGCATATAAACATACAAAAGGCCTACAGAACACCAAATAGAATAGACCAGAAAAGAAAATACTCCCACCATTTAATAATCAAAACATAAAATGTACAAAACAAAGAAAAAATACTACTAAAGGTGGCAAGGGAAAAGGGCCAAATAACATATAATGGCAAAACTATCAGAATTACACCAGACTTCTCAGCAGAGAACATAAAAGACAGAAGGGCCTAGACAGAGGTCCTGCAAACCCTAAGGGACCACAGATGCCAGACAAGAATACTATACCCAGTGGAATTTTCAACAACCATTAATGGGGAAAAAAAGATATTCCATGAAAAAAATTTTCAAACATTACCCATCCATAAATCTGGCCATACAGAAGTTACTAGAAGGAAAACTACGACCCAAAGTGACAAACTACAACCAAAATTACTCAGAAAATAGATAACTACACAGTTGCAAAACATAACTACACAAACACTTTACTGCAACCAACATCAAAATCGAGGGACTTAACAGTCACTGGTCATTAATATCTCTCAACATCAGTGGTCTCAATTCTCCAATAAAAAGACACAGACTAACTGAATGGATTCATAAATAAGACCGAACATTTTTCTGCATTCAAGAAGCACATCTCAGCCACAAGGATAGATATTACCTTAGGATAAAAGGCTAGAAAAGGTATTCCAAGCAAATGGACACAGGAATCAAGCTGGTGTAACCATTTTAATATCTAATAAAATAGACTTTCAACCAAAATTAATCAAAAGAGATGAGGAAGGACACTTCATACTAAACAAAGGTAAAGTCAACCAAGATGATATCACAATTCTGAATATTTATGCCCCTAATACAAGGGCACCCACATTTGTAAAAGAAATATTAACAAAGCTTAAACCACACATTGACCCCCCCTCCACACACACACACATTAATAGTAGTAGATTTCAACACCTCACTTTCACCAAAGGATAGGTCAACAAAACACAAACTAAACCAAGAAATAATGACACTAACCAACGCCCTGAATCAAATGGATCTAACAGATATCTACAGAACTCTTCACCGAAACACAAAAGATTATAACTTTTTCTCAGCCCCTCATGGAACCTTCTCCAAAATTGATCATATCGTAGGTCACAAAGAAAGCCTCAACAGATACAAGAAGATTGAAATAATACCTTGTATCCTATCAGATCACCATGAACTAAAGCTGAACTTCAACAACAGAAATAACAAAAAGCCTACACACAAATGGAAACTAAGCAACTCCCTAGTAACTGACAACTGAGTCAGGGAAAAAAATAAAGAAAGAAATTAAAGACTTCCTAAAGTTCAATGAAAATTATGGAACAACATACCCAAATTTATAGGACACATTGAAAGCAGTGATAAGAGGAAAATAAATAGCACTAAGTGCCTTCATAAAGAAATTGGAAACATCTCATATAGACGATTTAACAATACATCTGGAAGCCCTAGGGGAAAAAAAAGAAGCAGACACACCCAAGAGGAGTAGACAGCTGGAAATAATCAAATTCAGGGCTGAAATCAATAAATTAAAAACAAAGAGAAGAATTCAAGGACTCAACAAAACCAGGAGCTGGTTCTTTGAGAAAAATCAACTTTGAGAAAAATCAACAAGATAGACAAACTGTTAACCAAACTAAAAGGCAGAGAGACATTGTCCAAATCAACAAAATCAGAAATGAAAAGGGAGACATACAATAGATACTGAAGAAATACAAAGAATCATAAGTTCCTACTTCAAAGATTTATATGCCACAACATTTAAAAATCTAAGGGAAATGGACAATATTGTTGATCGTTTCCACTTGCCAAAGTTGAGTCAAGATCAGATAAATTAAATAGTCTTATTTCTCCTACAGAAATAGAAGCTGTCACTAAAAGTCTCCCAAGGAAAAAAATAAATAAATAAAATAAAAGAGGGCCAGATGGTTTCAGCACAGAATTCTATCAGACCTTCAGAGAAGAGCTAATACTGATACTGTTCAAGCTGCTTCACAAAATAGAAATGGATGGAACCTTACAAAATTCCTTCTATGAGGCAATAGTCACCTTGATACCCAAAGACCCAACAAAGAAAGAGAATTTCAGACCAATTTCTCTTATGAACATTGCTGCAAAATTACTCAATAAAAGACTTGCAAACCAAATCCAAGAGCACATCAAAGATATCATTCAATATGACCAAGTATGTTTCATTCTAGGAATGCAGAGTTGGTTCAATATATGGAAATCCATCAATGTAATCCACCATATAAACAAACTGAAAAAAAAATCACATGATCATCTCATTAGATGCCAAAAAATCATTTGACAAAATCCAACAACCATTCATATTCAAATTTTAGGAGAGATCAGGGATACAAGGCACATACCTAAACATAATAAAGGCTATATATAGCAAGCCCATAGCTGACATCAAATTAAATGGAGAGAAATTCAAAGAAATTCCTCTAAAATCAGGGAGCAGACAAGGCTACCCACTTTCTCCATATCTCTTCAATGTAGTTCGTGAAGTCCTCCACCGAGCAATAAGACAACAAAAAGAGATCAAGGAGATCCAAATGGGAAAGGAAGAAATCAAATTCTCCCTGTTAGCAGATGATATGATAGTGTACATAAGTGACCCCCCAAATTCCATCATAGGACTCCTACAGCTGATAAACACCTTCAGCCAAGTGGCTGAATAAAAAATTAACTCAAAAAATCAGTAACCTTCCTGTATACAAATGACAATTGTGTTAAGAAAGAAATTAGGGAAACAACATCATTCACAATAGCCACAAACAATATAAAGTATCTAAGAATAACTCTAACCAAGCAAGTGAAAATCTTGTTTGGAAACACATCAAATTTCTGAAGAAAGAGATTGAAGATGACATCAGACAATAAAAAGATCTCCCTCGTTCATGCAGCAGGACAATTAACATAGTAAAAATGCCCATCTTACCAAAAGCAATTTACAGATTCAGTGCAATCTCTATCAAAATACCTACACAATTTTTAAAGACATTGAAAGATCAATTATCAATTTCATATGGAAAAACAAACAACCCAGAATAGCTAAAGCAATCTTGTATAATAAAAGATCCTCTGAAGGAAGCTCGATACCCCCATGTCAAGCTGTACTATAGAGCAACAGTAATTAAAACAGCATGGTACTGGCATAGAAAAGGTTGGTTGACCAATAGAATCAAATTGAAGACCCAGATATAAATCCACACACCTATGGACACTTGAATTTTTACAAAGAAGGCAAATCTATACAATGGAAAAAGGATAGCATCTTCAACAAAGGGTGCTTGTCTAACTGGATGTCTACATGTAGAAAGATGCAAGTAAATCCATATTTAGCACAAAACTCAAGTCTAAGAGGATTAAAGATCTCAACATAAAACCAGAGACACTAAATCAGTTAGAAGAAAAAGTAAGGAAGAACCTGGAACTCATTGGCACAGGAGACAATTTCCTGAACAGAACTCCAACAGCCCAGGCTCTAAGGTCAACAATTAATAAATGGGACTTCATGAGGCTGAGAAGCTTCTAAAGCAGAAGGCACTGTTGACAGAGCAAAGAGACAGCCTACTGACTGGGAAAAACATCTTCACCAACCCTACATTTGACAAAGGGCTATATAAATAGCTCAAGAAATTAAACACCACCAAACCAAATAGCCCAATTAAGAAATATGGCTCAGAACTAAACAGAGAATTTTCAACAGAGGAATAGTGAATGGCTGAGAAACACCTAAACAAATGCTCAATGTGCTTTATCATCAGAGAAATGCAAAACAAATTGACTCTGAGGTTCCATCTTACACTCATCAGAATGGCTAAGATAAAAAACTCAAGTGACAGCATATGCTGGCAAGGATGTGGAGAAAGGGGAACACTTCTTCACTGATGGTGGTAGTGTAAATTTGTACAACCACTTTGGAAATAAATCTGGTGCTTTCTCAGAAATAGGAAATAGGGCTACCTCAAGTCCCAGCTATTCCACTCCTTAGAACATACCCAAAAGATGCTCCACTACACAACAAGGACACATGTTCAACTTTGTTCATAGCAGCCTTATTCATAATAGCTGGAACCTGAAAACAACCTAGATGGCCCTCAATTGAAGAATAGATAAAGAAACAGTGGTACATTTACATCATGGAATACTACTCAGCTATTAAAATACAAGAAAATCCTGAAATTTTCAGACAAATGAATGGAACTAGAAATGATCATCCTGAGTGAATTAACCCAGACCCAGAAAGATACACATGGCATATACTCACTTATAATTTGACAATAGCCCAACAGAGATGTCCCCTGAAAGGTTTCACTTACCAGGAGATTGGGATAGATACTAGAACTTCCTACTGGGATGCTAGGTGAAAGAGGTAAGGAAGAGGGGAAATAGAAGAAGCCAGAGGGTCCTAGAAACCTACAAAAAGACCATTAAGATTGGTGGATCTTGATCTAGGTCCATCAGCTCAAACTACTATATCTACAAAGGACAATGCATGCAGTAAACCTGGAACCCCTATCCAGACCTAGTTAATGTGGACCCTACATTCTCCACATTGTGTGGAGAGCAGGGACTGACTTGGACATGAACTCTGGTGCCCCCTGTTTGACCACTTCCCCTTGGTGGGGAGTTTCTGGTGTCACTCAGAGGAAGAGTAAGCAGGCTACCAGGAAGAGACCTGATAGGCTGTGATCTTATAGTGGGGGACAAGGTCCAATTCTGTCACAGATCTAAGGAAGGGGAAAAGAATGAAAGAAGAGGTAGGGGGAATGGGAAGATATAAGTGAGGGGATAACAATTGAGATGTAACCTGAATAAATTACTTAGATAAAAATTTTAAAAAAGAAAACAAACTATTTGGAAAACCGAAATATTAGAGAATTCATTATATATAAGTAACTCATAACTATAGGCAAGTACACAACCGATAGATAATAGAAGGAAGACAAAGAACTCTAAAACCAACCAAAAAATGAATTAAAATGTGGTCATTTATGTACACATGTACATCGATATTTTATTTAAGTATGTGCTAAACATTCAAAATGATGATCAGAAGGAAGACATTCCAGATTTGCAAGGTAAGTCGAGTAAATCTATATAGTACACAGCACCTACAGCTGGTTATACTGCATTCCAGACCCAGTGCTGTACTTACTCATTGGCAGGCTTTAAACCCACAATCCATTTTAAGACAGATAGCTAATTAATATATGTTGTGTAAGTTCCATGTACATATTATGCTTTTTATTGGGCAGAACAAATACAATGAAGAAGTAATTTCTGCTTTTGAAAATGTGAATATAATTTTTGTCAAATTACAAAGGTTTACCAAATGATACATTATCTGAATTTAGTGGTCTCAAATTTACAGAATTTAATTTGGAGGCAGGACTACTTTGATTCTGACTTTCCATTTTAGGCTCCTTGTTGCAAAACTAAATAACCAGAAGAAAGCCAAGCTGCTTATAAAAAGACTTTTGTTTGTTTTATTCCCTTTAGAACTCTAGCCATTTTATGATAGAATGAGACTGGACTATCAATCATATATAAAAACTGGAAAATGCCTAAAAATAAATTCTATTTCTTTCTAAAATCTATTTGGATTAAGGATCTGGGGGAAAGAGACACTCTCAATTGTCTGAGATACTTTAAAAATAAATGAAAAGGTTTATTCAAATTCAAGAGGATGGAATCAAGATGTGCTTAATAGCTAAAATCCATTTTTATTATCCATTCCTGTTATTGTGCTAAAACTCTCTGAACAAAAGTAACTTGGGGGAGGAAAGGATTTACGGTCACATGTTTAGAAGCAGGACCTTTGGGTGTTGGTAGAATCATGAATGTTTTGACCTGGTCAGCAAATTCCTGCTGTATTCATAAGGTTTTCACAGAAGGACTTTTGCTATAAAAATGAGCGCTCGCTCACGCTCTCTCTCTCTCTCTCTCTCCCTCTCTCCTTCCCTTCTCCTTCTCTTTCTCTCTCCCTTGCCTTCCCTCTCTCCCAAGCCAAATCATCTTCTACTGAAATGTGTGAAACCATGGACTAAAATAAATCTTTTTCTCTTCTGATATTAACTTTTTCATGTATTTTGATATAGTACCAGAAAGTCAACTGAGATACTATTTTAAATATAAAGTACATTAATCATGATGATAAATTCCTCTCACATCTCTGAATATTTAACAGTAACATTTGTGAAAATATATGTTTAATATGTGTCTAAATAATTACAGTTCTGTGAACTGTTATTATGGATTATATCTTTCTTCAAAATTCTTATGCAAAATAATTTATTTCTAGAATATTATAAAATAAGTGAATTGGGCATGACACTTAACAAATATAGCAGGCCTTAGTTGTTAGTTCTAATTCATGATTTCTTAGTCATTTTCTATTGCTGTGCTAAGACACCATGGATTTGCAGTTTCAGAGGGTGATTCCATTACCATCATGGTGGGGAGCATAGCAACAGGCAGGTGACTTTGGTGCTGGAGCAGTAGGCAAGAGGTTACATCTTGAATAAACAACAACCACAAGGCAGAGAAAGAGAGAGAGATAACTGAGAAAGGCATTTGAAATCTCAAACCTAGCCCCAAGTGACCAATAAGGCCACACCTCCTAATCCTTCACAAACAGTTCCACTAACTGGTGCTCAAGCATCTGAATACATGTGCTGGTGGTGGCTATTATCATTCAAATCACAACACATAACCTTTACTTTTAAAACCATCATCATTTTAATTGCTTTGCTAGTTCTCAATTAGTAAAATTTAAATATAAGAAAAGTTTAGGATGAAGTATCTAACTGGGAGGTAGAAATCCAGTGTTTATGTCTCATTCCATTTTTAGCTGAGTCTCCAGTTTTCTTCTCTGTCTCCAATGTCCCCTGCTGCCATGCAGTCCCTGCCACTAGGCCCTTTACCTCACTGAACTGTACATCAAAATAAAAGTATTCTTTCATAGATTACTCTTGGTCAGTGTATGTTCACAGGACAAGAGAAGCTATCTCCTAAACAGAAGCCAATAGGACAAGTACCTCAAAGATCTTTTGTGAGGAAAAAAAGTCAAAGCTTCTTCCCTGATGGTTAATGATATTTACCTATTTGACAGGGTTGAGGCATGGAAAATATTTGATAAAAGAGTATTCCCCAAAGGTGGCTACAAGAAGCCTTTAAGAAGAGATCAACATTTGAATGGTAGCCTGAGGAGGAAGAGCCCTGCTCACCACTGTGGATGCAGAACTCTCCATTGAGAGAACAGAACAAGGACAAAATGACAGAAGAGTCAGCTCAGGCTCTGTATCTGAGTTGATGCATTCCTTTCCACTTGTCCTCAGACATCAGTGTTGCTTGCCCTCATGCTTTGAGGTATGACAGGACTTACATCCTTCTTGTCCTGTGGAAACACTACTTTAGGCCTTTGTACAAACACAAGTATGTGACAATCTTTTCTTTTTCTCCAGTGTACGGAAGCCAGGTCACGTGACTTCTTTGCAGTGTCAGAGGCTGAACAAACTCCCTTGCATGTGCTATATGATATGATTCTCCTATATCCCCAGTCCTTATTTTTTCAAGACACACTCTTTTTATGTAGCTGTAGCTGGTCTTGAACTCATGACTATGCCTCATGCCTTCTGCCTCAGCCTTCCTTGTGCTGGGATACGTATATGATGCTTTGATTACCTTAATTCATAGGTTTTCTTGACTTCCTTAAACATCTGATTCAGCTTCCAATATTGAAATTACCATGGCATCTCTATATATCCTATAAGTTCTGATTTTCTGGTGTCACATAATTTATTATGGTGATGATGCTTTTATACAGCTCTAGAGGAGGGAGGCATGACATCCTCTTTAGCAAGTGTGAAGTGTTTCTGTAAATTTCTTTTTCCAGCTCTGGACCTGTTTGTTCCTGTAAGGCTTTCCTAGCAGGGAAGGGATACATAGAAACATTCACACAGTAACTGACAAGATACGTTCAGCTCTCTATGTCTCTTTAGAAATGTAATTGTATGAGGATTCTTTTGTCTGAGGCAGGAAGCACCTATCTTGCTGTGAAATTGTAGTTCTCTCTTCCAATGTCTGAGAGTCACCATATCTGAACCAATAGTAGCAACATGCCAACACTCAAAAGTTACAATGTATTCCATTCTGAGTACCAATAGACTAAGAAAAAGTAATCAGAAGAACTAGGGGAATGATTGAAAACATAAGGGAAAAAAGACACAGCATTTATGAGATCCAGGTAAGTGGGCATGTTAGTGAGGCACAGTTTACAGAGAAAACCAGGAGCTGAGTTCATATTAGTGCACAAACACTTATATGTTCATTTGAGAAATATGACAGTCATATGGCACAAAAGACAACTGCAATGTTATAAGTAAAATTAGAAATGTTATATACCCTGATATTTCCACAGAAGCCAAAAGTAAGATTTTATTAGACTTTACCAGTGTCTGCATTATTTCATTTTTTTAATTCAATGCAAGCCAAGGGAAACATATCTATGGCCATTTATGATCTGTCTGTCAATCTACAGCCCATACTCAACACAACACAGAGAATGAATTTTCTCAATGGACAAATCAGATTGCAATCTTCCAATACCCATTTCCCCAGGCACAAAAGCAAACATACTTTCATGACTTACTCATGTTTCTTCCATGCCTACATTTCCAAACGTTTCTTCTTATACCGAGTTATTTTCTAACTGAAGTTTTAACTTCCATTGTTCCCTCTGTCTAAGATCAGATTAGATCAGACCTTCACAGACTTCTCTTCTGTGAACATTATTCAATCATTCTTTCCTCAGAACACATTTCTAGTGAGCCTTTCTTCCCTCTATACATTACTACTTTTCTGTCCATTTTCTTTTATTATTTTTCTCTGCTCTTTCCATTTATTGTTTCTAGAAAATAAGGACAAAAGTAAAGGCTATTCTTCCCCCACAAGGCCCTGTTTAGAACTTGTATGGTACATAGCAGCTTGGATAAATATCGCCTTTTCTTCCCAAGGCTGTCTATCTTTCTATATGTTTCTCCAAGAGCCAGAGCCTGAGCAATATGCAACCTCATTGCCAGCTGGATATCTGTTATATTTTAAAAGCCAAGGACACTGATACTGGATGGCAGAAAACTAAGGAGTGAGATAATGGGCTTGCTTTTTTTGCTGTGCCTGCTGGTGTGGTTCAGCAACTGATTCTGGCTTCCTAGTCTTCTTTTCCTCAACTTGGAAATGTCTGCATAGCAAGTTATCAGAGAGATCAACAGCAGCCAAGGAAAGGTCTCCAGAAAAACATCAGAGTTCCTCCTTGTTTAGTCCTGGCACTCAGACACACTTTTTACCTCTACAAAGTAGGATACATCCTCTGCTCAGAATGGTTATTCTTATGAAAGTGGGCAAAGATCTAGCACGGAAGAGAGAAATGACCAGAAAAAGTGACACATGGTTGATAGAGGTCAATGAATGATGAAAAAGTCATAATGAAATTATATAATTACTCTATAATTAATACATAGTAAGAAAAATTTCAATGTGTTGTTTTTGTCTACATTGATCACATTCATGAGCTTCTGATTTTTGGCAATTAGAACTCCTTTCTTTCATGTCCTAGCTAAAGGCAGAACTTACTACGTCATTGTGCCCTTGTTGCAGTCTCAAACATTCAAAGTCCATTTAATTCCTCATAAATCATCTCTTAGTGTGATTTTGTATCCTTACTATAGCTTATATATAGTAAATGTTTCAGTACTTTGATTAATAAATGAATGTGTCAGGCCAACATACCATTTACAAGATGTTGACCCAGAAAGTCACCTTTTAGAGTTGGGTTCTTGTGGTAAGAAATTGTCTTCAAGTAACTACAGCTGTGGCATGTTTTCTCTGTGAGACATTGGGACATCTTGATCAAAAGCTGATCAAAAGCTATTACTCTATCTACTTTGACTCCTCCTCCAAGTCAGAGTATGATGGCTTGAGACTCAAAACATTATGAAGTTTCCAGTGGGAAATTCAGAATAAAACATCCATAAAGAAAAAGATGTATATTTGTAAATTACTTATAATGATTGCAATGTTTGTACTTTCTCCTAATTATTGTCTTAATCCCTACATTAAAAGAAATTAAATTTCTTTCAGTAAATTTTCTCTTCCATATTTATTGTCCCTACCTTTCTGAGATTCTAATAATGAGGTTTTTTGTTTGGTTTTTGTTTGTTTGTTTGTTGTTTTGTTTTGTTTTTTGAGACAGGGTTTCTCTGTGTTTCCATGGCTGTCCTGGACTCACTTTGTAGACCAGAATGGCCTTGAACTCACAGCAATCCACTTGCCTTTGCCTCTAAATTTTTATTTATATAGTAAAATTATGTGAAGAAAACACTGAAGTACTAAGTCTGTGGAATAATTCAGATATACACAGGGTGTTGCTTCAATCATTTATCCTCTAGAGGTTCAAACCCATTTTCTTATATATATATATATATATATATATAATATTTAAATTAATCTTTTCAATGCATATGTATATATTTGTGAAGATGCACATGCCATGGATCCAGTACGGAAGTCAGAGGAAAACTTATGAAGATGTTTTCTCCTTTCAGTATGTGGGATTCTGGGAAATCTAACTCAGGTTGTCACCCTTGATGTCAAGCTCCTTTACCCACTGGGCCATCTCATCTGTCCTGAAAATATTTTAGAGCAGTATTTCTATAACTTCTTCTGGCTTCCACATTTACTGAACACTCATCATCGGGTCATGCCATGGGGACTCAGATACATCTCTGTGGTAAGCACTTGTCCAGGCTGAGCAATGTCATAAGTTACTGTCTAACATCATCAATGGGAAAGCAAAGCTATTGTCCATGTCATGCACATCATATAAACAGTCTCATTTAATCTTCACAAGAACATCAAGACTAAACCCCTGATCATTCCTTATAATTTCATAGAGCATATTAGGGTCCTGAAGACCCAAATAGCCCCATCACTCTCAATAGTTCTTGGTTAAAAAAAAAAAAAACTTTTTCTTGTTTCTTTGTGAATTTCGCATCATGCTCTCATATACCACTCATTTCACCCTCCCCTCATATTCACCCTCCACCCTTTGGTCCTGTCCCCCAAATGATAAAAAAAAAAATTCACTGTAGAGCTTTAGCATGTTACAGTGCCACAGTATACCTTTTGTAAACAATACTTTGCTTGCAAATATTCATTGCAATGACTCATTGGTCAGGGTAGAGGCCTCTGCCTTACGCTCTCTATTGACGCTGGAACCTCACAAGGACTCCGCTCAGGTGTCTTCTATTGCCATATGTCTTGGAGTCCCCATACTTCTGGATCTGTAGGACCAGCTCATTCATGTGCTCTATCTCTAGTTCATTGATGGCGTAGACTTGGAGGTGGGCCAATTCAAAGCCCTGTATCTAGGCGTGTACTCTCAATAATATTTTTATGGGTTTTTTTTTTGTTTTGTTTTTTTGAGACACAAGATCAGTATGAAGTTCAGGATGGGCATTGCTTTACTCCAGAATTCATTATGTGAATTAGGCTGGCCTCGAATTCACTAATTTCTCCTTCAGCCTGCTGAGACCACTAGGACCACAGTTAGGTGCTATGGTGTCTGACTACCTTTAACATTCTGAATAATACACATTATCTTAGAATTTCTTCAAATTATATTGATGTACTGTATTATCATTTTACAGAGGAGAATACTATATACAGTATGCATGTCACATAATTTTCACTCTTTAAAATAGTAAAATAGTAGAAATTAATAAATTATGCCCACCTTTAGCTATTTCTGGGTGTTTACTTGGAAATAAATAGCATTTTAAAATTTGCAGATAGATGAGTAAGTTACTGTCTTCAAAGATGCTGCTCTCCACCTTCCTCAGATATCATCCCTGCAATGAATAGCAGGGAATATATAAATCCATGGCAGACCAAGGTGCTTCAAAAAGTTCAGGAGTAATGCTCATCCACAGACAAGACATTTATAATGCCCTATTAAGACTCAGGGAACATCCCAAAAAATGAGAGATGAGAAATGTCAGAAGATAAAGACAGGTCTTTGAAATGCTATCTTCTGGGAATGACACAACCGTTCATGATCTTACAGCAAATGCAACTGTTCACACTTGGCCTGTACAAGACTGAATCTGTCATCAGTGAAACAGGAGTTAGGAAGGGCTCATGGACCACCATCCTTTATTGCTCAACTCTGAGCTATTGGTAGATTCTCAGAGGACAGTCACTGTGTTCACCTGTATCATCATTGGTGAGCCCACCAGTTTCCAATGGACACCCCCAAGCTGATAATCATGTAACACTGGTTATTCTCATTGGGTCACAAAAACAATACAAAAGAATGTGAGTATGATAAACAGATTGTAAGAAATAGAGAACATTGACTGAGTGGGAGAGATATAATAGCAGGTGGAGAATAGAATAACCAGATACTTTATTTACATATAAAAAGTCCAAAAACTAATGTATAAAGAAAAATATTAAAAAATTACCATCTCCAAATAAAATCTGCATTATATGATTTATCCATTTACATATTATCCATATTAATAGCCCCACAAATGGTTTAAATATGGGTACCCTTTTTTAGACTTGGTAGTTCTAATTTATATGTCTTTTAGTTGATTATCCAAATTGTGATGATTAAGTCAAAGCATTCAGTTCTTAATAAACTGGCTTAATTCTCTCCTATGGTCCTATTTGTCCTTAAGACAAAGTCTAAAATCCATAGTTAGACTTTTTGTGTGTCCAGCCCCACCTTTTACTCTAGTCTTGGTTTTGATCAGTTTTTCCAGGATGATGTCTACCCACTTGAGTGTTCCACTCAAGGAGCTCCTGATCCTTTCATTTCATCTGCTAAGTTTCCTTCTGTCTTCACTTGTTCTGTTGACAAATGCTAAAATGATAGTCCATTCAAGAAGTCTCCGTAGAACCCTTGTCTGTTCATGTCTTCATTTATATACATTAGTAATTCCACAACCTTCTCAATGTGACGATTGCAGAATTCAGTACGTGTTCCTGGAGACAGCAACAACTTCTGAGACCAGAGCCTGTCCTGAGAGCAGACTTCTCAATACCTAACACCTTTTACAAATATATAAGCAGGAGAAAGTTTTGAAGTTCTCAAGATATAGTTCTCCTTATATTAGTGATGAAAGTTGATACAGCTGCTTAAATCTTTAAGTGTCTGCATGTTTGATTTTAATTATTTTAGAGGGACTTGCTACGTAGCTCAAATTTACACCTAACTTGTGATCCTCTTTCTTTCATCTCCCCAGAACAAATGTTATAAGTATAAACAACCATTCCTACCTCTACCTTGAACCTTGGAAAAGTCTAATAATATTAGGTACTTATTATTTTCTAGACATCATTCTAAGAATTATTGTGTAAGATGAAATTTTATACTCACTGACAGTCATAGCATTTTAAGGTTGTGAAGTGATTTATAGGATGTTCTCAAGATAGTAACGTTGACCAATGCCTGGACAGACAAATGAGGGACTGACATATGCTAGATATAGCTGACTTGCAGATAGATGAAAAAAAGACATATAGATAGATGATGATGATGATGGTGATGATGATGAGAAGATAGATAGATAGATAGATAGATAGATAGATAGATAGATGATAAAGATTATAGATTAATACCTAGACAGATAGTAGATTATACATATATACATATATAAAAATACAGATAGATAGGTAAATAGATATGGTAGATAAATAGATAGGCAGAAAGATAGATAATGCTCATGTTTCCCTCCAGCCGCATATTCAAATTTGATGAATAATAAATACTTTTTCCTTCTAATCCAGAGAAGGACCCTAAAACTCAATTCAAAAGAGTCTTTAAAAAACTTTTATTTCATCAACAGCAAAATCACACTTGTGCTGGTAGGAGAATTAAAGAAGAGGATGGTACACTCTCATATCTGAATAATGATTACTAGGTTAACTGGCTATGCTCAAATCAAATACACATAAAATATTGATAATAAATTTTTTAAATTTTTAGGCATTATTGTAAAACTTTTATGGTTTATGTGAACTCAGTTTCACAACACTGTGAAGATGTCAAACTGCATTATTTAAGGAGCATTGTCAAAGTATCGAAATGTTTCAAGTATGAGTGGACATTGTGACGACACTCAAAATCATTCCTAGCTATTCTTAACAACAATTTTCTCATCACTAGAGGACTCCTATCAAGTCTGAAAAAGACTGCAATGTTGCAATAATGTGTGGTCTATTACTAAAGGAATCTATGGGTGACTATGAATCATTATACCAGTTTTACATGATCATCTATATTCAAACACATCTTAGTCCTAGACAATGCACCAGCTCTATCTACAGCCATAATTGGGCTTTACAAATATGCATGAGATATGTGGCAAGCTTCTAACATCCTTCCCTTGGACAGTCATTGCTCCCAGAATCCCAAAAAAGATGTCATGCTCTTTTTGATTAACAAACCGTGCAGGAAGGCTTTGAGCAACCCTCAGAATAATAATCACTTGTCATGTTTCCAAGACTAAATGCTCTCATTAACATTCCTATATCATTTGAAGTTGAAATTGCGTAGATTATTACTGAAGAATTTACTGTTACGTTGGGAAGTGATTAAATAAAAGCTCTGTGCATATATTAATGCATACACAAATAAAAGCTCTGCGTTATAATTATAAGATCTTTTTGATAGAAATACAGTCATGAGCTTAAAGCCAGATGGCGAGTCCTCTAGAAAAGCATTCTATATACAATTGCTTCTCTGGACTTACACAAATCATTCTATTTTAGAAAGTCAGGGTCTATGCTCAGCAAAAATAATAGTTATACACAGAAAAGAATCATAGTCATCCATAGTCATTCGGATTCAGTTCTGAAAATTTTAGAGAAAGGAGATGAAAAAGAAAAGAGAGGTAAGAGAACTCTGGGGGATTATAACAAGGTTAAATAAATGAATGCTTAAAATTTTAGGACACAAAAGAAAATTTCAGTAATATTTTAGCAAGGAAATTGATACCATGGACTGAGACGAATGATGCAGAAATAAGGAAGTAAAAAGCATGAACAAGAGGAGTGAAGTTTTATAAAGAGCGGTCCCTGGATGGCCAGGGAAATAAAGGAAGAATGAGCAAAGACCTGACTATGGTGAAAATGAATAATCAAGAATCTTATTCTCTATCAGAAAGGGAGAGTCTAGAAATGAACAAAGCATGTACAAATGTACATGAAGCATCTATAATATCTTTTTACTATGTCCTCACATGTGGTATCAGAAAGGAGGGCTCTAGAAATGGATAGTGTATATAAATTTAGATGAAGTTTCTATAGTACTGGGTTTTCTTATCCTCATATGTGGATTCCAGTGTGTGTATGGTTTCTCTCTTTTGTATTGAATTTGGATAAAAATAAAAAGAACTGAGAAGGGAGATTTACAAAGCAAAATTACACCTACTTTAAACTGCTTTGGGTTTTCATGTTGTATTGAATATTTTGTGTCTTTTATTTTTACTTTTTTAGCTATATCCAGAAAGAGCCCTTATGGGAATAACATATGACTCCTCTATGAGATTTATTTCCTGTATTTAAAAATATACAATAAAAAGTAACTCCATAGTGTCTGAGTTCAATCAAACAGCTCCTTTTCCAACTACAATAAATGTATGTATCTTTTAAAGTTAATTTTTCTGTCTATGTATACATCATAAACTTATTTTTAGGTCTTATCTAATTTTGAATTATTTATGTCAAAAAGAATTTTGTGTTTGGGAGATATTTATATGTTTATTATTGAATGTTAAATATGAGACACCATTTAAATTTGAAAAAGATTTTATAAGAAGAAAAATATCATAATAAAGCATAAACACACACACACAAACACTGATTCCACAAGATATAATTTAATTCTAATATTTCCAGTATCTTCTTTGAGATTCACATTTTTGGCAGAAAGAAACAAAGATGAAGATATTCATTGGTAATAATAAGTTAAGTAAGCAAGCATGTTAAATTATTAAATTTGGAGAATATATTGTGCTTATTATGTTACTTACCCTTGCAGTGAACTAGAAAATGAATGTGGTCATTCCAGACTGGTTAAATTGGAAATATATTTTATACAGATGTGTCTAATGTAGTTTCCTGGCAGAGGCAAACTGCATACAACTTATATTTATAAGTATACAAACCTAGCTTTATACTCCAGCAAAGTTCTGTAAAACCTGATTTCCCTCTCTATACTTTCTTTTTCATTTCAGGATATATTTACCTCCTTTTATCATTTAAATTGTCCTTATTAAAGCACTATTTTTTCCAAGTTCCTTCACCACTGGTTTCATTTATAGGCAGGCTGCGAATTGAGAATTAAGACAGGAATTTTAGAATAAACAGTGAGCAATCTATGTAACCAAGGGATTTACCACCCTTAATTAGTACTAAATTGATTTTTTTCAAACATCCTATTTCTGCTGCCAACTCAGTTGTAAATGCAGTTCCTTTTTATCCATTTTTTTTTATGTTAGTTCATTTCACTCCCATCTGTTAAGACAGCTAGATAGGCACAGTATCTGGTCATTTATGTCTTTTTGTTTTGTTTTGTTTTCACTACGTCAATCTAGTAATGAAGACTATAGTCCAATAGACATTTTTCTATGTTGAATCTCCATTAGACTTTCTATTTTAAGGTGTGTGTCTTTTTGCTATAATTGCTTCAACCATTTTAGTGTATTTCTTTAAAAATAAATTTTGAAGAACTATAGAAGTGTAATAAATAAGTATTACACTGTGTGTGCATTAATGAATAATAATTACTAATGATCTAATAGCAGCTGTTTGTGTTATTTCACCATTTCTTTCCATGGCTCTAGTGTTTGATCAAAATTACATTTATACTAGAAATTATTAGCCATGCCCTGGACCTTTCTCCTCACCCCATTTTTACTCAAATGAAAAATTTATACAATTGTTTTTCAAAAGTACTGTCATCTAATGGATTTTCCATTTACTGAACAAACTAAAAGCACAGATTTCCTTTTAAACTGAAGATGATAATAATATCCCAATAATATCTCTGATAGCCCTCAGTATAATCTCTTCTACTGATACCTGACAGGCAGCCCTTCTAGGGGAAAGGGATCCAAAGGAATTCAACAGAGTTAGAGATAGCTCCTACTCACACTGCTAAGGGACCCACATGTTGACCACACTGCACATCATGTACAATTGTGTACAACTCTAAGCCCAGTCCATGCATGTGGTTCAGTCTCTTTGAGCCCCAATGGGCCCACGTTAGTTGACTCTGTATGTCTTCTTGTGGTGACCTTGACCCTTTCAGCTCCCTGTATTTTTCCTCCCACTCTTCCATAGCACTAATGGGGCTCTGCCTATTGTTTGGCTGTGAGTCTCTGTCATGACCTCTCCAGTGGAGTCTGTGTGACAAATGTTACTACACAACGACAGGCGACGACCCTGCCAAGGGAGAGCCTCCTGGAATAGGTCTGATGTTCCTGCCAAGAGTAACTGATTGTAGCCTTCTTTTTACTCATTGTGTTGGCATATTCTCTTTATTTTTCTCCTAACCTACTCTCATATCAGAACTTTTCAAACATGATAACCGGTTCTGTGAAACTCCCTAACATGGAACTGCAGCCAAGGACCATTCAGTCCCGGAGTTCACCACTAAGTTCTGCTCCACTTGCTAAAAGAAACATGGTTAAGAATTAATCATCAGTTAGTAATTTATATTTCGACTTAGAAGTAAAGTGTTTAAGGAAGCTCCAGATAGTAGCACTCAGATAAAAAGAACTAAGAAAAAACTGTCTTGACACAAAGATGAGAGATGAGAGACAATGAGAGAACATTGACTTTTGATAAAGGGGGCACATGCGTACTGATACCAAGCTAATCACTTAAGAATGATGACAACACTATTACTTTGCATTCTGTACTTTTTACTGTGTATGCCTGATTGCTTCACTGACTCCCTTGGAAGTACTCCAGGAAATATGTGACCACAAAGTATTCCCTGTTTCAAAAAATGTGTATAAAAATCTAGCTTGCTTGCCTGCAAAATACACTCAGACATAAACTCCCAAGAGTTTGTCTGTTTGTCACTTGCCTAATCTTTGTCCACCTACTCTTTGAAAACTCCCCATTCCCAAAGACCTATACCCGACTGAGACGGTCCTTGGCAAGTCTCTCCATATGTTAACATCAGCTGCTGGATAAAGCCTCTCAGAAGACAGTTATGCTAGGTTCCTGTCTTTAAGCATAGCAGAGTATCATTAATAGTGGCAGGGGTTGGGTCTTCTCATGGAATAGGCATCAAGGTGGGCCAGTCATTGATTGGCCATTACCTCAATCTCTGATCAGTCTTTACCCCTACATTAATTTTAACCAAGACAAATTTTAGTTATAAGGATTTATGGGTGGTATCTCACTCCTGCCACTGGAAGTCCCACTCGGCTACAGGAGGTAGCCACTCCAGATTCCTTAACCACCACCACCACACCTCTCCAACTGCTAGAAGTCTCAGCAAGGGTCACCCCCATTGCCTCTGAAATTTTCCCATGTCCCAGAGGTGCCCCATATGGATTTCCATTCTCTCTCACTCTCCAACCCCAGAACCCCACCCTTGGTCTCCACAGAACCCAAAACCATTCAATGAAAAAAAGAAAGAAAGAAAAAAGAAAAAGAAAAAAATAAAGCATCTTTAACAAATGGTGCTGGTTAAACTAGATGTCTACATGTAGAAAAAATGCAAATAGATCTATCTTTATTGCCCTTCACAAAACTCAAGTCCAAGTGTTTCAAAGACCTCAATATAAAACAGGATATAGTAAATCTAATAGAAGGGAAAGTGGGGGAAAGCTTTGAACTCATTGGCACAGGAGACAACTTTCTGAACAGAATACCAACAATTAATAAATGAGGTCTTATGAAACTGAAAAGCTTCTGTAAGGCAAAGGACACTACCAATAGGACGAAATGGCAGCAAATAGAATGAGAAAAGATCCTCACTAACCCTACATACAACAGAGGATTAATATCCAAAATACAAAAAGAACTCAAGAAATTAGACTCCAACAAACCAAATAAGCCAGTTTAAAATAGGGTACAGAGATAAACAGAATTCTCAACAAAGGAATCTCTAAGCACTTAAAGATATGCTCAATGTCCTTAGTCATAGAGGAAATGCAAATTAAAATGACTCTGAGATTCCATCCTATACCTGGAACAGTGGCTAAAATCAAAAACTCAAGTAACAGCACAGGTTAGAGAGGATGTGGAGCAAGAGGAACTCTTCCACTGATGGTGGAAGTGTAAACTTCTATAACTACTGTGCAAATCAATCTGGAGGTTTCTCAGAAAATTGGGAATAGTTCTATGTCAAGACTCAGTTATATCACTCTTGGGCATATACCCAAAAGATGCTCCACCATTCCACAGGAACACATGTTCAACTATGTTCATAGCAGCCTCATTTTTAATAGCCAGAAACTGGAAACAACCTAGGTATCCCTCAACTAAAGAATGGGTAAAGAAAATGTGTTACACTTATGCAATAGAATATTACTCAGCTACTAAAAACAAAGAAATCATGAAATTTGCAAGCAAATGGATAGAACTCAAAAAAATCATCCTGAATGAGGTAACCCAGACCCAGAAAGACACACATTCTATGTACTCACTTATAAGTGAATATTGTTCATTAAGTACAGGACAACCATGCTACAATTCACAGACCCAAAGAAGCCAAGGAAAGTCCAAAGGAGGATGCTGAATCCTGGGTGTTTTTAGCCAGAACAAATATCTGTGTGAGTGGATTGGTTAATTGGAAGCAAATACTTTAGGAGATGGGGGGATGTCTCAGTGGTTAAAGCACTCGACATACAAGTATGGGGAACTGACCACAGATGTCAAGAACTGTAAAGACAGGCATTGTAGCATGCATCTGTAATCCTATGGAAAAATGGGAGGGGGAGACAGGAGAATCCCCAGGAATTCATGGGCCAAATAACATGGCATTTGCAATAGTGAACAAGACAATGACTTGTCTCAAACATGATTAAAAATGAGGACCAACAAGTAAGATTTTCTTCTGACGTCTATTCATGGTCACATGCACACACACGTGCACACACACACACACACACACACACTCACCACACAAACCAACACTATTTGCATAAAAATATAAAAACAAAAACATTTTGTAAGGTGATATTGACAAATATATCAACAACATATTCCAAAATCTTGCAGGGTCATATTTTTTGAATTTTATTTATGTATTATAATTTATTCATATAATATCCTGGTTGTTATCCCCTCACTCTTATCTTACAGTTACTACCCTCTCTCCCTCTTCTGCCCTATTCTCCTCCCCTAGACATTTGATGGGTCCAGACCTCCCCCACGGTCTATCTGGTCTCATCAGGGTAGTCTGCGTCCTTTTTCTCTGTGTACTCTCAAGGCTGCCCCACCAAGGAGCAGTGATCAAATGGCAGGTACCAGAGCTCTTGTCAGAGGCAGTTCCCTCTCTCCCCCCTCCCCATATACATGGAGATGAGCTGTTCATCAACTACATCTGAACAGGGGTCTAGGTACTCTGCATGCATTGTCCTTGGTTGGTGCTTCAGTTTGTGCAGGCCCCCTGGGTCCAGGTCCACCAGCCTTGATAGTGTCCTTGTGGAGATCCTGATCCACCTCCTTCCATGCAACTCACAGATCTCCACCTAAGGTCCAGCTGTCAGTTCCTATATCTGTGCTAAACCACCACGATATATTATAGTGAATGGATGAATGCTGAGATATAACAGATCATGCATGTTCACACAATCACTCTGATTGCCCTTATGATTGGTTGAAGGAGTGGCAGGGCTCACAATTGGAAGGCCAGTTATTTGTCTTGGTGATTAAATTTTGGGTTGAAAATGATGGTCTAATGGATTAGAATAACATCAGCACAATTAGTGAAAAAATATTGCTTCCTAGAAATATTAAGAAGAGTATAAAACCCATAACATATGCTAATACATATGATACAGGGAATGTAGAAAACAATCAGGGTTGATTCTAGAGTTTTTCCCCTAAGAAAAAGAAGATATTAGGAACAGTTGCTATGAAAAAGTGGAAGTGGGTTGGAGGGGAATGAGGTAGAATCCATGCTCATTTTCCAAATGCATAGAGTCTCACAGTACAGTGTGCAGGATGATGATAGGTAAATGATCAGAATGGTTGGTTGGTAATACAATTCATGCTGAAACATAATGATTAATATAAGAGTCAAGTATACTCACTTATATCTGCATACTAGCCCAATGGGCATGTCCCAAGAAAGCCTTCCCTTACCAGGAAACTAGGACAGAGGGGAGGACATCCTATTGGGACTCTAGATGAGAGAACAATGGGAGAATAGCAATGTAGAATGATCCAGTGGGTCCTAGAAACCTACAAGTAGAACATTATGATAGGCAGATTTGAGCCATGGGGTCCCGCTCAAACTAAGGCACTAGCCAAGGACAATACAGGCGGTAAAATTTAAACCCCTACCCTGATCTAGCCCATGGACAGGACAGTCTCCACACTTGAGTGGAGAGAGGGATTTGACTTTCTCATGTACTCTGGTGCCTCACATTTGACTATGTCCCCTGGCGGGGGAGACCTAGTGGCACTCAGAGGAAGGACAGCAGGTCACCGAGAAGAGACTTGATACCCTATGAGCATATACAGGGGGAGGAAATCCCTCTCAGAAACAGTCATAGGGGAGGGAAATAAGGAGAAAATGGGAGGGAGGGGAGAATGGGAGGATACAAGGGATGGGATAACCATAGAGATGTAACAAGAATAAATTAATTAAAATAAATAAATAAATAAATTACACACCTGCAAAAAAAATATAAGAGTCAACTTGTGATCACAGCAACAAAAGCCTTCAATATGCATTAAAGAGTCTGAGATAAGAGTTAGTCAGCCTATCTGTGAAAACAATTTTCACCAAAGTTTTTCCAGACATTTTGGAATTTTACAAATACCAGTGAAAAGCTAAAGTAGTCAGTGAAGCACATTCTGTGTCAAGAGCCTATCCCTCGGTTCTGGAAATCCCAGATGAAGCAGCCTGGCAGAATTTAAAATAATGAAGAATGTGATTGTGGGCCAGCTTGGTATGTAGCAATCAAAAATTCAGTGACTCATTTTGAGCAAAGGTGTCATGCAGACTGTGATATGGCAAAGCGTAAGTCACAGATGGTGGGTGACACTTCAAAGAACATACAGACACTAATGTACGACAGGGCTGTGAAGAAGAGTAATATGGAGCTCACAGAAGATCATCATAAAAGAAGTTTCAAGGTAATGCTAATTTCACTATCCCCGCCTATGGTGTTTATGTAAAGGCATGTAGTTTCTCCAATGCACCGTGCTTTATCAGTAGAGAAATAGCTCCTGTATTAAGTAGAAGCCTGTGGTCCCAGCATAATGCCAAATGGCTGTCCTTTTTGCTGTTCTCATGTGTCATTGTCCTGATTGGACTGATCTTTAAATCAATCATATTGGTTCTTCCCTTGCGTCTCTGCCAGCAGGTAGACAGGTGTTAGAAGCCAGCAATGACTGGAGTAAACTAGCAAACAAACAAACAGCAATGAAGGTGCACAAAAATGGCAAGAAAGATATTCAGATAATAAGCTGTAAATATCGGGATAGCAGGTTACATGTCTGGAAACGAACAAACAGCAAGTGAGAGTAAAAAGACACTGCTGTTCACCCTTCATCGTCAGGGAAATTCAGGCTAAAATTGTTAAGAATCCCAGTTGGAAAAGCCGTTATCAGGAACACAGACAACAACAAATGTGGCATGGATGTGGAGAAAGAAAGGAAGCCGTATATACCGGTGGTAACACTGATGAAACTACTGTAAAAATCAGTCTGGAGATTTCTCAGAAGATTGAAAATAAAACTAGCAAATGACTCATCTATATCACTCCTGGGCACATATCATGGGCATTAACCTTAATTCAGAGATTCTTTACATCATGTTTATTGTTACTTTATTTACTGTCCTTAGGAAACACAATCAACCCAGATTTCCACATCCTGATGACTAGGTAAAGATAATATGGTAGATAGAAACAATGCAAGTTTATATTGAAACATACATATAAATAGGTGGAACTGTTTGAAAAAATGAGTGGGCAGATATGACTCAGACCCAGAAGGAAAAAAAAATCATATGTTTTCTTTCATGTGTCAATCCTACCTTCAACTCTTTTGTTTTATGTATTTAATTTTGAGTACAAAATCAGGAAATGCATTTCGTTGTATTTGGATGCACACTGCTCTAAGCCTATTAGTGCACTGTCTACAATTCCCCCCTGCTCCCACATCCTTCTCCATTAGTTCCACAATTTCAAAAACCCTTCCTCAGCGAAGAGGGCTACCATCTTACAAAGGATTTCTACACATCTTGAGGAATTCATTTCTTTTAAGTATTGGCCTCTAGATGGAGTTCTATGTCACCAGGGGCAGGGGGACCTCTGATAAAGTGCTGCAACATAATCATTACCTTAGCAGCTTTCTCCCACTCTCAATTACTCTATAAGCCAGTGACTCTCAACCGGTAGGTCACAACCCCCTTTTTGTGAGGGATTCACATATCAGATATCCTGCGGATCATATATTTACATTTCATAACAGGAAAAAGATTATAGCTATGAGGTAGCAATAGAATAATTTTATGGTTGGGGGGCCACCACAACACGAGGAACTGAATTAAAGGATGACAGCATTAAGAAGGCCGAGGAGCACTGCAAGGGCTCCTGTGGAAAAACTCGATCCTGCTCCGTGTCTTTATCATGCTAGATGCCCCCTCACACCATCACGACTCTATTCAGGTGTGCTCAGTGACTGTACCATGATAGCAATCACCTAGATATTCTTGGATACTTCATTTGTCTTCCGCTAAGACAAGGTTTCAGAGAGCCTGGATGCTATGGAAACAGGTTTATATAAATACCTACACAAGAAATACATCCTGTCAGAAGAGCTCTTAACTCGTTCAGTCTGAATTCTTCAGACTGAAACCCCCTCAAATAATTGCAGTGGAAATGTGTGTTGTCAGACCATGCATTTTTAAAAAATGCCTTTTCTCGAACTGATCACATTAACCACCTACATGTGATGGGAAATGTCATTTCTGAGAGTTGGTTGGCACAATTTTGCTCAATATATCACATCTCATCTTTAAATCACTAGCTTTACCAACATGATATTTAAGATATATAAAGTTATATAAAAGCTTATCTTTGTACTTTATTCTAGTACAATATAAAATATTTAGAGAACTTATTTAAATATCACAATCATAAGACTGAAGAGTCTATCTTATTGTGATAATGTAAAAAGTTATGCAGACCCACTTCCTTTTTTGAGTCATTTAATAATAATTTTGTAAGCATTTAACAAGCACATATTATTATGTGGAGCAGTGAGAATAAAGGGTGAACAAAAATTCACCTTATTTACTCTCACATAGATTTTTTTTTAAGTAAGGATGTAATGAAACTCAAAAAAAAAATCCTTTAAGTGTTTAATCTGATTCTAAAATATAGACCTTAAATTTCTATTCACAGTAAGATTCACTGATCTCAACAGCCCCCTGAACAGTGGCAGTTACAATTTAATTGACACATTGTCGGTTAATATGTAGCATGCTAAAATTAATCTGATTGAATCAGAATCATTAAATGACTAAATAGATTTTCCTTACCCAGAAGTAGAAAACTGAGATAATTAGAACAACTGCCTGGGCTAGAATCCCAAGACGGGTGACTTGGTGCCCACGTTGCCCAGAGGTCACAGAAAATGAGAATATGACCCTATTGTTCTCAGTTGGAGCAGTCATTTCAAATTAGTATGTTTTCCTTAGTTCGCATTAAGAATTTCCAACGAAGCCTTAGCTTTTTAAATCTTAATAGAGAGTTATTTACTTTTTAAAATTAGTATGGTCCTAAAGTTAGAAAAGGAAAATGAAATATTCCTTAACATAGAGCTCCATTTGCAAGCACAAAACTAGCTGTAGCTGAAAAACTAGTTCTAGCAACTTGTTGATATCTTATGCATAGGCGGGTACAAAATATTTATTGAGTAGTAAACTAAAATATGGAAAAATTCAGCCTCTGGGTTCTAGTTATAATACCCATTTTTGGGGGGGGAGAAAAATCATTCAATGTGGGAGGAACTGTAGCTGCCACAGTATAGCAATGTGAAGGTAAGATAGTATGCTCTTAGACCAAGGCTTTCTTGGAATTAGCAAATAGAAGTCTGCTGTAAATTTCCAAGGAAAGAAAGGAAGGGGAGTCCCATGTCCCTTGGTTAAAACTATAAAAACAATCTACATGTAATCTCATCAAGAGCAGATGTGGGAAAAAGTAATAAACTGGTTAGCAAACATTTAAATATTTTCACACCTTAAAGGTCAAATTCTCATTCATTGTAACCTTTTCACAATTATTATGAACCATGAACAATGTGTTATTCTCTCAGTAATTTCTATTACAAGAATTCTTCTTAGGAGTGAGAGTGTGTTTTTGTTGTTGCTTAGGAGTTTCTGAGAAAGAATTTATAACCCACTTCTTTTTACCTGCAGGTTGCATATCCAAGTTGTCTCTGTTTTCTAAATGATAGACCAATACGGATATTTTATTATATCATTAATTTTATCTGTAAATTGTTATTTTCAATTAAACAGACACACACACACACACACACACACACCTGTTTTTCTAATAAAATCATATCGTATCTGCTATGACTTACTCGTCTTCAAGATACACGTGATGAGGGTGATTATAGAATGAAGCAATGGCAAACGCACTTCCAAAAAAAGCTGGGATCCCATGGCACTATGAATTGTGTGCGAGATGCACCAATTGCAGCCTGGAAACTCAGTGTGTTTGTTAAATAAAGCATAAACAATGAGTCACATTAGCTAATTTTGTTAGGATGTCTCTGTAGGGAGGCAGGCTCAGGTAGCAGGCCTCTGAGATAGTCTCAGTCTGCATTGGTTTTAGCAGAAGTTCAAAGCCATTTGCAAACATCTGTACTCGTAGCAGGGTAAGGCTTTGGCACACCCATGGATGTGAGCCATTGATGTCCTTAATATAGGTATGGTCATGACAATAAACAGCACTCATGTGACACTTCATCCACTCCCCAGTGACCTTCATCTTGAATAAAATCTGTTATTTCCAAGTAAGTGTTGATTATGTCTAATCAAACCAACTTGGTGATACTTTTTTTCTCTAAGGATTTTTCATTGAGATTTTTAATAATATATTTCCCTTTAACAAAACAAAATCATTCTGCATACTATTTTGTACAGTTTTTGGAAAATTTGTTTGCATCTACATTTATTTATTCATTTATTTTGTGTCATTTCCAAAGAGTGCATATCCAACTCTTCTATTTCTGTTTCATGAACCCCCAATTGCTGTGTTCTTGTTACCCTAGCTCTCTTGTCTCTTTTATGCAGTGGATATTTGTTTGTTTTTAATGAATCACAGAAATTCCTCTTGGTTTTGCTTATTGGTTGTTTGGCGTATTTATTTTGTTTTCGTTCAGTGTATCCCAGTTTGGTCTCAAATACACGGCGAAAGTGAGAATAATCTGAAATTCTGATCTTGCAGCCTCTACCTCCCAAATGCTGGCATGACAGTCTTGGAGGTGTTGTGTTATATAGTGCTTCTATTCAAACTGAAAGCTTCATGCATTCTAAATTAACATTGTACCAAATAAGCCACATTCCAACACTTTGTCTTGGTTTAAATATCACATTTGAGTAAATCTTATCTTCCCTAAATAAATGGCTAAGACATAAGAATGGCTTCCTGTATTTTCCATTTCTTAATATAAACCCTAAGATTTAAAATATCATATTTTATTAAAATTTATAAATATTATATGACAACATAATATCAACATATTATGCATATTATGAATATTATGCATATCAACATGCATACTATATAAGGATAAGTACATATCATTTATATGTAATATAAATGTCTCTTGTAAAGTAAAGGAAATATAAAAGCCTCAAATTTTAAAAGAGAGCTTTGAAAACAAGTGGATATGGCTTTGAAGTGGGCACTTTTCAATCTTGTTCCTAGATTGTAAGTTCTGCAGAGACAAGGGAGAAATGTTTGCAGATGATATAAGATGAAGATCTTGCACTGACATCCTTGAACTTCTACATAAAACAAAGAAACTATATGGCTTGCTCTACATGACACCAGTTACTAGAAAAGGGTGGAACACCTCAAGGCTTGTATCATGGAGACTTGTGATTCTCTGAGCCTCGTCTGGGTTCAGATTAGAGGAAAAGTCTCCCCTAGAAATAGCTGGGTCAGAATATTAAATTGTTACTTTATATGATTATAATTTCTAAAAATCTCCTGGATAAGTTAACAATTAAGTTGTTCCCAGATCTTTGGTAATTCTGGAATTGAGAAAAAATAGTTAATAATAAAGCACCATGAAGAATCAGCAAAAATTACTACAATTAAGTGAAAACTTAAAGAATCCCAAGGACGATATTTTCCTTCAATATTGTGAAACATAAAACTGATACATATTGAAAAAGCATGGAAAGGAACACAGTAAAAATCTAAATCTAGATAACAAAAACAGTTAAGAAAGTTTAGAGACACTAAGTAGCTAGATGTGATGTTGCTGTGACAATTGTTAGGATATGAGAAGATCTTAATAAATTTCCTTTATTGATGAAAACAATAACTAATAAGAAGAGGAAGGATACATATACAGACCAAAATTCCTTGGAGCCTACAGTTACCCTGTAGGTGAGTAGATGGTGTTTGCTTTTTGTTTGTTGTTGTCTTGGTTACATTTCTATTGCTATGATAAAACACCATAACTAAGGTAACTTATTGATGGAAGTGTTAAACTGGAGCTGACAGTTCGAGAGGTATAAGAATTTATCACCATCATGATCATTTCTAGAAATGATCATAATGAGTGAGTTAACCCAGAAGCAGAAAGACTCAAATGGTATATACTCACTTATATCTGCATACTAGCCCAAGGGGCATGTCCCACGAAAGCCTTCACTTACCAGGAAACTGGGACAGAGGGGAGGACATCCTACTGGGACTCTAGATGAGAGAAGCATGGGAGAATAGCAAAGAAGAATGATCCAGTGGGTCCTAGAAACCTACAAGTAGAACATTATGATAGGCAGATTTTGGCCAAGGGCCTGCTCAAACTAAGGCACCAGCCAAGGACAATACAGGCGGCAAACTTTAAACCCCTGCCCAGATCTAGCCAATGGTCAGAACAGTCTCCACACTTGAGTGGAGAGTGGGATATGACTTTCTCATGTACTCTGGTGCCTCACATTTGACCATGTCCCCTGGAGGGGGAGACCTGGTGGCACTCAGAGGAAGGACAGCAGGTCACCGAGAAGAGACTTGATACCCTATGAGCATATACAGGGGGAGGTAATCCCCCTCAGGAACAGTCATAGGGGAGGAGAATAAGGGGAAAATCGGAGGGAGGGAAGAATGGGGTATACAAGGGATGGGATAACCATGGAGATGTAACAAGAATAAATTAATTAAAAAAAATTATCACCATCATACCAGGTAGCATGGCAGCAGGCAGGCAAGCAGGCATGGTGCTGGGGCAGAAGCTGTGAGCCCATGTCCAATACACAAACAGGAAGCAGAGAGTACATTGAGGGTGGTTGGGAGCTTTTGAATCATCAAAGCCCAGTCTACACACACACACACACACACACACACACACACACACACACACACACACGTATGCGTGCGCGCGCATGCACACACACACACATTGATATACTTCCCCAACAAGGACACATCTCCTATTCCATCCCAAACAGTTCTACCAACTGCGAACCAGATAGTCAAGCATAAAAGATTATGGAGCCCATTCTCATTCAAACCGGCATAGTTGTCATGGGCATAATTATACATTACATATTAGATGGTTGGGATCCACCAACATTAAGATTTCTAATAGAATGGGATGTAGGAACAGATGTTTATGTCCCCTAGGAACCTTTGAACTAAGAGCTTCTAGAATTTCCTTTTCCTGCTTTGGTACATGGAAGAAAGAGCAGAATCAAGCAGAGGCCTGACAAGCACTCTGAGGAGGACCCTAAAGTCCATCTCTGTATCCTAAACACAACATGAAAGTCATTTTCAATGTGATGTGAACAAGAAGTAGTGAAACGTAGAGAAATTCCCCAGATAGCTGCATTCCCATCTGGCATGAGAGCTGAAAGAGAGATCTAATGTGTGTGTGTGTGTGTGTGTTTTTTAATTAAAGGCACAGTGTTATCCATCAGAGGAAAAAGAACATAATACATGTTAAATATATAGTATGATAAGTTTTTTTGTTAAACCTTTTATTGCCAGCATCTGTATGTTCTATATTCTGTAGAGAATTACACTGGAGGTCTCAGGTCTGAATTTGAAAGTGCTTTGGTCTAATTTTATATGATGTAGTCTATGGATTTCTGATCCTCTACTTGCTATTTTGTAGAAAAACTAAAAATATTGTAAGGTTATTACATTAATGAAAGGTCTTCAATAAGTGTGATTTTAAATTGACACTAATTAATACAGATTTGTCACATGATAGGCCCTCAGTAAATAGTAAGCAAATGGTCCTGATGATATTACAATTTTCATTCTTCCAATTTCACAAAAGACAACCATTACATATTTATAAAATATTGTACAGACAATACCAATATCAGAACCAAATTGAAGAGCTAATGTAAAGACCTTTTTCCTCTCATGAAACTATTTTTTCTAATTTTGAGTCTTGAGTGACTATGTAGATCAGTGTAATTGGTCAGAAGTAACTTTTTCCCAGTGAAATTGAGGTTGACGAATGACAGACAGACATATGGAACACAAACAACAGCCCAGAACAATGCAAGATAGACTAGAAAATAAATAAAAGCAAGCAAAAGAAAAGCAAGTGCATCAAGCATAATAAGGCTTAATAAATGTTTCTGTAAAACTTCTGTACATGTTAGGACCTTAATGCTGTAGGTCATGGAAGAAAAGATTAGAAAGCCACTACAGTCCTTCATTTATTTTCACTAATTGCTCTTTAACATTTCCAAGAAGAAAATAACCTCTTCTAGCCTTGACTTCTGGATTATCTCTTTCCTTGAACTAGGGTTAAAATTGTTTTTCATGGCCATGAAGTGGCATTAAAAAAGATAACACACAATAATAGAGGTGACCTAGACACAAACTAACAGACTTGTGGTCTCCATTTCTCCTGCCCCATCACTTTTTTCCCAGCATGCACACTTCCTCTCAACGGGCAACTTGTAACAGGAGCAGCTAAGGATTCACTTTGCCTTGTTACCTCTGTTTCTCCACAAGTCACCTCTGTTTGGAATTAGGAATCTCCACATGGAAGTGTTTAATCACACTACATAGTTAGGTCCCTGCAACTCAGTAAAGCATTGTTTCAAATGTTGGTAATTTGATTGGCTTTTTCTTTATGGTTTATCTTTTCATTTTTAGGAAAAAAATTAAGATTTTGGTATAATTACATTTCTCCTTTCCAGTTCCTTCTTCCGAACTCTTCCATAGACTTCTTCTCATTCTCGTTCAAATACATGGTCTTTAATTTTTTAATCAGTTATTATTGCATGCATTATGTATACACATATAAAAGAAAAATGACAACAGTGGACAAAGTGGGGAGGAAACGCCCATGAAGCCCCAACCCTATCAAAAACAAAAACAAAAACAAACAAACAAAAACTAACAACAACAACAAAAACTATGGGAAACTTGGTAAAGCTAGGAGCAGGAGAGGCAAATTTTCACAGAAAACAGCAAATCGATTGTCAGTGCCAAATGGTTATCCCCCAAGAATGCACATTAAAGTGAAATATAGACTGAGAAGTATTTACTTTGTCTGTTTTTGAAACCTGTATTTTTATCCCATGAGAGGTTATAAGACTATTTCCCATGCAAAGTACCATCCCTATCTGCTCTACACACAAGCAGTGGGAATGTCCCTTCTTAGACTTCTTGGGGTGGTATTGGTCTGCCTTGTTTTTTTTTTTTTTTTTTTTTTTTTTTTTTTTTGGAGCTGCAAAATCTGTGTTTATTTAATTTGTATACAGATAAAATCTAAGGTATCTTTGGTCAAGTTTACATTTTTTCCTCCTGGAGTTTCCTTAGGTCTTTTCACGAGAACGCGAATATATTTTCAGGCTTATGTTTTTTGGCATTTTTCTCTCCATCCCCTTGTTTTTTCACAAACACTGTACACAGTCTTGATTGTGGTAGCTTTGTAGTAAGTACCGAAGTCATATTGTGTCGGTGTGTGTATTGTTTCAGCTTGGTGTTTTCTGGGACTCCTAACTGTGGGAGAAGGTGTAGCTCTGACTCTCACACCTGCTCTTGAGACTCTTTTCCTCCTGTTGGGTTGCCGTGTCCAACCTCACCATGAGTTCTACTACATTGTCTGTTTGTTTGTATGTTGTTGGGTCTTGTTTGGCTGTCCTGTCTTGGAGGCCTGCTCTTTTCTGAAACAGAAGAGTGGGAGTAGATCTGGGAATGAGGAACATAGAAGAGGTGGGACAGGTAGCTGTGAAAAGTGGAGAGAGAAGAAACAATGGTCAGAGTATGGTGAATGAGAGAAGAACCTATTTTAACTAAAAAAAAAAAATTAATTCAAATTTGTCTTAAATGAAAACACAAAGAAAGGAAACAATAATGAACAAAGAGAAGCAAAATCATGAACGCAGAGAAAGCATGATTTTTACAGATACAGTTCTCGTTCTGTGTGTGAAGGGGGAATGCAAATAGGGGATTAATTACAAGCTCATTCTTGAGCCAAATCCAGACCTGTGAAATCAGAAGTTTGGCTCTCAGCAATGTGACCTACACATCAAGCAGGAAACTAACCCCGGCTAGTTTCTCATGTTAGCTGTCACTCGCTTGAATCGGGGAATTACAGAGGTTCCCGCTCACTTAATTCTAACAATTTGTAAAAAGAAAAGCTGAGTCCAGAGCTATAAGCCATATGAAAGAAGTTTCCAAAGGATTGTGGAAAAAAAAACAATACACACACTGGTCTGCCTTGTATTCCCGTGGAAAGGGTTAACATTGAGAGGACTGCGGTGGTGCTTGCACTGTTACTTGCACCACGGGGCATAAGAACTCTTGTTGTCCACATCCTTCAGAACAGTGGAATATATTAGACAGTTTTGTTTTTTGTTTTATCAGTTACTAGGGAAGAAATTAATTTCTCAAATTAGTTAGGGTTGTGAACCTTTTCTTCCTCTGTTTTGTGCATTTTTATTTGCAGTTGAGGGTTGTTTTTTATTGGTGGGTAGAAGTCTTTGTGCATTGGAAATACTAATTTTGCCTATGCGTATGACAAGCCTGCTTTTACTCTGTGACTTGTTTATAAGCCTCATGATAAGTGGGGACACAACACATTATTGTTATTATCAATGTAATGGTTTATAAATTCCTATTCATTTTTATCTAAAATAATGTCTATGTTAGCATTGTAAGTGTAACCCTCAACATTTCCTTTCAGATTACTTTTATCATATATATATTATATCTTTTATATAAAATAACATCTATTATAAACAGCGACTTATTCAGTTATAACACTGTCTAATGTGACTTTTCCTCATTCTTCTCTTCTTTAAGGAATCCTCATGTATTTCTAGGTCCTCATTCTTATATTTAAGGTTTCATATTCCATGACAAATATTTTTGAAAATTTCACTGAAATTGTAATATTAGTTATTGGATAATTGATATGCCTAGAACACTGAGGCTTGCCTATCAAGAAATTAGCATGATACTGAGTATGCTTTAATTGTCTTCATACTTTCATCAGTTTACTTTTAGGTAGCTTTGATGTGTATTCATATTTTATTAAGCTTAATGCTCATGCACTGAATTACAGAAGACTTCTATTTTATTTTTGTTTCCATAAAGGGCGTTCTGTCATTTGGTTAATTATAAATATCTCATAATAGATGGCATAAGAATATGATTTAATATTTTACGTTAGGCTTCCTGTGTCTGACTTCTTTGTCTTTTGTTATGCTGTACGAACATGACTACAAACGGAATGAAATCAATAAGCAGATGCCATTTATCTTTTATATATAGGGTTACAATTGATATAACAACCGTAGAGAAATAATTATCATTGTCTGCATGTATAGAAATGAATATGACCTCTCATTTATGATTTTAAAACCTTTTTGCATGGCATCTCATTCTTTTTCTCATTTGTGATTTTATATGATGCATCTGGCTAATAATTCTCTGCAAGTATTTACCCTCCACAATCAGGATATTTATTGTACATACTTCCGAATTTGGTTTATGTGTTAGTTTCCTATCACTTTATAGTTCTGTTCATCAGATCTTAATTGCTGTAATGAAACTGCTTAGAGGAGGAAGAAGTTATGTTGTAATACCCGTTTCAAAGGTCTCAGTTACGGACACGGGCTCCTTTGCTTAGGTGCAGTTATATGTTGAGACAGAAAGCCATGGCTGGGAGCCCTGATGGAAGGAAAGGAAAGAATAGGAGGAAAAGGCTAAAAACAATTTACTGCCTTCAACTAGGTTTTAATTCTTAGTTGCCCATTTAGAACAATCTCATGAACATTTGAACCCAGTGAAGTTAGCATTCTTTTGATATAATCAGTAAATGGTGCCATCACCGATGTCCAAACCTTTAATGCCTGAGCCTTGTTAAGGGAAACTTCATTCTCAGTCAAGGTGACAAATTATCTTAAGTGCAGTATCAAAAAGCAATGCAAAATCATGATCCCACAGTTTGCACCAGTTATCAGCATTTCAGCTATATCTCTGTCCAAGGTATCAGTCAGAGGTTGCTCCCAACTGAGGCTAAAGAAATGATTGCTCAGTTCCCTGGCTCTTAGAAGAAATCATGACTGTGTGGTTATAAGGCTGATATCGTATGTTCTTCCCAGTTTCTGAATGAACCTGATGCTCAGATACTGAGGGTTTGGTGGCTCTATACCTACATAATATCTAGTCTAACATGGATTTATTAACTCAGAGTCAGTAGCTAAGGGACTTTGATCTGCCTTCCTGTCACTTGCTAATTACATATTCAGGGGAGTGAAGTGGCAGTATGTGTCCATGATGTGCGCAGACCCTTGGGAACACTTCCTGGGAGACAACAGAATTTGGTGTGCATCTGGAGAGTCATCCTAGATCTCTGCCAACCTCAATTCCCTACCTGTATTTGCGAACTTTCTTAGTGTCTTCATGAGTGAGGCTGATTGGAGTGAGATTGGTAGAAAAGATTTTTGTTTCTATTTCAGAAGACTTTCTTCTTCTTTGCCTGTCATGTCAAACCCCGTTGTTATGCTCTATAGAAGAGCATTCATTTATACCAGTCTAAATGTATATACCAGGAATGTTTCACAACTTTATCATTTATTTTATCTTTGCGTTTACAATGCAGTTACATCCTTTCTCCCCCTCTCCTTTCCTCTCTCAATATCCTCCCACATATCCATGCCTTCTGTAGTTCAAATTCATGGGTTCCTTTTTCATTAACTGTTGTTACACACAAGTGAACGTGCGCGCGCGCGCGCGCGCGCGCGCGCACACACACACACACACATTATATTTCTAACTATAACCTGTTCAGTCTGCATAATGTTCCTCCTATGTATGTTTTCACAGCTAATTATTTGGTATTGGATAAGCAGTTGGTGTGTTCTTCCTGGAGAAGGCTATTTTATCCCTGGTAGGGTTGTGGTATCAGGGGCTTTCCCTTGTGATGCATCAGTTTTCACACTGACCTTGTTTCTTAAAGCACAAACTCAAACTCAAAACTTGTTTTGTTTGTTCTCTGGACTGGTCCTTGAGCATCTGCATTCGTGTTAAGATTTTAAAAGTTGCTCCAGCTGCAATAGGTCATTTACATTGGTTCTTTCATTGATCTATTGTTGAGTACTCTGACTATCAGATGTCAGAGTCAAACTCTCCCCCATCAATCACTGATTGATCAATGGCTGCTCATATGGCTGTAACCCCCAAGGAGTAGAAATGGGCATCTTGCTAGAACTTTCTGGCTACCAGCTTAGTTAGATGTTCAATGACAGATTCTGTCTCAGGCAAATCAAACACAGTGCAATAGAGGATACCTAGGATCTACAACCGTGTGTGTGTGTGTGTGTGTGTGTGTGTGTGTGTGTGTGTGTGTGTAGTAAAGCCATACTTTTCTACTTAATTACTGTATGTCTTTAGGTGAGATTATGATAAGTCTCATGTTTTCATACATCTTACAGTTCTGTTTTAAAGAAAAACAAGTACATGATTTCCTTTTTAAAAAGCAAAGAATACCTTACAAAGTTAAACCAAGAGAATTAAAACTTATTTTTAAAAGCTGAAATAAGGAAGGCCCCTTTCTGTCACAGGCCTAGGGGAAGGGAATAGGGTGAAAGAGGGAGGGAGGGGAAGGGGGAAGTTACAATTGAGGGGATAACAATTGAGATGTAATCTCAATAAATTATTTAAATTTTAAAAAAGAAAGAAAAAGCTGAAATAAAATTAAATGCATATCTTGTCTGTTACCAAAAAAGCAAAAAGTGTTCTTACTGAAGGTATCAAAGGATTACTTAGATACTGCATTCCACTCACTTCTCTTTGTGCCTTCCACCCCACAACAGACCTCCCAATTGTGATAGTTGATCTATTTCACTTGTCACTGACCTAAGTTCACAACAGACAACAAATTCCATAAGGGTAAGAGCTTTAAGTGTCTCATTTTGATCTAAAGCCTAAGAATTATACATAGTAATGAAGCAAATATATAATTTCCACTGCATGCTAGTATTAAGAATTCAAACACAATTGGATGTATGGATCCCCTCAAATAAGTTCCTCTTCTTTTGGTAAGATTCTTACACCACAGCTTAGGCTGGACTTACACTCAATATTCTTCTAACTCATGAGTGCTGGGGCTCTGGACATGCCTAGAGGTTCACTGGTTTGGTTTTTGTTTTTTAATGTTATTTGCCAATAGCCCTCAGAAACACCACTGATTACCTATAATAACTTGGAGAAGGTAAAGAATATAGTTCTTAAAAACCAAAGAAAAATATGAGTAAAAGTATCTCCATTTTCAGATGCCGTGACCAGGATGCTACAGAAATGGAAAACTGGATATGAATATGGTCACTGAAAACTCCCTCTCTCTCTCTCTCTCTCTCTCTCTCTCTCTCTCTCTCTCGTGTTATTGTTGTCATTGTCATTTTTATATGTTTTTGTCAACCTGAAGCACATGATATTCTTCTTTTGTCAACCACTCTGTCTAGAAACCTCTGTCTGCAAGAGGACTGAGTCTCCAGTTCAGCATGTGAAAACCACCTTATTAAATGCCATCAGTGATGATCCTGGCTTTTCTTCATCCTCAAAACTCTGTGTCTTTATGGTGAGTAGTGATTTATTACTGGCATTTCTTTTATTTTTCTCAAAGTGTGGTTTGACATTAAAAACTGTGAAAAAAAATACTGACTTGAAGGTTTGAAGACATAACAGAAAAAGAACTAGTGACAAGCATTTTGGAGTATGAGCAGTGTGCAAAACATTGCAAGTGTTTTGGATTGTATGTCCCCATCCACCATTGCTTACATCTTAACACTGACTCCAAAATGTCTTGTCTATCCTACCTAATAGAGCCAAGTCAGATCCACAGTATATTAACTTAGGGAAATTAATTTACATTTCCTTTTTCTAGTTTTTTTTTCTTCTGAGACTCTTAGCATAAACATATAGTTTTAATCTGCCATGATGCTTATTTAGTTACTCAAGGCAGTATATAGAATTGAGTTTTGTGATTCAGTTGGTTAAACTTGGGGTTGAAAACTAAACATTCCTGGGGGGGAAATGGATAAGAATATCTTACATTTGTTGAACCTAGCCAAGAAATGTATTTGTAATAACTGAGCCACAGATGGGATGCCATCTGCCAGCATATGGCTGGCTCTTAAAGCAGTGTTTACATCTGGGGGATGGTGCTGTCTTTCAGAGAAGCAGCATTGTTGGACTCAACTTGAACAGGAGTGATTTGGGAATCATGAATATTGTAAATGTCTAAGGATAGAATCAGTGTGTTTATATGCATACAGTTTTCATACATTTGGGTGGGTGATGAGAAAGGAAATCTCTCCATTGAATTATGTGATGATAATGAAAATAATTGTAAATTTTAAGTCACTGAGGTTTTTATTCCTCCCTTGAAAAAACTATGAATATGACATGAAAACCTAATTGAAGTCGAATGTTTTATGTTTTTAGTTTCATTTGTAAATCCCTCTAATAATTACTAACACAGTCTTTTAATTTTTGACCCCTCAATTTATTCAAAGCTTATACAAAGGGTATATTTCATTTCTTCCATTTTAAAAATTATTTGGTATGATTTTATTCTGTTTCATTATGCAAAACTTATCTTATTTTTAAATTATTTCACAGCTTAAAATGTATTAGAAAATATTTATTATGAAACCAGTAAATCAAATTTTATAAATGCTTCTTAATATATACACTAAAAACATGAAAACATGGAAAATTATGAGCACTACAAAATTTTTTATAAACATATATATTTTGTAGTGTTTACAACAGTACAATTGTATCTTCAAGCATGTATTATTTTTTTTCATGGTGAAAGAATACAAAAAAAAATTTTTTTAACTTTTTAAGAATATTCAGTTCCACAAAGTGGAATCCATACTCTACATGGTTGGATGACTAAGGACCTGAAACTACATGGCCCAGGCACCTACGGTAAAACCAAGCAATACTGGCCTCAAACAATGTAATGCTAAAATTACTGCTAATGATATTGTTCTACTATACTCATGGATCGGTACCTTGTTCAGTCATCATCAGAGATGTTTCCTCCTACATAAGGTGGGAACAAATATAAATCCCCATGGTGAGGCTTTACCCAAGGTGAGAGACCTTAGATTACTCAGCCCTAAACAGAATGTCTCCTTTCAGAGATCAGGCAACTCTATGGACGAGGAAGCAGAAAGACTGTAAAAGCCAGAGGTTATGGAGGAATACCAAGAAAACAAGGTCCTCTAAATCAACAAGAGAAAAAAAATCGCGTAAATTTAAAGAGAATAAAGCAGCATTTACAGAGCCTGTCTGGGTCTGCACCTGGTCTTCTGTGTATATATTATAGCTTCAAATTTAGAGTTTCTGTGGGATAGTGAGGGTACAATGAATGACTCTCTGATTCTTGTGCCTACTCTTGAGCTCCTTTTATTCTTTTGGTTTGTCTTGTCCAACTATGATGTGGTAGTTTTTGTTTTATTGTACTATATTTTATTTTGATATATTTTTTAAAAAAATGAATGAAAGAACAAAAAAGAATGAATGAACAAATGAATGGGTAAATGAATGAATGAATGAATGAATGAGTGAATGAAAACCTAGCCTCTAGAGCAAAGGTTAATAATTGGACTGTCACATGCCCTTTGGGGAAAAAATCAGTTTGCTCTAACAGAGTGACACTGGGTATACCAACCACTCCAGGACAAGTCTGATGTTCAGCAGTAGTTGGCCAACACAGAACAGACTCCACAGTATTCTGTGTTGTTGTTGTTGTTGTTGTTGTTGTTGTTGTTTGGTTGGTTTAGTTTATTTTGGTTTTTGGTTTTGTTTTGTTTCGTTTGTTTGTTTTTGTAACAGGCGTTTTGGGGGCTGGTGTTTTATTTTGTTTTCTTCATTTAGGGGATTTGTTTTTATAATAGGTTTGTGTTTGCTTTTTGAGAAATCACTTAAACTTAAGTGGGTAGGGAGGACTAGAGATACTGGAAAGGCTGTGAAGAGGGGAAATATGATTAAATATATTTAAATTTTAAAACTGTCATAAAAAATAGAAATGTAATGAAACCCACACACCAAGAATGTGCAGTTCTTTGTCTCTATGCCTAGTGACTGCTCTATAGAAGCACAAAGGCATCTTCATTCCTGTCTCTCTGCAATGCTGTATTTCTCCATCAATGTCCCCTCCTGGCCGCTGATAGTTACCTTGTATTGGCACCTTCTTTTAGCATCATTTTAGATTCCACATATGAGTAAAACTGTGCACCACTCTTCTTCTCCATCTAATTTCACCTGACTTGACACCCTCGGATTCCACTCATTTAATTACAAATAGTGGGATTCCCATTCCCTTTCATGAGTAAATAGTACAGTACTATGTATTTGTACCACATTTTTGTTACACCACCAATTATTTGGTGGACACTAAACTAGACTTTGTGAATAGAACTGCAATAAAGTTGCTAGTAAAGAGGTCTCTTTGACATACTGATGTTCATTTCTGGATATGTGTGCAATATTATGCTTGCTGGCCATATGAAAAGTTGTGCGCATCATTCATCTGAAAGGGAATTAATATACAGTCTATAGTGAAGCCTGAAACTCAATAGGAAATAAAAATCTTATTAGAAATGGGCTAAAATATTTGTTAAAAATAATGTCAAAGATGTCAAAATACTGAACAGTAATCATCAGCAAAATGCAAATCGAAATCATGAAGACTAGTCATTGGACTCAAGTAAGAATAGCTACTGCCAAAAAGACTAAAGCTGGCAAGTCCTGGTGACCAAGTATAGAGCAGGAAAGCCTTACACACTCTCATAGGGATGTAAATTAGTAGCGTCATTTTGAGTATATAATTACTCAAATAATTAAAAGTAGAACTTCCATATGACCCATGAAAGTTTAATTGGCATAAACACGTAAAGAAGTTATTGAATTTGCTTGCAATTTACTCCCTAATCAAAAGTAATTTAATTAGGGAGTAAATTCTAATGAATACTCTTTTCCTATCACCAATTCAAAACATATGTAAAGCAAAGCATCTCTTTCACTCCACCTACAATGGATAAATCTCACCACTGGTATTAGGAAATTACCAGGTTGTCAACTCTAGTAAAAACAGGTTGCAAAGAAATGCACAAAAATAATAATGATAACAAGGAAGGGGAAGAAGCACTTAGATTATGTTTAATGTAACATATACATAATGATTTATAAATACCCTCACATCCTGATAATGTTATAGTTTTCACATAAATATAAGTAACTGTAAATATGTTTAGTGATGTTAATAGGTCTGTGATGAGACCACTTCCTCTCTACTATATGATGTAGCCACCTCTGTAGGGAAATATTATTAGTCAACAAGCACAAAATAGTGACCACAATGAGAGAAAGACTAAATACATTAATGATGATAGTGAGAATGAAAACCACATTGATGTGCCAGTTTCTAGATATCAATTAGAATTTTAAATTAAATTAATAATTACTCAGGAAAAATTAAATACATAACAAAAATCATATTTTTGAAATCTGTCTCTGTGTTTGTGTTTGGGGCATACAAGTAAAAAAATTTAAAATGTTTACAGTTTAACATCTATTCTCCACATTATGCCTTGATTTGAGTAAAATAACTCTTTCTCCTCAGCAGAAGAAGGGAGGAAAGTCTGAAGTAGAGAGGTAAACCAACTTTTGTATGAACGTGGTTGCGACAATCTCTCTCTCTCTTCTTCTTCTTCTGTCTGTCTCTGGGTCACCCCTCCTCCCTTTCCTTCTTTCCCCTTGCTCATTTAGTAAACTTCTCCTTATCTAAAAACAAAAGAGTTTGTATGGACTGGACGTAGGCCCCCTGCACATATGTAACTGGTGGGCAACTTGGTTTTTATGTGGGTCCTCTAGCAAGAGGAATGAGGGCTGTCTGTGACATGGATTCTGTTGCCTATTTGTAGTTCAACTTCCCCTAACTGGGCTTCCTTGTCCTGGCCTCAGTGGAAGATGTTGCTCTTATTGCTGATGCTACTTGATGTGATGGAGGGAGTTTTGGGGGGCTCTCCCTTTCTTGAGGACAAGGTGAGGGGAGAAAGGGGGAAGAGGGTGGAAGTGTGCTATGATCTGGATGTAAGGTGAATAAATGCATTTTTTAAATTAATAATTCTCAGAAAACCAACTCTAAAGGACAAGTTTTAAGAAAGATGATGTTGACTATCTAAAGCAGATGCATTTTAAGTCTATGGAGCTCATATTTTCGGCATTTAATCTGTGAAAATAAAAAATAATAAATGAAAGCAATTCTGATTGACTTATGCTCTGATGCTCAGTATATCAAGCTAAGAACAGTCTCTTCCAATGTATCTTTAAAATGAAGAGCAATCATAAAGCAATTGCCCTATACTGTGTCTTTGTGAGGCCAGAAACGTGGCTTTTACAGGGCTATTAGAATGTTCCTAGAGTGTGTGTGTGTGTGTGTGTGTGTGTGTGTGTGTGTGTGTGTGTGTATTCTTCTGTCACTGATAAGAAGCAAATCAACTACATTTGCACAGCGAGATACATGGGTCTTCCTAATGTGTCTCTTTTCCACCTGCCGGTTCCTTCCAGTGACTCTCCAGGATATAGCAGGCACAGTTTACATATCAGATTTCATTGGATCTCTGAGTTGTTTCTCTGCAGCAAAGGCTAAACAACACCACTGCCCTGAGATTACTAGACCAGATCCCTGGAGCATGATGCGTTAAGTATTCCCCACCACAGCAGTTAGAGCATGGATCTCAGCAATGTTTAGTTCTAGCATAATCTCAAAGTCATTTTTATGTGTAGGCCCTTCATTGCCCTGATTAAATTCCTGACTTTTTAGGTTCTTCTATGTTCCTGTTGTGGGTTCTGCCAAAGGACAGGTTTCATTCAAGCAACTTTATACAAGGAAAGATTTATCAGTAGGTATTGAATGATATTCCAAATAACTTGGAATCAGCATAAAGAGATAATAGGCTAAAGATCTCAATAGACTTTCAAAGGCACTCAGCAAGTCTAGAATCAGATGGAAGTTTCTGCCTCTCCAAATGTCAGAGGTGATGAAACTGGTTGCTCTATCCCACTCCTGACCACTTCAGGCTCCTGACCATCCACACCACAGAGAACAGAGACTGAGTGCTCTGTGACGCATTTCTCTCTTGTGTCAGTTTAGCTTTGCTGCCAAATATTGTGCAATCATTTTGGGTTAGTAAAGTTTAAATTGGATTCAGCATGCTGGTAAAAATTTTCTGACGGAAATTTAGTTTTCTTGCCACAATGCACAAAGAGAAAATAGAAGAAAGTTGAAGGAAAATAATAAATATTCCAAAATATTATAACTGTTATAATCTACCAAATTTATTGGTTAAGTCAAATTAAACAAGGTTATTCATAAAATCATGACATTTCACTTAGTACATCACTTTATCTTTTAAATTGATGATCTCTTTTTTTCTCTTGAAGCAATTTCTTATCCTCCTAAGTTATCAAATCAATCAATCTGGAGTGCTTCACTAGCTTAAATACTTTCTACCATCCCCTCTAGGCATCAATCTTCATTCTTATTAGTCCAGAAAACTATTGTGGAATCTTTTCGACCCTGCCTTCACATGGATCTCTAAAACGCGTTGTGTTCACAATGTTCAGAGGAGCAAGGTTTGCATATGTGCAGACATGCCTCAATTTCTTGTGCTATGGTCTGTGTCTTTGAGTAAGTGAGTGAGCAAACAAAGTATTAGGCTCTGTTGTTGATAGTTTTAACACATATAAATGAGAGTTTTAAATAGTGAGGAGATAATTAGAGCAGGTCATATGTGTTTGTGTTTATCCACTGTGAAAAAAAATCACTAACATGTTGGATACAGAGCCTGGAAGAAATCAATTGTGTAACAGAAATCTATTTCTGGAATATGTGTCTCATCACTCCTACAGCATTTGCTTCTTGCTTTCCTCTTTCCACAGCTTGAATTCCATGGGTGACTATTATAATTATTTATTGGGATGTGTCTATCTTACTAATCCCTGTTATACTCTTGGCCTCTAGAGAAGCACGGGTTTAAGTGAATCCAACTTGCTCTCCATTCGCCTTCTGCATTCTCTTTGCTTCATGTGCCCAGGGTGAAAAGCAGCCTTGGTTTCTTTTTGTTTTGTTTTGTTTTGTTTTATGTATTTGTTATCACTGGCCCTCCTAGATAGTCAACAAGGTTGCTGTATTTACTGTGGGCAGCTGCTCTCTCACATTTGCAGTTAAGTGCACATCTCATCCCCTTTCTTCCAACTATAACCTACAGTCTCATCCTCACTATTACCTAAAATGTTTCTTGAAGAATTTCAAATGCAAAAGCTTCCAGAACACACTTCTCAAATCCTACCATATAATTATATACTTACTTTCATCTATGTCCACACAACCTGCTTTGACAGTGTCACTTGCCATCTTGATGGCTATAATCCATTAATGAGCCTTCTCCTGTTAACCAGAAGCCAGAAGATTCGATTCTTTTCCCCGTGGACTGCACTACTTCATAGCACACTGTCCTCAATAGTTTTGTTTTGTGTGTGAGGTACTGCTACTCACTGTTTCACATATCCTGTCTTGTTTTGCTTTTTGTATTTGTTTATTTTTGAGACAGTGTCCTATTCTGTAGTCCTGGATGCCCTCAAATTCTTCAAATAGAAGAAGCTCCATTCATCCCTCCTTCGATCTACTAAATGCAACAATTACAAGCATTTGTTACTTTGCTGACCTTTAACCACATTTTGAGGAAAGAATAAAATATGATGTGACTTTTAAAAAAAAGTAATTGGAAGTTTCTTATTGTTTCTTGACATTCCTGCACATATACTTTAGTTCTCACATTCACCAAAAGGACCTATGTGTTACTAATGATGAATTATCAATGATGAATGATACATCCTTATCTTTCTGGACCTGTGAGAAATATGTGGGATAAATCATTGCCACACCCTCTCAAATATTTTTCTTCACTTAGAATGTGAGACATCACACTTTACTATTTGTTCCCAGATAGCACTATCCACTCCCAGCTGCTCTTTCAATGCCTTCTCATCAAACAGATCACTTGACATTATAATTTCCTTCCTTGGTTCTCACATATCCTTTGTTTTACATGTACATTCCCTGCCTATGAGATCTCATCTGATCTCATAGCTTAACTCTTTCCATCTAGCCCTCTTGTAGCCTGGACTGATAAGCTTTCAACCAATGTGGCATCCATATTAGAACTGCTACTATTTCAAAGCCCACATGTCTAAAACTAAAGGTCCTGGTCTCCTCTTGGAAGATTGCTTACTTTTACAATAATAAACTTTCCCCTTAGCAATTATCAACCTGATTGTCCGAGCTTATTAAGAGGAGAAAACATTCTGAAACCCTCCTTAACATCTCTCTCTCTCTCTCTCTCTCTCTCTCTCTCTCTCTCTCTCTCTCTCTCTCTCTCTCTCTCTCTTTCTCTCGCACCATATGCCTTGTATCTGTCAGCAAGTCCTTATGAGCTTTGCTTTCAAAATATGTCCTGTATCGCACCACATTTCCACACCTCTGCCAAAACACTCTAAGCAAAGGTGTTATTTGTCAAGATGATCTCTTGCCTGGATTATGTCAGTGGTCAGTTTAATCCATATACTCCCTAACACATCTGCAGTCAGTGATTTACAAAATCATAAAACACAAATCAAAATCCCCCAAAACCTCCTTAGCATTCCCTCTGCACCCAGAGTAAAAGCGACCACCCTCACTCCCAACCACACAATTCTCCTTGCCTTGCTTCCCACCCTTATAAGGAGACACAATACCTAATTTTATATTCTCTAGGGGCAAACTGGAATAGATTTAGTTTCTTTCCTGTTGCTTTTGTTCCTATTGTTTTCCTTTTTCTCTGGTTGCTCTTGTAGTATATACCAGTCTAGTCTCGAGTCCACAAAACTCCTACATTATACTATGTAGGGCTGGGATTAAGATATGAGGGACCACACCAGCCTGGTAGTGGGCTTTAAATTGCATCAGGGAAAGTCCATCAATATATTTGTTCACTTATAAATAACCATTTAACTTTCTGTAAAAAATAATATTAGTTAGCGAGAGTATATTACTGAGCCAAAGTACAGGGACTTCAACATTTAAATAACCTCTTCAAAGAAATGTAATATATAAATAATGTGGCACAAAGGACATGCAACCACCTCCTCCCCAGAGGAATCTCTGGAGGCAAAAGGAAAGAGCATTTGATCTCTTTTGAGGAGCCACATAAACTTTCATTGAGAAACAATATTGTGCTCAAGAATTAAAGGGAGACGGTAAGTGAAAGACTGGATGACTTGGAGCCATGGGAGTAAAAGAACAGTTTGTGCAAAGGTAACCAGAGGGTTTACCTGTCTTGATCATGTATAAAAGGCATGGTTTCTGGGTAAGAGCTGCACTAGACTTTGTGATCATCTTGCCTTTTTTGGTTTTCTGCTACAGTTGTTGCTTTTATGTTTTGTTTGGTTTTGAGGTAGGACCTCATGATCAGCCTCTCTCCACCTCCAAAGTGCTCGGATTACAGCTATATGACCTCTCACCCAGCTTTCAGGCATATAAGGAGCATCTCAAAAGCAGTAGGAAGCCCTGAAAAGAGAGGTCTTGGTGAAAGAATAATATTCCAGTTATAAAAATAAATCTAAACTCATGCTTGTGAGTCTCTCTCTCCCTTCCTCCCCCTCTCTCTCTCCCTTCCTCCCCCCCCCCCTCTCTCTCTCTCTCTCTCTCTCGTGTGTGTGTGTGTGTGTGTGTGTGTGTGTGTGTGTGTGTGTGTGTGTGTATGTGTGTGTGTCTGGTATCCAAGGAGGGCATAATTAGCATATGATTTCCAGATACCAGATTTACAAATAGCTGTTAGATGCCATGAGGGTGTTGGGAGCCAAATTTCAGTACTCTAAGAGTGGCAGATTTTATTACACACTGGGACATTACTTCAGCCCCCTGAAGAATATTTTTCTTTAATTCTCAATATTAATGAAAACAGACTTATTAAGTAAGATATATATGTCACACATAATGTGAGATCCACAGATAGAGTGAGTCACAAGGTTAATTAATTCAAATTTTTGTTTTTGTTTTTCAAGATAGGGTTTGTCTGTGTAGCTACAGCTCTTTTGTCCTGGAACTTGCTCTGTAGACCAGACTGGCCTGGACCTCACAAAGCTCCACCTGCCTCTGCCTTTTGAGTGCTGAGATTAAATGTGTGTGCCACCACTGCCCAGTTATTTCAAAAGTTTAGCAGAAAAATTAATCTATTCTATCATTATGTTCTGCCACATTCAGTGTGAGTTATACAATCAATGTGAGCCAAAGATAGCAATGGGCCTCCTACTCCATCAGGACCCAGAAGGCACTTCTTCCCAATACAAGTTAGTAGGGAAGAACTCCCAGAGTACTTTCAACCCACAATCAAGAGTTAAGTCACCGAGCCCCACTTCTCAATTGTGTTATCTGGTTTGGTGGTGTTTAATTTCTTGAGTTCTTTATATATTTTGGATATTAGACCTTCGTCGGATGTAGGGTTGGTGAAGATCTTTTCCCAGTCTATAGGCTGTTGCTTTGTTCTGTTGACTCTGACATGAACTCTGGTGTTCCATATTTGACCACCACCCCCCTTGGTGGGGAGGGCTGATGGCACTCAAAGAAAGAATAAGCAGGCTCCCAAGATGAGAATTGATAGCCTATGAACATATAGTGGAGGAGGAGGTCCCCCTCAGTCTTAGACCTAGGGGAGGAGAATAGGGTGAAAGCAGAAGGGAGGGAGAAAAAGGAGGATACAAGTGGTGGGATAACAATTTAGTTGTAATCTGAATAAATAAATAAAATTTAAATAAAAAGGGAGTTAAGTATCAGTCATTTATCACTCAAGGGGGGGAGAAGTTAAATAACCATAATTTTCTAAGAAAGTAAAGTAGATGTTGTAAGCTCATCATAATGGCTATGGTATGAGTAAAGGACACATAAGCTTATTTATCAAGGGACACAATAAAAGGAATTGTTAAAAGCTCATTTCTCCTCTTATTAAGGCAGGCTTCTATATACACCAAATTACAGAAGATCATGAGATAATTCTTCCTAGTAGGAGAGAGAAGAGACCCAGAGATCTGCCGTGCCCCAAGTTAATTACAGGTAGATCACAGGAATCTAAATAAATAAGCCCAGGTGCTCAGCCTTTGACTCGGGGTCATTTGAAGCAACAGCATTTCTTCTTGTAAGGTTATAGAACATAGACTAACTCAGCAAAATAACCATGTCCAAGTCCTTGGGTAGTCGACTGACCAGACACAAGGTGATGCTAAATGTCCTTCAGAAATGCATGAGTAGCAATGAAATATACACTTGCATTTCAGACATAACACTAATACAAAGTTTTATGGACTTATTTTTTTTTTCTGTCTAAAATTTATATGCTGACAATCTAGGCTCCTTCAGCATTACTATATTTATAGAAAAGGTGAGTGTAGAAGTCATCAAACCAAGTGAAATCATAGGTTGGGACTTGAATCATACAGATCTAGGGCCCTAATTAAAAAAAATAGACCATGGTTCTCCCTATCCTGTCCTCCATCCACTGCCATCCCCTTTCCTCCTTTCTGCTGCCCTCTCATCTCCTGTGCTGTGAATGAAACTGAAACTCCATGTTAAGATATACAAACTATAATAACATTTACAAATGAGGAGAGAGCCCTTTCAACAAGTCAAACCTGCATATTTCCCATGGGTTTTCAGGTTTTCGAACAGCCAATAAATAAATAAACTTTGTTGTTTACATATTGCATTGTGTGGTATCTTGTTAAGGAAGTCCCGGCTTACCAACTGTATTAACTACACCAGCCTTCAAACAATTGAAGAATGAGCAAATTCTTTATTTGAGCTCCAAGTACAATGGCCTTACAATGCAGCTATTTTAAGAAATAAACTGATGGTTTAAGAACATCTCATTAAAAAGTGTCATTTGCTAAAACAGTCCCAGAGAGGAATTGCCTTATGGTTCCTATAACAAAACAAAGTTATCACTCACAAGGGAAACAGAAATGTGTTTTATGTACTTTTCTAAATATGGCTTCAGTTACCTTGCCATAAATGAGTCCTCTGGAAGGAATGGAAAGAACAGATAAGATAAAAGCAAGCTAAAATGGCATTAGAGAAATGCATACAGCGAACAAAGGATGTGAAGATACTTGTGTCCCTCGTGAGGGTGACTTCAGCAGAGGAGGAGTATAGCAATCAAGTAGATAATATGACTCATTCTGTGAAAAATCTCTTCCTCAGCTCTCCCTGTCATTGTCCAGTCGGCTCATGAGCAAAGTAGCCATGGTAGTAGAGGTGGAAGTTATGCATGGGTTTGAACACATGGACTTTTGAAACTCACCCAGGTTGAGATGGCTACAGCTGCTGCTGAGTGCCAGAGATGCCAACAGCAAAGACCCTGCTGCGGAGGCTTGCTCAAACCCTGATATGGCACCACTTCTCATGGTGGCTAGCCAGCAATGTGGTGGCAGGTTCATTACGATGAACCACTTCATTCTGGAAATGGTGATGCTTTGTCCTTTCTGGGATAGATACTTACTCTGGTTTTAGGTTTTCCTTTCCTGCATATAATGGTTCAGTCAAAACGATTGTATGTAAACTTTCAGAATGCTTTATTCACTATTATTATATTCCATGCAGCATGACTTCTGACCAAGAAACTCACTACACAGCAAGAGAAGTGTAACAATGGGCAATTCCTACAGTCATGGAATCCATCATTTTCCTCATTATTCTGAAACAGCTGGTCTGATAAAAAGATAAAATGCCCTTTTGAAGACATCGTTACACCAATTTGGAGACAGTAGCCAAGAGGGCTGGGGCAGCATTCTCCAGAAGGCAGTATATGCTTTGTATCAGCATCCAGTATATGGTATGGTTTCTCCTACAGCCAGGAGTCATTCCTTAGTCTATTGATGAAGTGCTAGAAATGGGAAGGGTTCTACTCACTATCACCCCTCATGATCTATTAGGGAAATGATTACTTTTTTTCCTGAAACCATAAGTTCTGCTGGTCTAGAAGCTTTCATTCTAGAAAAGCAGCACTAGGAGTCAAAATAAGCATTCCATTTTTCTGGAAGCTCAGACTTCTGCCTGGCCATTTGGGGTTTCTGATGGCCTTAAGCCAACAGGCTGCTTCCTGATCCAGACCATTTTGGAGAAATTGGACTATAAAGAGTATGTATGAAAGATTATACAGGGAGCGCCAGGAGATCATTTATGGCTTCTCTTGATTTGACCATGTCTATTATTAAATTCAATGGAAAACTACAACAAGCTAATCCAGGCAAGATGCCAAAGGGCCCAGAGCCTTCAGGAATGAGAACAAGGGTCACTCCTCCAGGTAAGCAATCAAGACCACATGAGGTGCATGCTGAGGGTGACAAGGTACAGAATGGAGAGTAGAAGAAGACAGTTATAAATACCAACAAAAGCCAGGCCACCACTTGCAGACACATGGATATCAACTGACATAAGTGTTCTTGTCCTATTTTGACAACCTGTTTGCCCGTACATACACATATATCAAATAATGTTTGTGTTTTCTTTCCTCTATTTCTTTTTTGTTTTTTTTTCTTTTTTATTAATTTGTTCTTGTTACATCTCAATGGTTATCCCATCCCTTGTATCCTCCCATTCTTCCCTCCCTCCCATTTTCCCCTTATTCCCCTCCCCTATGAGAGGAAGGATAGCAGGTTACTGAGAAGAGACTTGATTTCCTCTATTTCTTTATCAGGTAGTGCAGCATCAATTGAAGTATTGTGACTGGCTATCATATTTAAGCTATGAGACACTAACAGAATGTCTCAAAGGGGATATTTCTACCTGTCCAAAAGTATATGATGTGTCTGTGGTTTTTATGTGAGACAATGTATATACAATATTAGTTGAATTATAAGCTGGTTATTGTTTTCATTTAGAAATTAAGCATGAAATAAAGAGTTGAAATTGTGTGTCAAGTTAACAGAAGGTGTTCTTATATGGCTGATCTTGGTGCTCAACTTGGTACAAGTGAAATCAACTTAAAATCAAGGAGCTGGGCAAGCCTCTGAAGAATTTTCCTGATTGGATCACTTGGGAAGACCCACTCAAATTTGGGCCACACATTATGATAGTAGCCTACATAAAGGGATATGGAAATAGAACGCTCTTTTTTTTTTCCTGCTTACCCCCACTGTTGCTGGCAAAGTAACCTATTCTGTGCCTGCAGCATCCATTCTCTGGTTTTAGAACTGAGTTCCTCGGGATTCCTAATTTGACTGAAAACTGGCAGCTCTCTAGGACTTTCCTGGGACTCCAGCACCGTAATGGAGCTGCTGAGACATCCAGCCCTTTGGACTGAACAACAATGGGAATCTTGGCTTTTCTGTCAGGAGATACCTATTGCTGGATCATAACCTATAAGTCATTCTAATACATTTGTCATATGTGTGTGGGTTTGTGTACGTTCATACACACATGCATATATGTATGCATATACACATATAGAGTTTAATAATATATGTTCCTTTAGAGAAGTCTAATGCAATGACTATGGAAGTAGCAGAATCAGGTGGCAGTTAATATCTTTTAAAGCTTTGAAAGAAAAATAGAAATTTAGAATTTTATTCCTTATAAAATTATGCTTCAAAAAGAAAAAACACATACTAAAAGACATAGCTTAAAACTAATTAGGAGAAACAATAACCAATATGCCAGCACTCAAGGGCTATTTAAAAAAATAACAATAACAAAAAACAAACAATAGCATAAACTTGTTTCAGGGACCTCAAGAGATGCCTCATCAGTTAAGAGCATTTGCTGTTCTTCCAGAAGAAATGAGTTCAGCTCTTAGCACTCACCTTAGGTGGGTCACAACCATTTATAACATGGATTTATGATGATCGATTTTTCTTTTCTACATTCAGTGGATGCATACACAGAAACACATACATATAATTAAAAATGAAATAAATAATAAACTTTGAACCCCTACCCAGATCTAGCCAATGGACAAGACATTTTTCACAGTTGAGTGGAGAGTGAGGACTGACTTTCACATGAACTCTGGTGCCCCATATTTGACCACATATCCTGGATGGGGAGGCCTGGTGGCATTCAGAGGAAGGATAGCAGGCTACCAAGAAGAGACCTGATACCCTATGAGCATATACAGGGGGAAGAGGTCCCCCTCAGTTACAGTCATAGAGAAGGGGAGTAAGGGGAAAATGGGAGGGAGGAAGGAATGGGAGGATACAAGGGATAGGATAATATTTGAGATGTAATATGAATAAATTAATAAAATATATTAAAAATGAAATAAAGTCTTTGAAAAAAGAAACATTTTTTCTATAAATAAATTATAGCAAGTAAAATCTAGAATCTAGTACAAGAGATGATAGCTAATATATGGGAAATGCAAATGTTAATTTTTTTCTCTTAACAAAATTCTAAAATGGCAGTATGTTAGCATATAGGCAGCAGCCTCTAAGTTGCTTAGCAACCTATGATGTCATTGCCTGTCACTGCCAGGTGTGTACCAGACTATAAAAGGGCCTGACCTGCCACCTTGTCTCTCTCTTACATTCTCTTAATCTCTTACTCTCTCTTACTCTGTCAGTCTCTGAGGCAACTCTACCCCTACCCTTCTCTCCCATATTTCTACAATAAATCTTATAGCACACATGTTGTATGATGCATATTTAACACAGTCACCTTTTAAAACACAAAATAATATGTTTTGTGACTTATTATCCATTAAAACAAAATACAGAAGACAAAGGATGTAAGACAAAAGATGTGAAAACAATACAATAGTTTAATCCTGTCATAAAATTCTCTTACTCTCTGATTTTTTATTATATTAAGGTGAAATTCAAAATGATATGCTAACGTTGTCCATTACATTTTCCAGAGATATTTGATACATAAAATAGAAAAATATATAATCTTTTCCGAAATATAAATTGTTTCTTTTCAAGAATGCATGATATTATTAAAAGCGTAATAAAGAAAATGAAATAAAAGGCTAAAAATCAAAGTCAACAATAGGTATACACATTATACGTTTTAGTTTTTAATTCTAGAGAACATTGCAACACAAATAGCGCATTTAGTTTATCCATCTTATGACAGAGAAGAAAATTATCTTTGAAAATTTATTACTAAAGACAAAATAATCAGATATTAACTCATGCTCTAGTTTTAAAATTATTCCCAAGGGGTATACAAATTAAGAATTCTGATATTGCTACATGATTACACTGTAACTGAACAAATAAAGGCAAGTTGGTGGGACCCAGAATTTTGTTTGGAGATGATTGTCTAAGTCATTGATGTGGTTGCTGAGATAAAATCTCTGACAAAAGCAACTTAAGGAAGGGTGTGTTTTGGTTCACAGCTTGAGAGTGCAGACAACAGTAATAGGGAGTTATGGGGCTGGGAGCCTGGAGAATCCAGTCTCACTGTGTGACTAGTGACAAGGTGGAGAGGAAAGGATGCTCATGCTCTGCTCAGTTTCTCCTAACTCCAGCCTGTAGAATAGTAACACTAACAGCTAAGATTAGATTTCTTAACCTCAGCTAGCCTGATATCTTTAATCCCTCACAGTCATTACCATGAGATTGTCTATTGGGGTACCCTGTCAAGGTAAGAATAAGTACAAACCATTACAGTAGGCTAATGGCAATAAATGAGAAGAAAAATATACTATTCCATATAATACTGTATTAAAAAGACCAGTGTATTAAGAGATCAGTGGATCTCCTATTGTACTTAGTATTAATTTAAATCAGCCTCCATAAGAATATAGATGTGTAGGAATTAGGAAACATACATACATCTTCTTGAGAAGGCTTAAAATTATTTTGCCTCAGGATAAATGAACACACCCAGCAGCCATATTGGGTTTTCTTGTGTTACTCACCAATAAACCAAGAACCAGGACCTTTGGTGAAGTGATTGATTCTACTACTAGATCAGGGACTCTATAGTATGAGATAGAACATGTAACAGTATAAAATAAACCCTTCCTATTCTCAATGCACACCAAAAATAAATAAATAAACAAGGATTACAGTTTTAAAAAGGAACACAGGAGTCTACTGAAAGGCCACCAGCGGTCAAAATTGAGAATATTTTAACATAATACATCCAGCATTACTAAATTATAAATGTCCATAAGTACAAAATGATAGAAATAAACCAGTGAGTAAATTAACAAATAAGGGAAGAGATAAACAAATATTACATGCAGAAGAATTTCAAGTAATTTATGTAGCATTATCAAGGAAACAAGAAATAATTTCTCCTTCCTTAAGTGTGTCCTGCACAAAGTTATTTTTAAGAAACAATACAGCCTGTAACTAGAAATAAAGAGCAACTTCATAGTAGAGAAACCCAAAACTCACTTCAGCCTGGTATTTGAGTTTCACACCCATGATGATTAATGTACCTTCAACATGAAATGATAAAAATGGTACTGACTATTCCGCTCTTCCTCCTCAAATGACTAAATAGAGGGTAAACACCAGACAAATCCCAAGTCAAATGAATTCTCTAAGTGGACCAGGGTCCTAGTTTGCTTTCTATTGCTGTGATAAACACCACATTCATAAACAGCTGGGGTAGGAAAAGGTCTGTTTTTATCATACATCTTGTAGCACGTCATGAAGGGAAGTCAAGGCAGAAGCCTAAAGGCAGAAACTGAGGCAGATACCAAGGAGGAATTCTGCCTACTGGCTTACTCCTCTGGCTTGCTCACTTTACTTTCTTTTAGAGCCCAGTTTCAACTGCCCAGGAGTCCTCCACAACAATGGGCTGGGCCTTCCCTCAAGGATCTTCAGTCAGGAAAGTGCCCGGCAGACATGTCCACAAGTCAAACTCATGAAGGCAATTCCCCAACTGAGGGTCCCTCTTCCCACATATACATATGTAAGTTTATGTCGAGTTGACAAAAATGAACTATGACACATGATTATACAAGGTTTTCAAAATAACTAAAACAACATAGAAAAATACAGTAAAGGCATTTGTGTGTGTTTTTTCCCATGTATTGCATTAAATTATTTTTAAAAGGCATTTGGTAAAAGACAAAAATCCAATTACAACAAGGAAGCATTGTTCTGCTTTGAGCAAAGATGCAGTAACACAATCCAGACCGACTCTGCTACCCTAAACAACTGAAAGAACGAAGTGCAGTCAAATCAATCATTGGGCTTAGACTCACGAGTTATCAGGTAGTGAGCCTTAAAAGAAGCCAGAAAATGAAGGCAACACTGTCATTGTCCCAGCTTACCATAGAGACTTTTGGGTTCTCCACAGCAATGTAGAAGCTGAACAGTTAGCCAGGGTTGCAGACACTAGGCTGAGTGGTATGCATACTGAAAGAAATTCTTCAAGGCACAGAACAAAGGAGGGAATACCTGCATGCAGTGAGTATTTTAAAGACCTATAGAGGATCACCCTTCAGTCTTCAGTGGGTGTTGATGCCACATGCTTATGAAGATGGGAATTAAAGGGCCAGAAGGAATCAATTGGAATAGTACCCAAGGCTCAGAGAGGACAAAGGCAGAAAAGTCTTCCTGATTCTTGAAACACTGAATATAGAGAGACAAGCAACATCGTTTCATAGACTAAATATTAGAGGCAACAATCGGAAAAGAATAGAGTTTTTCCAGATAATTTCAGTGAATTCCAAAGGAGAAACTGGGTAAGAATATTATAGCAGTACAAAAATATCTACCCCCAAAATAAGATCAACTTCAAGTCAATACAATTAATTAAAATATCAATAAATGTGTCAAGAAGCAGGAAAATGAAAGCCCTAAGTTAAAAGAACAATTTTTGTCCCAAATCAGCTAACAAAACATACAGATATCAAAATAGCAAATGTGAATATTAAAATATTATAAATTTTCTCTTCAAGTTCAAAGGCCAGAAGACAATTGGACACATTAAGGGAAAATATGAATGGTCTAAAGATTGATATCTATATTTTAAATTTTATATAAAGAAACATATTGAAAGTATGTTGTAGGTAAGTCTTTTTTTGTGATGAATTTCTTTCTTTTTTTTTATTAATTTATTCTTCTTACATCTCTATGATTATCCCATCCCTTGTATCCTCCCATTCTCCCCTCCCTCCCATTTTCCCCTTATTCCCCTCCCCTATGACTGTTCCTGAAAGGGATTACCTCCCCCTGTATATGCTCATAGAGTACCAAGTCTCTTCTCGGTAGGAAAGTCTTTTAAAGAATAAAAATAATTGGTCAATTTAAGACCAATATAATAGAAAGAGTCCAAAATAAAATATACAAATAAAATAATGGTAATAATAAATATATTTCAAATTAGAGAAGTGTATTATATATTTAAGTAAAGACATTAAAAGGGCATAAAGTAGAGAAAGAAAAAGCAATTTTTAATTCTCAAATTTTAAGAAAAATATGAACATTTCGTTCTGTGGAACTCAGTGAAACTCAAACATACTACACATGATGTAAGTGAGATCCAAGGTGGTGGTGCAGATCACACACCACTTCTGATCAGCAGGACAACCAAGACTGCACAGAGACCTAAAGAACAAACTGAGAAGTGCGAAACACCAATGCTGCTGATTCCCAGGTGAGAGAGATCCACATTGTGGCACACGGGTGGGTCCAACCCCTAGCCACCCAGCTAATCCACAGAAAATTCCCAGGGGACAACCCCCACTAGCCGCCATCTTGAGAAAGACTGGGAGACACCCATGCAGCTTTGGGCTCTCTCCACCAGTCTGCTACTTACCGGACCTGGGACAAAGAGCAGACCGGCAGAGCTGAGTCCCGGCTTTGGCTGCAGTCCATATTAGCTGCCATCCTCTGAGCAGCTTCAGGTGCAGATCTCTCTCCACCCCACAGCTGCTTATCAGTCTAGCCCAGCTGCGTCACAGACCAGATAGGCAGAGCGCTGCCATCTCGAAAAGGCTGTGGAGCACCTGAGCAGCTTTGGCCTCTGATTTCTCTGTCCTGCAGCCAATTACCAGCGTGGCCCAACTGTGACACAGAGCACACAGGCAGAGCTAAGTTCAGGCGCTGACCACAGTGCCCATTAGCTGCCAACCTGCAAGCGAGCTGCTTAGGACTCAGATCTCTTTCCCCCTGCCTGAAGTTTACAGGCCTGAGTCAGCTACAACACAGAGCAGACAGGCTGAGCAGAGACCTGAGAGGACCACAATCCGTATTAGCTGCCCTTCTGCTAGCAGCTTCCAGCTTGGATCTGTCTCCGCCCACCTGCCCACCTGACACTTAATGGCTGATTGTAGCTAAGCTAGGTCACAGAGCAGACAGGCAGAGCAGAGACCTCATCAGGCCACAGTCCACATTAGCAACCATTCCTTGAGAAGCTTTAGGCTTGGTTCTAGCTCTCTCACTGACAGCTGCTTACCAGCCTGAACCATCTGGGACACAGAGTAGATAAGCAGAGCCCTGCCATCTATCTCCAGAAGGAATGTGGCGCATCCCAGCAGCTTTGGGCTCAGATACCCCTCAGCCCTGCCTCCCCACCACCACCACCACCGCCCCCCACCCCCTGCAGCTGCCTACCAGCTGTTTAGCGTAAGCTACACAAATTAATTGTAGGTTGATCAAATCATGGTCATATCAATTATTAGTCTATTTTTATACAAGAATATACATCCTAGGTGTAACATATAGATATGATTCTATAGAAAGATAATGTAAAATAGTTTGATAAGGTCTTCCAAAATCTCAAAGACATACAGAATATGGCATTTAAATATATTTTTATTATCTCAAAGATACATTTATAATGAGACAGGTCAACTCCTGGCAACACCCAGCCTACCTCTAAGAAGATTTTGAGCATCAAAGAACCTCCTTATGGAGATGGCTTCGAATGTGGCAAATCAGCTACTGAGCAAAATGTCCTCGCTTCTACCACAGACAGAATTCTGCCTAAAAATGAGCAAGCTTGGATTCAGGCAGAGTTGACAGCCAAACTCTGCCAAGACAGGGTAAGCAAGTCCTCAATAGTTCCTGCCTCACAAATATGTCTGTCAGATAAACTGGGCCAGAGGCTGAAGATGATGCTCCAACCTTATAGAGAATTTTGGGTGACTGTTCAGGCAGCAAACTGTCTCTGTCATCTTCTCATTTTGGAAGCTGCTAACTTGTACCCCCTGTATACTCTGGTAATTAATTTTATTCCTTCTCAAGCCTTGATGGGGTTGATGACAAGATAGTTTAGTTTTACAATGAAGCTTAGTTGCTTAGGGGTTAAGATATTTAGGTCTAGATAGATGTTTTAAGTTGAAAATGACAAGATATGATAGATACTGATTTACATTCAGAATTTTAGACACACCATAATAGGAAAGATGTTGCTTCAAGGCTGCCAAATACAAATAGCTAAAACACTATGAATGTAACATTTATATAATTCCTGACTGTTTCATGGTTCTTCTTGGTGTAGATAGCTTATTGTATACATGTGTAATAATATAAATGTATATGTAAAAATATTTAATAAAATAAATTGTAAAAAATATGATGTAATCTACAAGTTACATCATTATAGCTGTGATATTGATAATTTTGTCAGCAGCCTATGAAGAAAGGCATGTTGCTTCTAGAAGAAAAAAGACACAAGTGACAAGTATCATCTCATTAGAAAGCGCACAATCCAACTCATGAAGTAGAACTCTTAAAAGACTGAGATGAAAACAAAATATAGCCTGAAGGTTACATCTAGAAGAAGCAGCTGTCAAGAAAAAAAAAAAAAGACAAAAGAAAAAAAATTTTCTCAGACACAAAGAACACACAGCTGGGAGAACACGCCTTATTAAATGTGACAGTTTTTCAGGTAGAAACACAAGTTTGCATTTAGGACCAGAGATAAACACATGTGGTTACACTCAGGAAAGAATTATTTTAATAATTAAGATGCTTTTAAAGACATGTGAATGCTTCAAGCATAGTAGACATCAGGGCACTATAAGGTTTATATCAAGCAGGTGTAACAGGTTTGATAATAGGATCAGCAGCACCTGAGCTGCTGAATACCACTGCTTTTGTTTTTTCACTTACATGTCACAGAGCAAAACCTCACTTGGGAGTTAGCAGCCAACTAAAGTTTGTTATGTAACAACTCTATCCTAAATGTAAATACTATAAATCACAAACAACTAACAATAACAACAGAGAATCCCCAAAACATATAGCCAATAAAGCAGCAAATACAGTGGAAACATATAAAATATACAATTAACATAAAGACAGTAATAAAAGAAGCATAATACATATGGCAAAATGAAACAAATGGGAAGAGCAAATTTGTAGCCGAGCTCATCAATCATATTAAACATAAATGGTCTGAGTATTCCAATTGGCAAGCAGTGCATTTCTGAGCCAATATAAAAACAAGTCCAAAGTCCACAATGTATTATTTTCTCTTTAAAAATTCACAGATTTACTGAAATGTAAAGACACTAATAAACTAAGAGTAAAGAATTTCTCTACAAGTTTGAAGGCCTTGGCAAATGACAAATTCATAGAAAATACTAGTATTATTTTGAATACATATTTTGAATTCATCTACAGTATATGAGAACTTGGATGTGAGGCCTGCTCCACAGAAGAAATTTCATGCCTTGCATTGTAAACCTGATCAAAAGCAGATGATGAAGAAGAACACAGGCCCTGAGGGAAACCTCCTATTGTTTTGCTAATTGGTCATGCTGTCAAACGACATTCTAAATATTTATGTTTATATCCATAGATTTGTGCTGTTCTCAACTCTGGTTAGAAAAATTTCTTTTTGCTGTGGGTAAAGGTTATTGCAGAAACTCATAGCTGGTCGAAATGCCAGGTATAAATAAGGCTGAGTGCTCAGCTGTAGATGAGTCATGTAGATTCACATTCCATCATCCAAGGACCACATAACTGCACAGAAGAAAGTGCAGAAAACAGTAAAAGGGCCAGTAGCTGGAGAGGAGCACTGTGAAATGCTGTTTCCTGATAGGATGTAACTATTGTCCATCTGAACCCACAGAGGGTATAGTGACCTGGAAAAAAATGTACATTAGATCAAGCCAAAGTGGGCAGTCAAAGTTACAGAATGGATAGAGGAACAGCCCTTAAGACCTACCCATACCAGAGGAACTGCTGACAACCAGCGACTTCTGTGGAAGGAAGAATCAGTGTTTGTTGGGAACATGGCTTCTGGCAGATTCCTCCTTCTGCAATAGACGACCACTCACTCATGTGCATTGTTAGCTGGACTCAGAGTTATTAATAACATAAACACATAAGGACATGGAGTTAGAGAGAGGATGGAGTAGGGGACACCAGAGGAGTTTGAAGCAAGTAGTGTTGAATGGTTGTGACAAATATACGTTGTATAAATGTATGAATCGTTTAAAGAATAAAAAATAGTATTTTGAACAAATCATTCTAGGTCATATTTACGTAATTAAAAATGACTGCAGAGAAGATGGAACTTACATATAGAATATATACGGATGGACAAAGAAGACACCTCAGTCAAAGTATTCTGCTATGAGAGGATGCTGTGGTGGGATACAGAAGTTGTTATGCATAGTGAAGATCACTATGAGCACAGTGAACTATTATCATAAACCACTTCTGGGTCCAAGACACAGTGCTCTGTGGAATTTATCCATGGTTTGTAAGTATCCAATATATATTTACACAGTAGAGTAATGAATAATAACATCACGTGTCATTTTTACCTCACATTCTCTCATACATACCAAGCCATATTTCTCTGAGTATTGCACAATGTTCTTTATTGCTGCTTAAATATCAACAACAAAAACTGTTAGTCATTTGATTCTTTTTTTTTTCTTGTTCACAAACAACAATAAAATCTTTGTGTTACCAAAGCAAGTAAAAAGTTTTTTAAAAAATTAAAATTATCTCTACTTGTAGATCACAATGATTTGAATATTGAAATCATTTGAAAACCCACACAAAATTTATTATAACTAATAAATGAATACATAACATAAATACAATAATTAGTCACTTTTCTGTAACTTTGCAATGAAAAATTATTTGAATTGTTTCTAATACATTTTTATAAATAATTTAAACAGAATCATTTCAAAACATAGATGAAAAGCTAGAAAACACTTTGTTGAGTTGTTGGCCAAGGAGGTCCCATATAATCCCTAAACATCACAGACTATTGACTCTCCATGACATGAAGGCAAAGGCTCTATGGCTGAATACACAATTTACTTATGTCAGTGAAAATAGATAAACAGTTTTCCAAGTAAAAGCTTTACCCCTACTGACTATCATCCATGGTTCTGGAAGCTACATTGGAGAATACTGGAGGAGAAAAGTAATCATCAGAATGACCTCTCTATAAACCCAGTGATCCTCATCAGAAATACGCGTGCAAAGTAGACTGGTTCAATAGTGTACAATTCTTACTGAAAGAACCAAAAACTCTTTATTTTTTTAAACCTGATTGTTATAAAATAAAATTTTCATTTATTTTTAGAAGTGTATAAAACCATTGAGGACAAATCGTTATCCATGAAAGAGTACATCTTTTAAAACTACAGGAAGTAGGGGACCCACTTGAAGATCAAACTCTGGTCGATTTTAAGGCACGCTCTGTGAGATGGAGCTCATGTCTCACACTGCTAATGTGCTCAAGAACCTGAGACTAGATAGCATATAGGGGCTAGAGAAAAAAAACACTATTATCTTTCTGCTAAAGACCATAACAATAAAATGGCTCCTAATGATATACTGTTATACTTACAGAACAAAGTATTGCTCAACCTTTACCAGAGAGGCTTCTTGCAGTAGATAGAAAATGACAGAAAACCACGAGTGGACAGTGGACAGAGAATGAGAGATTTTTCAGCACACAACTGGACATGTGGGTATTTTATCAAAACTCTCCCCTCAAAACTCAGAGATCTATGTGGAAGAGTTTCCAGAAATTTTTAAGAAACAGAGGTTAAAGGTGATGCCAAGAAAATAGCAGATATGAAATCACAGAGATGGTGACAGTATTCACAGGACCAGTACAAGCTCAAAGCAAACAGAATCCCAGCACAGAGAAGGAAAAGTAGACACAAAGCACCATGCCTAGCCAAGAAGCTATTTGTGATTGCTATCTCTTGAGAAAAGGAAAGTAAATTGTCTCCAGTCGAGTGTCACGAAGTATAACAAATTCACTCTGGGGCAAGGCCCATGCTCAACAGGAGTTCGCAACACCAACAGGACTCCATGCTTTGCTTTCAGTATTTGTAGGAGTTGTGTGTTCTGCGTGCACTCTATTAGAAATTATTCTTTGTTTTGATTTTTGGTTTTGGTAAGGCTTTTGTTGTTGCATAAAAAGAGAGGATGAAAATGAAGTGGGATGAGTAGAAATGTGGTGAGGTCATGGAGAGAACTGAAGGAGAAGAACAAGTATGATCAAAACATACTGCATGCAAAGAAAGGAAATAATTAACTACAAAACCTGGCAGGAGGAAACTAAAAGCCTAAATAAATGTAAAAGCTATTCATATTCAGAGATTAGCACTTATAAGGTTTTTCTTTAAAATTGTTCTTGTGGTTTTTTGAGGTTACAATTATTTCATTTCCCTCTTACACTTTTTGGGCCCACCTCATGCTTGGAATTATGGATATAATATATATATATGAAGAGTTTGACCCTATGTAAAAATGGAAATATTCTCAAAATTGATCTGCAATTCAATAATCATAATCCCATTTGAAGCTTTTATAGAAAAACAACATGCTGGCTTAAAGATTCACATAAAAGGGAAGAGGATTCAACTTCTTTTTATGAGACTTACTTATTTTTATTTTACATGCACTAGTATTTTGGCTGCATGTTTTTATTTGTACCACTTGCACATTGGATGCTCAAAGATGCCAGCACAGGGCATTAGATTCCCTAGAATTTATGTTGCAGACAAGTTTGAGCTGCTCTATGGGTGTTGGAATTCAAACCCGAGAGAGTAGCAAGCACTCGTAACCGCTGAGCCATCACTTCAGCCCCACAGTCTTTGGTTTTAAAACTTCTGTAACCAAAACATTGTAGTTCTAACAGCATATCACACATGTTCACAAAAATATTATTAAAAATAAACCTGCAAATGTCCTTGGCAGTTAATTTATTTTGCACATGGTTGCTGAAATAAATAGTCTAATGGGAAATAAAAGTGATTGTGTGTGTGTGTGTATGTGTGTGTGTGTGTGTGTGTGTGTGTGTGTATAACAGGGTATTATGTAATCCAAGCTGGCTTCAAGTTTGATGTCTGAGGAAGACCTTCAATTCCTAATCCCTCCCTACAAGGATTACTGACATGTCACTACCTGGTTTCATACAGTACCTCAGATTGAAATTGTGTCTTTATATATGCTAAGTAAGCACTCCACCAACTGACCTTCAACTGTAACCTGTGAACAGCTTTTAAACAATAGCTACTTTACATAAAGATCATAGAACATCAGTAAAAACCCATAGGCCAAAAGAGAAGGAACATGAAGAATAAACAGTTTGACTTTTTTCTTTTTATATTATTGTTAAATAATATTTTTATTTTTTACATATACATTTATATTATTACACATATATACAATAAACTACCTACAGCAAGAAGAACCACAAAACAATGTTACATTCATAGTGTTTTGGCTATTTGCATTTGGCAAACTTGTAGAAAACATCTTTCCTTTCTTGGAGCTTCTCAAATTCTGAATGTAAATCAATATCTATATCGCCATTATCAACTGAAAACATCTATCTAGACCTGAAAACATCTTAAGCCCTAAACAACTAATCTTCATTGTAAAACTAAACTATCTGGTCTTCAACCCCATCAGAGACTTGAAAAGGAATAAAATTAACTGCCAGAGTACACAGGAGATGCAGGGTAGCAGCTTCCAAAAATTAGAAGATGACAGAGACAGTATGTTGCCTGAATTGTCACCCAAAACTGTCTATAACATTGGAGCATCATCTTCAGCCTTCTGTCCCAATATATTTGACAGACATATTTGTGATGCAGGAACTATTGAGAACTTGCTTACCCTGTCTTGGCAGAGTTTGGCTGCTGTGCACCAAAGCTGAGTAGTACTTGATTGTGTAAATATACCACATTATTTATAAAAAGAATTGTAAATAATGATAAATGATTAATATCCATAACAAAAAGAAGAAAGGGCAGTTTGGAAGTTTTAGTGGTTTCCTGTTACAGTAGTGACAAGTAGAAGGGACTACATAAAGAAATGTCTGAAAGATTTAGAATTTTTCGTTGTACCAAGGATTGGAAGTCACCAAATTTGCCCTTATTTGTGGATCCTGTCACTGAATCCTATCCAACAATGGATAACAGAAAAGTAAGAAGAGACCATGGAGTGTGGGCTGGGGGGCAAGAGGAAGTTCTAAAAGTAGAGATAGTAGGACAGAAATGCTGTGAGGGAGGAAAGGGGGAAAAAAGAGGTGACTTATCTGAGGAAAGGAAAGAAAGGGCCACATAGAGGGGATAAAGAAGGGAGGTAGAATAAATAATAATAAAGATGTCTGAAAAAGCCATGAGGGTTATGTTTACTTAAAATTATGCATACACAAGGGCATGTGTATACATATATTTTTGAATGAATCTATACCACACTGGGTGAGAATGCTCCCCTAAAAGTCAACAATCTAATGAAAATCTCAGTGCCAGACATGGGAAATTTATTTTCCAGTTGCTGGCTACAGGACTCTAACTGCCCTGCTAGCACTGTATGTGTTATTGTTGCTACCTTTGGTGCCTTTCACAAAGGAGCTATGCAATCTACTGTAGTCCTGGTGAATCACAACAACTGGAATAGCAAGATATTCTGAGAGAAACAGTAAAAGCACTTACACCCTGGCAGTGGTCAACAGCTGTCTAGTTGGACCTACGGCTCACTTAATAGGAGGGAATTCATGCCGAGGACAGTAAACCTAGCTAAGTACTTGTAGGTGATAAAACTGTAGAGCTAGCAGAGAACCCTTTACTGATACTTTATCACCACACCTGAAATACTTACCCTTTTTCCCACAGATAGGTGTGATTCTTACCCCTTATCTAAGAAGCTTCTCGTTTCAACAGATGGAGACCATCACAAAGGGCTACAACTGGTCAAGATCAGTCCAGGTTGTCACATGCACAACACAACCCCTACACCTTAAGGCCCAGGGAACATTTCAGAAACATATGCGGAAAGAATGTAAAAGACGGAACAACAGGACATCTTCTGCAAGGTAATTTCTTCTATATACGACATCCATGATATCTCAACAATGGTTGCCTAAACCAGACCTGGGCTATGACAACATAGTTGACGTACCGATATGAATGAGGAAAATCTGACAAGGCCTCAGCCCTAAACAAAAAGCTATGGATAACTAGTGGATGTTCAAAGAGGGAGATTCAGTCTTTTGTAGTCCTAAACATTCAGTTATAAACATCAGTACATATGAGCAATGAACTCAAACACATTGTATTTATAAATTCTCTCTCTCTCTCTCTCTCTCTCTCTCTCTCTCTCTCTCTCTCTCTC
>OU015747.1:20856958-20874335 GCA_907169655.1 Acomys percivali | reverse complement strand
CTTTCTTTCTTTCTTTCTTTCTTTCTTTCTTTCTTTCTTTCTTTCTTTCTTTTATCTAGCTATCTATCTACCATATATCTATGACATGCATGTATCAATCATCTGTCTCCCTACCTACATACCCACCTACTCTTTCCTTTCCCCCTCTCCTCTCTTCCCATTTCCTGCTATTCTACCAACTAGATATAAAAAATATCACATAAACAAAAAATCAGATGCTGCTGTCTATCAATGTAATAATTCCAAGACAAAGATTAGGCCTGAGATCTCAGAAAGGAGCTATTTAAACTCTTGGGCTGGAATTAGTACAAAGTGAGGTAGCTAGGAAGTGGCTCACTGATGAAAGGTTTTTGGCACTCACATGTGAAGACTTATGTTCAGATTTCCAAACACAAGCAAAAGCTCTGTATGACACTGCTAATGAGCACCAGCTAATGCGGACGATAGGGGGATCTGAAGTCACTATCCACCAGTCTACGCAAACAATGAGCTCCAGATTGAGTAGGAAATATTTTTTTAAACTAAAGATTTGGTAAGTGACCCAGAGACTTAACTCATCTGTAAACGGTACATGTTGCTTTTGCATAGGACCCCACTTATATTCCAAATTCCCATTTCACAATTGCCTCTAATTCCAGCTCCAGGGGATCTGACACCTCTTCTATGTGCCCTGTGACTATGTGCAAATACCTCAACAAAGATCACACACATACAGGTCATTTAAAATAAAATTAATTAAAAAATATGAATCAGAGAGTGATTAAGGAAAATGCTAAATACCAACCTCCGGTCTACACATACATATGCACACATACATATGTACTCACATTTGCATGAATAAACAAATACACCACAAAGTCATTTTTCATATGCTTATTTGAGAAAAATTGAAAGCAAAATACTGAATTGAATAACATAAATAAAATTAACAATTTAGAAAAGAATTCTTTGAAAAAAGTAATATTAAAGCAAGAGCATTAAAGAGGATTTTGTGATTCATAGAAGAGATCCAAGCAGGTAGACTGAAAAACACACCTTTGATTCCTCTTTCCCCTTAATCCCACAGTATATATTATATTTTAACTTTCATAAAAAATAAATAATAATAATAATCATGTGGATCTCTTTGTATCTCTGCAAATGAGATGTTTGAAACAGATGATAGCTATAAATAGCTTCATTTCTAACAGAAATATTATATAACAATTTTATGGAAGCAGAAGAAAAAACTTCCAAATATTGTCTCGCCATTAGTATATGATGTAGCTAGTTGGGAAAAATACAATTTTCCTAAAGTGCCTCTTTGAAGTATTCAATATTTTTCTTGCAGTTAATTAGTTTAGAGCACACTAGCTAAATAAAGCAATAAGAAGAAACAGCATAATTAATAAAATAATAATAAATAAATAAATTTGAAAATAAAAAAAAGAGGAAACAGCATGCCAAACATTGAGAACTGCGGTTGTTGACAAGATTCTCTAACCTTTGATATGTTCTTTATGCATTTACCATAGCTAGTAGAAATTAATAAAGCAAGCTGGTACTTCTATGTAAATTTTACATAAATATATATGTATTGTATATGTATTATATAAATATATATAAGTACATAGTACTGTTTCTGGGACTTTCAATGAGTGTATCTCTGGGAGAGGTAAACATGTAAACTACAGGGAAATGTAAGATAATTTTTTCCAGTTTGAGTGGGCATCTTTCAACTCACTGTCCAATGGAAAAGAACAAAATTATGGAGAAGGGTTGGTTAACTTTCCTAGCTTCTTGAGTTGAAATGTGGACCATACAGCCAGCCCCCTTGGGCCTGGTTTCCAGACCATTAAGGCTAATATTAGTATTAAAAACATGAGTCCATTAATGAAGACCCATCAAAGCTGAAATATCTGGACATCTGTTTTAATTTCACTATGTGCCAACACCAAAAAAACCTTTTTTTTCTTCTTTTTTTAACTTAATTTATTCTTGTTACATCTCTATGGTTATCCCATCCCTTGTATCTTCCCATTCTCCCCTCCCTCCCATTTTCCCCTCATTCCCCTCCCCTATGTGTGGAGAATGTTCTGACCATTGGCTAGATCTGGGTAGGGGTTTAAAGTTTACCGCCTGTATTGTCCTTGGCTCAGAAAAACCTTTAATCAGTGAAAACAGTGCTATTATCTGATCATATAACTTCAATAAGCTACATCAAATATAAAGTGTGGCCAGTACAAGAGAGAGTATGCACAACAGTTAATCATTTATTGTTGTACAAGAAAAAAGAATGGAAAGAGTTGGAAAAAGAAAAAGCTAGATAAAGAAAAAAACTCATGAATAAATAAATGTATTATTTTTTACATTTTTTTATTAATTTATTCTTGTTACATCTCAATGGTTATCCCATCCCTTGTATCCTCTCATTCTTCCCTCCCTCCCATTTTCCCCTTATTCCCCTCCCCTATGACTGTTCCTGAGGGGGATTACCTCCCCCTGTATATGCTCATAGGGTATCAAGTCTCTTCTTGGTAACCTGCTGTCCTTCCTCTAAGTGCCACCAGGTCTCCCCCTCCAGGGGACATGGTCAAATGTGAGGCACCAGAGTATGTGAGAAAGTCATATCCCACTCTCCACTCAAGTGTGGAGACTGTTCTGACCATTGGCTAGATCTGGGTAGGGGTTTAAAGTTTACCGCCTATATTGTCCTTGGCTGGTGCCTTAGTTTGAGCGGGACCCCTTGGCCCAAATCTGCCTATCATAATGTTCTACTTGTAGGTTTCTAGGACCCACTGGATCCTGCTACATTGCTATTCTCACATGGTTCTCTCATCTAGAGTCCCAATAGGGTGTCCTCCCCTCTGTCCCAGTTTCCTGGTAAGTGAAGGCTTTTGTGGGACATGCCTCTGGGCTAGTATGCAGATATAAGTGAGTATATACCATTTGAGTCTTTCTGCTTCTGGGTTAACTCACTCATTATGATCATTTCTAGCTCAATTCATTTATCCACAAATTTCGGGAATTCCTTGTTTTTAACAGCTGAGTAGTATTCCATAGTGTATATGTACCACAGTTTCTTTATCCATTCTTCTACTGAGGGAAATTTAGGCTGTTTCCATGATCTGGCTATTACGAATAAGGCTGCTATGAACATGGTTGAGCAAATTGTCTTGTTGTGTGCTACTTGGTTGGTGGGAGTAGCTGAGGGAGAGGGGACTCTGGAATAAATAAATTTAAAACTAGAAAAAAATTGAAGGAGGATGTTAAGTAAAACCAAGATCTAATCTTCTGGGAAATAACTATACAACATATAAGCAATACAATGAAGTAAAAATTGATTACTAATTTTTAATTATTAATATTTAAACTTAAGGAAAACATACAGTACCTTAAAGAGGTAAGATATATTTTTAAAATTAGGATAGCCACATGGTTCTCTCTGCCGCACTCAACAAATTCAGTGAATTTTTTCCTAGAAAAATTAACATTCCCAAGGAAGACTTCAGATGAAGTAGAAAATTTGAATAAATCAGTAACTGTATAAGAAATGAAATAATTCATAGAGGGGATATTTTCTGAAAGAAAATGAAGCTCTGGTGACCTTGGCAAGAAATCCTAGCAAAGGATGTTGTGTTGTTTAAACATGGGGGAAAAGGAGACTGTCATACTTTGTGGTGTTAGATTGGCTGGCAGTTTTCTAGCTAGACTCCCACATTCAGCCCTAAGCCATTAAGATCTGTCCTTCATTGCAGAAGGGATTCGCTGAGCCCAATCTCCCTTCTCCTTTACACACGTCATTGATGAGGTTAAATGATTTTTATAGTGAAAGTCAGCTCTCACTTGAAGGATAAAGTGCAGAATTTCCTCCATACAGTGACATAGGAAAGAATACAGCCTTCAAAAACATCAAAGACCTGGACTGCTTGCTCTGGTCTAAGAAACAGCAAAATTTTCTATTAAAAAAATGGTAGCACATATAGCTCAGATAGAACAGTGATGCTTGGTCTCATGTGAGAACCAGAGTCCTAAAACTAAGATGTTGCAAGCATAGGAAAATGACTCAAGAATAATTGGCATTGGCTTTCCAGCCAACCCAGAGGCTTGCATAGTTGAAGATGGAATTAAATTGATTTAAAGATAACAAAATGGTGATATTTCTTCCACAATTGATCTTGTGCATCAAGATTCATCCCTACATATAGATTTAAAGTAAAATTCATTTCTGTTAGATTAACTCCAGGAGAATGAATAAATCAAACATGGTTAATTTCACAAATGTAAAGATAGTTAAATATTCAGAAATATTTTCACAACATTGGTCATGGTAATGGTTAAACTAAAATGTGTGTGTGTCTGTGTGTCTGTGTGTGTGTGCATGTGCCTGTATACATATATGTGTGTGTGTATCTGTATAGTATGAGCTGCTGAAACATATTTGATAATTTCAATAATTTAGGATTTTTTAGAAGTTAATTTAATTGAAATTCCCAAGTAAAACTAAAAATAAGTAAATTCTCCACTACTAAGTATTTTCACATACCATCATTGTTCGAGAACCATCAAACCAATATTATACCTGTAAATATATCCTGCAATGATAAATGAATAAAGCCAGCATCATGTAGGCTAATGAAATTCAAGTGTAGTCTGTTTTGTTGCCTAGTAAAAATTAAGCAGGAAAAAAAATACAAAGACCCAAACCAGTAAATGATAAAACAAAAATGCAACAGGCTGACTTTTCTCTAAGCCCAGTGTTTTCTTTACCTAAAATAAAATTGTCTCTCTTGTTAAGTTATTCATTCTTAGAAAATAATCTTGTGTTGATTCTTACTTTTATTTTTTCTGTGGCATTAGTGGGGCACCACACTTACACAATACTCAATGTTTTGCAAAAGAATCACAAATGTCATTAAAATGCATTATATAAACAGTTAACATTTTGAATAGATCTTGTGCTGAGGGTATGATATTAAAACTAATATTAAAATTACATGCCACATGCATCCGTCAGAAACAGCCACCACAGCCCTGTTGCAATACTGCAAAGAACATCAACTTGAACTCTGGCATAGTGGTCAGCTCAATATCCAACTCTTTCTATCACTGAGAAAATGCCACTGGGATCCCAAAAGGCACCTGGGTCAACTCTCCCTACTCTCTTTGTGAGAACAATTTGCACTAGCTGTGGGCATCAAACAGCCTAGTCCCTCCCTTAGATCATGCTTCTAGACAGTGCAGGATCTGTGTCCGTGACATGGGTCACATGAGTGCAAAGTAAAATGTTTCCTGAGCATTGTAGTCTGTCATGAGGTGAAAATGAATGCTTCCCAAGTGAATTAGTCATAAGAGAAATTGTCACTCCTGGAACTGTTGGGGTATCATTTCATATTTCTGTGCAAACAACTATCTCAAAAGAAAGAAGCCTGAAGCAAGCTTGAGCTTGTGGGGACAGACTGATTTCTAAGGATCTTATTTGTTGGCCATTGATGATTTTCCTACAGACAGCAGCAAAATTTCATCCCCCCCAAAAAATCAGAATCAATGTGTTTATTGACATATACTAAGGGGTTTTTATTACAATGCATATCTTAACTAAATTTGAGGTGCTGCCTTCAAGTATCTGTTTCTACATTGCTTGCCAGAGGCTGGTGATGGCTACCAAAAATGAAAATCTTCAGCAGACTAGAAGGTCCTTGAGTCTGTGCTGGAATCTCACAGGAACAATCTGCAGTAGATGCTAACTCTTGTGATGCTGCACACAGTAAGTCAGAAAGATTGAGGATCTGATCAGTAAAGTAAGAAACTATAGAATCAGGCTTGCTTAATGCTAAGAAAATCAGCTATGACAGATTCCACCACCAATAAAGTTCTGTCTTCTTCTCCATCTGGCTCTGGGGCCAAAGATTCTTGTATCCCACTTTGATGAAACACATCAAAAAAAAAAAAAATCCTGACATTTGGGAAAAATGTTACTCACCATGGCCACACTGATACAATTCAACATCATCACATGCATACTACACCCTTACATACAGATAAAATAAATGTTTTTAATTATAAATTATCATATTAAAGTGAAAAGCAAAGGGAATAATAAAGGATTTATATGTGCACTATTTTTTAATTTACCACAAAACATATTCAAATGTGTTCTGAAAAATGCCTTCCAAATCACAGTGACCACTAGAGTCAGGATGTGCCTGGTAGGCTTGACTGATGTTTCTCAAATAGCTTGGAAACAAGACATGTACCCACATATTAAGGTTGGGGATGGTGTCTTTTTTAGCCAAAATGGGAGGATTAAAGTTAATGATTTTTCGAGATTCTTTGACTTCATGATTGTATTATAAACCAAAAAGTCTTTAATTCTGTTTATTCCCATGGCTTCAATTAGCTTACTTATTATAAAAAAAAAACTTTTAAGTCTAAGAAAATGCATCTATAACTTGTTGGCTGCTGCAACTGTTTTCCATGAGATGCCACAGGGGGGGAAATAACTTTCAAGAAGAGTAAATGCCTCCAAAATTTGGCTTGGAACAGATATGCAGTACCTTTTCTGCTTATGAAAAGCATACATGATCTGACCTTAAAATAGCATATTGCCTTGTAAAATTGCTCAAGGTTAAACATTAACAATGAATAAAGTCTGGGCCTATCAACTTTTTCCCAATGCACCTAGACAGTTTAGATATTAGTCAGTGTTTGAAAGAAGAAAGACACTTTTATTTTATAGTTTTTTCTCTACTTTCCAAGGCATCCTCCCTATCAGCTTCTAAACCCTAATTAATAGCCAGCCTATAGTCAGAGTTTCTCATTATAAGAAAGAATGAAATGTGTGATTGGAAAAACAACTCAGTAGTTTAAAACATGCATATTTTCATGCAGAGTTCAGCTCCCAATATTTACCTCATGTAGCTCACAATCACTTCTAGTTCCGGGGTAACTAACACCTTGCTTGAACATACCCACACAGATGTATAATTTAAAATAATAAAAAGGAACATTTACAAAGCAAATAATACATTTCACAAATAATAAACAATTTTGACATTCTCCTCAGTAAGAGATTAGCCATAAAAAAATTCAAATAGCCACACTTCAATATTTTTCTCTGATGTATCATTACGGAATCTATTAATGGCACTTAATTTACTAGCATCATAACATATAGGAATTGTGACCATTCCTATGTTGGACTACAGATTTTGCAGGTTTCCTAGTGTCACCTAACCACTTAAGACCGCATAGTTAATAAATGACAAAATGATTCAACTCAAACAATATGGACCCAAAATCCATGTGATACAAAATTTACTTTGACACAGAAAGAATGATTCATAAGATTTTCTTAGGTCATGGGGTTGTATGTTGGATTTGAGAAACACAGTACCACACTTGCCTAGACTGGCCATCTTCTATCTAAGGTTCTCAGTTTGCTTCCCTTCGAGACTTATTAGGAAGTTCCTGGTTAGGTAAGACCTAGACAATCTTAGACACCAATACAAACCTCTTTACTTATAACAGCAGAAAATGATATGGCCATGTAAGATCTAATTTGATGTTTATTCAAAGGGTTGTTTGTCCTACTTTCTGTAAATTTCTCAGAATGGAAAAATATTAACATGTTATAAATGTAGTAAAGTAGTTTAAGATTCCATTGGTGTGTTTACATTCTGACCAAATTACACTTTCATATGCTAAATAGATATTGATGATGTTTACTATTCAATTTTTTTGAACAATTTAAGGCTCTTTGAGTTTTTTTCCACATGATCCTGATACATGCTCCTTTTGCTATGAATAAACTATCTTGAACATACTTGAAACAAAAGGCTTGTAATACTTTTTTTAACATCAAATGGTTATTATGAAACACTTGGACTGGCCAAAAATAAAAGAGCCAGAAACATAAGGATTAAATTTCCCTTGACATCCACTTAAGTTATAAAATTAAGAAACAGTGATTGGCAAAACAGTTTTGGAAATTTTGTAACATTTGAAAGGCATTCAAGATGTTTTTCAGAACTTGAAACAGGCTAGGTTCTTCCATTCAAAATTTAAAAACATAATAAATGTGTACACATGGGAAGGAGAATGCTTGTGCATGTATGAGTGAATTCATTTGTTTGCAGGATTTTACCATTTTAAAAAGAAAATTTTCACTTCTATTTCCCTACCTTTTTGAGAAATCAGCATTGTCTACCCAGTCTCATTGCTTTGATAATAATTCAATTAAATTGTGTAAGAAACTTTCAAATATGGAAAAATAATTGCTTCTCAAACAACTCTGATATCGTGACACCTAGTGGCTAATCTCCATGTGTTTAGTCCCACAGCAAGTGAAATCCTTCCATCATAACGATAATCTATTTGTTGGAGTTCTTGGAGGCTCTGTCCCATAGTTTATGGCGTAGCATGGATGGTACCTATGGCTCTTCAAACATGCCATTTTTAATCAGACAGCCTAGTCCATTCATCAAGCAAGATTTTTACAAAGTACCCTAGGTGATATTTTGAATGCTACTTGAGGTTTTTAGTCTTTCCAACACTGTCAACATCAGTCTCCATTTCTAAGAGTCAAATTCTAAGAAATCTGAGTGGCTAGTAGTCATAGGAGGAGCTAGCATAGACTTATTCTCCTAAACTGTTTTACTTTAAATCATGCTGACATCCTTACATATTTTCTAAAATTTGACTTCTTAAATGCATGGTCTGTGACCATGACTTCCAAAGCACACTCTCTGACCCAACAAACACTTACTAAACAAGTGCTAGATAAATTACAAAAATAAACAATACATTTGCATAACATCCTTTTGTGAACAAGAATAATAAAACATTTCACACTCTAGTAATTTCAAAGTTGAACATGTAGGCACATCTTTTCACAAGGATCAGTTTTGTGTATGTGGACACTTACTAAGTTCCTCTTACCATCTCTAATTAAATCTGTCCCAGACTGAACACATCACTTCTTCTCTGTTATGTTGTCTGCCATTTACTCAAATCACTTCAACATTGCCAGTGGGATGCATGTGGGGTGTGTGTGTGTGTGTGTGTGTGTGTGTGTGTTGGTTTTTACCCACACCCTAGGGCCAGCCAGTTGCCCTAATCTGGAAAACACTCTAAGGATGGATTGTTGGCATTTGTTTAAAAGGCCATATTTTAGAACTGTCTCCCTCAAGTGATTCAACTATCTTTCTTTCTAAATAGGACCAGAAGTAGTGTTAATTAGCACAATGGACATTAAGGAGGAGATTTGCTTGATGAAATGAATAATATTCAGGATGTGTACATAGGCTAAAATGCATTCTAGGACTCTAGAGAGAATTAATAGTCTGCACTTTTAGGAAGAATGCTCTTGCGTAACATCCAGTAACACATTCAAAACTTCTTAATTTTCAGGCAAATGGATGGAACTAGAAAATATCATGCTGAGTTAGGTAACCCAGAGCCAGAAAGATATACATGGTATGTACTCACTTATCAGTGGATATTAGCCATAAAGTACTGGAAAACCATGTTAAAATCCACAGAACCAAAGAAACTAAGGAGGGCCCAAGGGAGGATGGCTGAGTCTCACTCAGAAGAGGAAATAAAATGGACATCTGCAGTATATAGAGGGAGGGAATTGGGTGGGAGAAGGGGTAAGGAGGGTAGCAGGGGTGGGAGTGAAGTGTGGAGAGAGCTGGAGAGAAAGGAGAGGAGAGAGGGGTGGGGAAATCATGGTTGAGCATCTCTGGGACAAGGAGACTCCTGGGAATCTATGGGGGTGATCCTAGCTGAGACTCATACCAGTGGGGCATTAAAGAGCCTGAAGTTGCCACCTTGAGTAGCCAGGTGGGACTTCTAGTTGAGGGAGAGGGACACCACCCAGAAGACCTTCAGCCTAAAATTGGTCTTGCCTACAAGAAGTGTAGGTATTGAGTTGGAGCACAGATTGAGGAAATGGCAAATCAAGGACTGGCCCAACTTGAGATCCACCCCATGGGACAGAGCTAACCTCTGCCACTATTAATGATACTTTGCTATGCTTACAGACAGAAGCCTAACATAACTGTCTTATGATAGGCTTCATCCAGCAGCTGATGGAAACAGATGCATAGACTCATGGCCAAACAATAGGTCGAGCTCTAATAGAGGAGTTCTGTGGAAGAATGGGAGGAAAGATAAGGAAGCAGGAAGGGTCAAGGACACCCAAGAAGACCTACAGAATCAACTAACCTGAGCCCATGGCGGCTCACAGAGACTGAACCACCAACCTAGGTGCATGCATGAGCTGGACCAAGACCTCTACACATATGTAGCAGACGTGCAGCTAGGTCATCATATGGGTCTCCTAACAGTGGGAGTAGGGATAGTTTCTGACCATGTTGCCTGCCTCTGGATACCTTTCCCCTAGCTGGACTGCCTTTCTGGCCTCAGTGGGAGAGGATTCCCCAGTCTACTACGACTTGGGATGCCACAGTGGATTGGTACCCCTTGGTTGGCCTCCCTCTCTCTGAGAATGAGATGGGGGAATAGAGGGAGAGCTCTGTGAGGGTGAGACTGGAAGGAGATGAGGGAGGGGCCTGAGATCAAGCTTTAAAGTGATTTTAAAAACTTCTTGAGCACATTCCTGACCTGGATGCTAGCTAAATCCTGAGATCATCCACTAGAATGGAATCCTACTTGCCTCAAGAGAGCCCATTATGTGAGCAACCCTTTGAGTCCCTAAAAGAATTATTTGATCTTCCCAAGTAGGTTGTATGTCTTTTTGAGTTTGCTAGATAAGAAAAGTCTTTCGGTAAAACAGTATTGGCCTGAGGACAATTTCTTTCAACTTAGCAACAATATTAAGTAAGGGACACTAGCAATTCTAAATGTAACCATTAGATAGTAAAAGCATTTCCCAAAATATCACAAAATCAGTAAAAGTCAACTTTTCCTACCTCTATATTCCTTTCTAGATGAGGACTTCTACTATCAGGTTATCAAACCTTTGCTTGATTATTCGTTTGTTTGTTCGTTTTTTGAGACAGGGTTTCTCTGTTACACAGACCGTTGGCTGTCCTGGATTTTCTTTGTAAGCCAGGCTGGCCTCAAACTCACTGAAATCCCCCTGCCTCCACCTTGTTGTCAAACCTTTCAATCTAGGTACCATTGCTGAGACTTCTTTTGTTATTTAGTTTTGAACTCTATCGTTTTTTGCCACATTGAGTCTTGAGTTTATATGCTGTCCTCTTTCTCAATGAAATACCTCATTCAAGAATCTCATCTGTATTAAACTGTGTTTTAGATGTTTTCTACGGTGATTAAAGCGATATACATTCTACAAAGTGCAGGTAGAAAATTATGTAAAATTTTATTTCAGTAGTGGTGCTTTACTTCACAGTTTATTCTTCATCACTGTTGCCCAGTAGCTGCAAGAGTGTGTCCTTATGTCCCGATGAGGAAACAAAGATCTAAGCTACTGAATTTGCTATTAACAAAGGCAGAGGGACTTGAAAAAAATTTTTTTTTCCAGACTTTACTTGGGGGTGAAATTGAAATGACAGGTTGCCAAAACAATATTTTAGAGAAGTTTATTATGACCACATCATGAAGAGCCTTGTGTAGAAGGAGTGTTCCACTTGAGATTTTTATTTTTTAATTATTTAGTCTATGAAGACAGCATAAAATTGAACAAAATTACTACTAACTTAAAGTTCTAACAAGTATTACAGCTCTCATCTTTAATTCAATTATTACATTCCCTACTGAAAATAGAGACTATAAAGAGCTATTTGAGTTCTTACTACCATCTACTCAATTGCTTCTACTTTATAAAAGTATTTGCTATTAGCCACAAATGCTTTGGGATATTCATAACAGTGTTCTGAGAAAATGATCTGAAGTTTTGCTTGTGACCAAGAGTAAGACACCACTGCTCTTTCACGTGCCTAATGCTGGATGCTAATAGTATGCTTCATTGCCAGAAGAGTACTGGTAAATTCCATCACGTGTGGTCATTAGCCAAGCCAAAATTTCAGAGAAGCAAAACTGTCAGAAATTTCTCTGCCTTGTAATAAAACAAGAAGGGACTGAGATGACAAAGAGGAACAAACGTGTCCTTGTTGGTTATTTATATTTTTTGTCAACTTGACACAAACCTAAAAAGATCTAAGAAGAAAAACTCAGTTAAGAAAATGCCCTCATCAGTCTGCCTTAGGCAGCTCTATGAGGGTTTTTGGTTAATGGTTGATGTGCTGGGAGCATCACCCTGAAGGTGATGATCCACCTACATCTGGCTTGTGGTCCTGGGTGGCATAAGAATGCAGACTGAGCAAGCTGTGTGGACCGAGCCACTGAGCAGCATTCCTCCGTGGATTCTCTTTCAGTTCTTTCCTTACCTTGAGTTCCTGCCCTGACTTTCTTCCGTGATGGAGTATGATCTGAGAATAAGATTGTTAAGTTAAAACAAACCTTTTCTTTACCACATTGCTTTTAATCATGGTGTTTCATTACAGCAATAGAAACTCTGACTGAGACAAAGAGGAATAATACTAGAAAGATATGGAAGAAATGGGAGAAAATGGAACTTATTTTCCTTTAAAATCTCTGTGTTCTGGGGTCTTCACACTAACCATAAACTTCTCTTGTAAATCTTTATTAGTGATTTGAAAGTATTTGCTATAACCAGTGCACCAGAGCAGAAAAATGCTGCTGAGCTTTGAGTTTTGTAATACCCAATATCTCACTACATAAAGAGATATTAACCTGTTTACAGGATAAATGACAAATATCTAAAGGAAGTCATGCCACTTGGGCTGACAATGGTCCCACTAGAACCACAGACAAGAAAAAACAGACATGAAAATGTCTTCGGATGGTTGGTCATGATATTCCAAGTTGTTACTATTTCATACACACACACACACACACACACACACACACACATGTTTACATATATATTCATATATTCAATATTCAATATATACATTCCTAAATATATTTAAAATTACCTGCCCTGTCTGTATCTTATTTGTATACACACAATTTCAAGCACATGGCATTGGATATACATCTTTTCTTTATTTTTGAATTTAAAATATCATTCAATTGATCTTAGAAACCTTAACAAAAATGGTCCATTAAATAATTGTTTATCTGCAGTACCAACCTCTTTGTCTTTCCAGCATTGGGATTATACATATTATTCTTGTGTTCCACTTTTTTTTCTATGTGTACAAGTGATCCAAATTCAAGTCATTATGCTTTTTTGACATGCATTTTTCATCCAAGCCTCCTCATGTCTTTCTTTACATTTTTATTATTTATCAAACTTCTAAAACTATTTATTTTATTTCTTTCAAGAAAGTTTTTTTCTATTATTCTTTGGTTATTTCTCTTTTATTATTTCTGCTTTACTCTCTACTATTTATATCATAAATATCACCTTCCATAAAAATGTGTCTTAACTAAAGTTATCTTTCTTCCTTAATTTTTTTCTATCTTTTAAAAATGTATTTATTATAAGTAGATCCTGTATATATTAGATCACTATTGTTATCCCCTAGCTTGTGTCTTTTAGTTCCCAACCACCCTCCCTTTTCCACCCTATGCCTCTCCAGACCCTAGACCTCTGACAAAAAGGCCCTCCTCCCCACACCTTCAGACCATAGACTATCAGGTCTCATCTGGATAGCCTGCATCCCCTTCCTCTGTGCCCACAAGGCCTCTCCTCCATCCTTCATTCTTAATATATTTCCAGGAAAACTTCACCAGCTTATGATTCAGTTGTCCATTGCATTCATTTTTTATGTGACCTATATTGTTTTAAAAGTTAGTAATATATGTTCATTGCTGTTTTTCTCAGAAGCAAACTTATGTGACAGCAGAAGGTTTCTCGCTGATCCTGATTGGCTGTCCTATTACCACAAATACATTCAGACCTAATACTATTTTTGTTTTTGATTTTTCTGCTTGGTTGTTTCATGGAGTCCATTTCTCAGGATTATATCTGCCAAGACTTCCCAGTACATCTTCTTTTGTCTCCTGAATTTTTTTTTTATTTACTTGGTGATGTTGTTAAGCAGACAGCTTTGTCTTTCTGGGAGATATAACTTTTAGCTTATTTTCCAGACATTATGTTTTAGTTTTTATCTTCTGCCCAAAAAGTGGGGAAAAGCTTACATTTTATATAGTTTGATTGGGCTCGACTAGAGAGCCACATGGGCAAGGGTATAAGGAAGATGCATCTTTCTTCTGCTTGCAGATCCTTCCACAAGCAATGGCACAGAAGGTGATCCAGTGATAGCCCATTTGTTGCCTGTTGGGCAGCCAATAATTGGCTCCGAATTTTATTAGCAAACTGAAAGGTAAATTTCCTATAGTATTAAGCTCTTAGGAAATGTGCTTACAATGGCACATAGTGCAGTTTCCCTGGCACATAGTGCAGTTTCCCTGTGTTTTCCTGTGGTTACTTACAAGAGGAGCTCAAGGAAAACTCTGAGCCAGGTCCCGTGAATCCAGAGAACTTAAAAATCCTGTGCTCAACTCCAAATCACCTCTCACTGCTTACCCTTCCTGGTTTTTGTCTTGTTTTGTTTTGTGATTTCGAGGTGGTGGTAGTGGTGGTGGTGGTGGTGGTGGTGGTGGTGGTGGTGGTGGTGGGTTTTGGGGTGTTCCTTTGTTTGTTTGTTTGTTTGTTTGTTTGTTTGTTTGTTTTGAGACACTGAACCTCAGACTGGATGAGAACTCAGAACTCACCCTGTGAGCTAGGCCAGCGTGTCCTCTTCTCTTTTCAGTCTCCCAAGAGCTCAGATTCCATGCCTGAGTCACCATGCTGGGCACTCTCCTTGCTTTTGTTATTCCCAAGACAGACTCCCAAAGCGTGTTTCTTATCTTTTGGTAAGCAATCCGTCCACCAACATAGTCAGATCTCCTCTCTGTTCATTACCTTTATCTGTGTGGTGGTTCTTAAAGATGTTGAATGCCTAACACAAATCTCACATTTCCAATGCCACGATCGAGGCATTCTTATTTTTAAACTTCTTAGATGGTTTCAATGATATATGAAGCGTGAGAAGAAGCAGAAACATGTGCACAAAGAACTGTTTTGAATCCCAAATCTGAAAATGTGGCTTTTCAGCCAAACCACTGTGTAAAAGCCAATTTTCTAAACTCCAGACATGGTTTAAATGGTTTAAGTACTCAGCATTTATGTTTATTTGAAGGAAAATATTTTAATTGCTTTTATAGGGAAAAATGTGTCTTTTAAGATAATGGTAAATATTGCTTATATACAAATATTACAAGGCAGAAAATACAATAACTTCATTTAAAAACTAGGTTTAGTACAACTTGAAAACAGTGAAATCGATAAGCATTACCCCCAAAGTTTTAGAGTTCCCATAGTAGAATTTAACATTGCTGTGCTCCCATAGTCTATCTTTATTAATTAAATGCTGACAATGACAATAGGGCCCCTAAGGCCTATAAGACAATTTTTTTTGTCTTTAATTAAATGTTGGTAATAAACAACAAGTGAAAGGGCTTTTAAATTGGTTAATCTTTATTAACTCTCACATATTGCTCTAACATTTTTAAATTGTATGTTCGTGTATCTAGGTATGGTTATGGGTGTTCATATGTGTTTGACTTTGGCATAGAGACTAGACATTGTCATTAGGTAGCTTCATTAATTATTCTCCACAATTTTTTGAGGCAGATTTTCCCACTGAACCTGGGTCTTGGATACCAGGGCTAACTAGCCAGTGAGCTTCAGGAATTATCTTTGGTTCTATCTTCCTAGCACTGGGCTATGGGTTTAGGAACTTGATACAAGAATATTTTTAAATCAACACCCATATTCTACTGTTACAACTGTCCTAGGTCAGGTGTTCTTAAGATTAAAGACAGGATGATGATGTCCCTGGCCTCAGTAAGAACTACTGAAGTCATCAGAATCTAAATTCCGGAAGCCTTCCTGCTGCCAAACTTCTTGGGATCATCTTGGAATGTTCATAATAAAGGAAGGAAATTTTATTCTTGAAACTTAGAAACAGTGTTAAAAATATTTAATGAAGAATTCCCCAAGGAAAGCATATGATAATCGTTTTTAAAAGAGCTACATAGAGAATATTTGGAGATAGGTTTGTGGGGATGAGAAGCTTCCTCTCTGCTAATTTCATAGAATTGTACTATGCCTTTTTTTTTTTTTTTTTTATTCTTTTTTTTTTGCTGCTTGGAGAAAAAGAAATCCATTGATAATCCTATCCAGCTGTTAACCCTGTGAGGTACACTAATAACCCGAAGGTCTACTCCTGGGTGCAACAGCAGCATAAATGTTATAGGATAACCAACCTAATATGATTTCTCTCCAGGGATAGAACCCATAGCTGGGGAGCACACCATGGGTATAAAACAGAAACAAAGAGATGTAGTTGGGAATGGGTGTTAAAAAGGAGAAAGTGTTTCCAGAGGGGAGGACTTACTGGGAGTATTAGGAGAGTGAATATGATGAAAACTCATGAACCTATTAAAATTGTTTTGCTAAAGGGACGTAGTACCCTCTAGTGATGTATATTTTTACTGATAGATTAGTGCGCATCTCACACCTTATCAGAGAAACTTCTTTGTGCACCAGATGGCACTTGATATGGGTACTTACAACTGGTTAATGTACACAGAATATGAGTCTATGGAGAGGTCAAGCATAAATGGAACATGTAACACATCCTGCAACACAGGTTCAGGGAAATGTCCCTGAAAAGAGGGCAAAAATAGTGTATGTGATAAATTCATGGAGGACAAAAACAAGAAAAAAAAAGTATTTTCTGGATAGGAGAGGATCAATGCACTCATTAACTGTGTGATTTGCCTGCATGAGATCTATGTCAGATCAAGCCAGTCAACACTGCAGCATGCCGCATGCTGCATGCAGGATGGAGGATGGACAATAAAGGTTGGGGCTTGGAATGTGGAGCATGGAGAGTTTCCTGAGCTCCTGTCCTTAGCTAAAGAGCTACTTATTGTTGACGGCTGTTAGGAGTCTATTTCCTTTAGAGCTATGGTTCCTGTTAGATTTACTGTGCTCCATGGGATAGCTCCATGAGTATAGGAGCATCACACATTGAACATGGTAGGCTATAAAATAGAAAGAGATAGGAAGTTGTGGGCAGAGAGAAAAAATGTGTGCATTGCACCCATGTATGGGATCGGAAAAGAATTAATAAAAAACACTCATGAAAGAAAAAACAGGCTTGCTAATTACAACATAAGATGAAGATAAGCAGCAATGAGTGTAGTATTTCAGTCTTAGATTTTGTAACAGTAGTATGAATATAGAAACCATTATGTTTTCACCATGTAATAGATTATTGTTATTTCTCTCTCTCTCTCTCTCTCTCTCTCTCTCTCTCTCTCTCTC
>OU015747.1:20815214-20856948 GCA_907169655.1 Acomys percivali | reverse complement strand
CACACACACACACACACACACACACACACACACACACACACCTTTATATTTAAAGATGGAGGGGGAAACAGATTAAAAATATTGCTACCCTGAACCAAACCTTTCAGACATCTCCTTCCTAGAACTGATTCTTGCCTGTTGTACTACATTTCTGTTGTTCCATGACTAGATCCTCTGGAGCCCCAGCTTACTTTGAAGACATTAAAATAATATTCACCTTCACTGAGGTGTTAATATTTGCTGTGTTCTGCCTGAAATAACCCGTCCTCAGAATTCTGCATGACCTACCCCTCCTCCATTCTCTTAAAGATTCTGCTCAAACATCAACTTCTCAGAAACACTCTGCTGGATACTCTTACAAAGAAGTGTTTCCTATCCTGCATTACCCCTTTCACTTGTTGAAATGTCATTGCTCAATTCAATATCCACCATTCTATAAAATGTTTGATTTTTATGTGCAACTTCCTTGACTAATCCTCAAAGCTGTGGGCTTTTCCTCTAAGTCTGCCATAGAGAATCACATGAATGCTATGGTGAAGAGTCAGCAAGTATTTGTTGAATAAAGTAATAAATAACTCAACAAAAAAGCCAACAAACTATTTTACTGGTTTTATTTTTGCTAATCCAAACATAAGTTGATTATGAGCAGCAGAATATTTCTGCCTTGTAATCAGAGTCACATTATGCTAGTTTAGTTTTCATGGTAAAGAAAGTGAGTATTAAATGGTTACATTATAGGGAAGTAGCAATGTGAAGAACTGGGAGAGATGGAAATTATTTAATACAATACTCATGTATGAAGTCTCAACTAAAGATTTAATTAAAAGGCAAATTAAGAGTGGGCAAGTGAGATGTGAAAGTCAAATTCTTCTTGACTTCACAGTTCTCAAGAGGCAAGTTCCACGTCTGTTAAGGTGCTGAGCCAGAAAGACTTTAAATGATGTCAGTTCTGATTGTGCCCATATTTTCTTCTTACATCATATGATATTTAGTATAAATATTATACTATTGGTATGCATGGTTAAGAATTAACATTTACTTCTCATAATTAATCATGCATATTAACGTGATTAAGAAAGAGAGTATCCAGGGTAAGCATTGTTTCTCGGTGTGTCTTTGAGGTTAGTTCTGGATGCTACTGAAGACATGATATTTGAATTGGGAGACTCACTAAACTAGATAAATCTTCCCAGGGCAAGTGAATATCTTTTAATCCTTGAGACATTAAAGAAGAAAGTATTTATCCATTGGTTACCAAGTTGTCTGCTTGGAATGAAGCTGTTTTCCTATGACCGTGGATCAGGCTCTACTCCATTGTCACTCCTAGTTCACATTATGGAATATATCTAGGTGTCCAAGTTTCTACTGGAAGATTGTGAGATTTGGTCTTTATAATAAGATAAACCAGTTCCTGTTGATTGTATTTCACTATAGTAGTATGACCAGCATACTAATGAAATCATGTCAACTCTAGATTTTCTTAGAGATATCCTTGATAAGTAGAAAGATTTATGAACTATTACATTTTAATTTAATGCAAGCCATCTGCCATAGAAAGACAGTATGTATGGACATCCAAGTTTGTCAAGGGCATTCCTGATTTCTTCTTGCTATTGTTGGTATAGCAATGAATAGCTCAAAGAACTTTCCCACTCCCCAAATATCCTAACATTGTGTGTCCCTTTGTGGGGCGAGCCGATACAACCCATTACCATTAATTTCTGAGTAACTGGAGTTAATTTTGTCTCTTTTAAATCAGCCACACATGTGCCACTAAGCATGCTGCACCAAGCAATCAGAGTCTATATGGAAAGGACTGGCAGGGATGAGAAAGCAAATATCAAACTATTTTTTTCTGTCTCTATATCTGGTCTTGTTTTCCACACAACCATTTGTCTTTCTTCAGGAGCACTGCATTGATTTTTCAGCATGCTCTCCTTTTCTTCTCCTCTATTTGTCACCAAACTGTGCCTGAGATGAGCATCTAAAACATGAACTGGAGGGGGAGGGGGTGGAGAAATGGCTCAGCAGTTAAAGGTGTGCTCCCTTCTTGCTGAGCACCCAAGCTTTGTTCTTAGCACCTACATCTGCTGTCTCACCACTTCATCTAACTCCAGCCCCCTCCAGGAGATCTGATGCACTTTTCTGACCTCTTTAGGTACCTGCACTCATGTGCACACAGACTCTTCCTCTGCACATACATAAAAATGAATAAAGAAAAGAAAACATGAACTTACTCAAGTCCTTCTATGAGGTGAATGAATATATGAGCCTTGGTGTTGTAGAAAACAGATGATGGCAAAGCTTATATGCTAAGACTACAAGGAAAAGTTCAACTTCTGGAAGTAAGGAGAATTAAGGAACATTTTCTGAGACTCTTTATTATGTTTACTCTATAGGCATAGTTTCCCTGAAATATTGTAAAATCCTTCCAGTCACTATATCATGGGGTGACTATCTCCTCTCCTTTACCTGCACTGATTATCATGAAAATGATTTTATAGATGATTCCATCTTTCTCCATTCCAGTGAGGTAAGCCTCATTTTAAATGTTATGTCCCCAGTTCTTAATAGATTCCTCAGATCTTCTCTGCAAGCTATTCTATTCTGCTATACTTTCATTTTCTCCCAGAGATGACAAAATTTCATTCTTCTCCTTCACCTTATACTCTTCTATCTTAGTTCCTCTCAGCAACCCCCTTCTCCATCCAATTGCCAGCTGGAAAGCTCTTTAGCTTTACAGTGAAAACAGAAATGATATATATAAAAAAAGAAGTTTTGTGGTTATTATCTGACTCTTCCTGTCCATATTTCTAACTTTTATTTTATCTCATGGAAAAGACCATCTATCTATCTTTCAAACAACAGTCTTTCAATTGCTCAAGTTCTCTGTAACATTTCTGTATCCTTCTCATGGGCTTCATATCTCAGTTTCTTCAGTACTTTTATCTTTACATTCTTCCCCCTGGGTAGATTACTGATCACATTAAAACAACTTCATTGATACCCACTGGTGATGGAAGAGAAAGAAGAAAGGCAATGATGTATTAGAATTATTTCTCAATCTGTCATCTCCCCTTCTTCTTCAAATAATACACTCTTAACAATGGCTAAAACATCTCCATATGCAGTGATGTTATGCTCGAGATTCTATCACTATGATAAATACTAGAAAATACAGTTTAAGAAGCAGAAACTTTTACTTGAGTTCGTGGATTCAGTAGGTTCAGTACCTGGCCAATTGATTAGGTTGACTTTGGGCCTTTGATGAAGCAACGTGTAATAGCAGCAGCACAGCACGGAAGAAACTGCTCACCTGATCATAATGGAAAGCAAAATCAATGAAACTGGTGCTAGAGTTCCAATATGTCCTTTGAGGGCAAGTGACCAGTGACCTACTTTCTCCAAAGAAATCTCACCTCCCAGAAGTTCTAGCACATCTTAAACACATCAACTGCTGGGAACCAAGCTTTCATGTCATTAGCTTATAATGGACATTTCAAAACTATGCTATAATACTTGACTGACCAACAAGATGCTTGGTCTCTAAAATGGTTGTACATGTTTGCAGTCCCACCAGCAATTGCTCCACATCTTCATGAGAATGTGCTGTCACTTGAGTTTTTGATCTTAGCCGTTCTAATGAGTGTTAGATGGAATCTCAGAGTTGTTTGGATTTGCATTTCCCTGATGAGTAAAGCTGTTGAGCATTTCTTTAGATGTTTCTTGTCCATTAGAGAATCCTCTGTTGAAAATTTTGGCTTTAGCTCCATAAAATAAGGAAATCAAAAACTCTGAAGGCAAATGGATGGATCTAGAAAATATCATCTTGAGTAAGGTAACCAGATCCAAAAAGGCACACAACTTATGTACTTATTTATAAGCGGATATTAGCCATACAGTGTAATTGTTAGCATTCTGGACTCTGAATCCAGCAAGTCTGATTTTCTTTTATTATTATTATTATTTTATTATGTTTCTTTTTTAATATGTACATTTATATTACTACACATGAATAAGACAAATTACATATAGCAGGAAGAATCAACAGATAATCATGAGTTATATGAATGTTACATTCATAGTGATTTGTCCATTTGCATTTGTCAAGCCCAAAGCCACCATCCTTCCTACTTGGTTGGGTCCAAATTTATGAATGAAAGCCAATATTTATCATATATCATCTCTATTAACTTAAATCATCTATCTTGATCTAAAAAGATCTTATGCCTTAGCCAACTAAACTTGATTGTAAGACTAAACTATCTGGTCTTCAATCCTATCAGAGACTTGAGAAGGAATAAAACTTAAATGCCTCAGTGAACTGGAAGTGCAGGTTAGCAGCTTCTAAAAAAAATTAATAACTGAGACAGTTTACTGCCTGAACAGTCACCCAACACTCTCTATAACATTGGAGCATCATCGACCTTCTAGCCACTATCTCTGACAGACATATATGATAGACAGGAACTATTGAGGACTTGTCTATCCTCTCTTGGCAGAGTTGGGCCTTCGACTCTGCATGCATCTAAGCTTGCCCATTTTTAGGCAGAATTCTGTCTGTGGCAGGAATGAGGACATTTTGCCCAGTGGCTGTTTGCCGCATTTGAAACCAACTCCATAAGGAGGTTCTTTGATGTTGATTATCTTCTTTGAGGCAGGATGGTTTTGCCAGGAGATAATTTGTCTTGTCAAAGAATCTCTAGGATAATGACAATATCTCTAAATACCATATTCTGTATGTCTCTGAGGCTTTTGAAGACCTTATTTAACTATTTTTCCTTATATAGCTATAGAATCATATTTATCTGTTAGACCTAGGATACATATTCTTGTGATAAAATTAGACTCTTATTTGGCATGACCATGATTTGCATCAATATACAAAATTCTATACCAGTGAATTAAAAATAACATTGTTTGTGAGTAACAATTAAGGCCTTGAGTTAAGAAATAGGCTCAATTATCTACCTTTTGTTGTATCTTACTTCTATATTTCTATATCCCTTTTCTTTCTTTTCAGCTCCTATCAGCTTACCTATAAGAGAAAGATAAAGGGAAAGAGAGACATCCCTGAGTCCAACCTAGTTTTCTCTCTGTATAAGACCAACAATAACTTATAACCACCTTCTGATGAAAATAAGCTTCTGTAGACCCAGAGAGCAAACAGAAACCTACCCAACCCCCATTAGAGGAAATGGGACATCATTCTCTTAAGATTTCTTCAGGCTTATTTGGGGTGAATAATACTTTAGTAGGGGCCCCAAAATGGGGAAAATTGTTAAGCAAGCCAGGGATTGCATTTGTGGTCCAGTTTCTAAATGTTGAGAGATTCCAGGCTTAATAGGAATCCTGTGTAGGACAGACTGAAATACTGGACCAATTGGCATCAGAAGCTTTCTACAATGCTGTCCTGGAAGCTGTCCAATTCTGATGGGTAACAGCAGCTGAGGCACCTGGGGCTAGAGCAAGGAGGATGCAGGATGGCAGAGTGCAGCATGCTGAGAGCAATGAATCCTGTCAGGTTTGATCCAGCTTCAGTATCCATTTCTTTTGTTCTAAAGACATAATTTCTCACAAGCATTATACAGTTCTAACATTATAATTGCATGAGTTGTGCAGGATGTACAGCTCAATTAAGGCTGATTGTCTTCTTGTTGTATGAGCAGAAGTAAGACATTTGCAAATCTTCCTTTATGCCATACTAAGAACGGCCACTAGTAATAAATCCCAGAGAATCTGTGACCAACATGAAGCCTTGTCTGTGCATAGACATTCATATCTCAGTGAGTTTCAGAGCTATTCCCACATAGTGGGATTAGCAATATAAATTACCTGCCTGTTCTTCAGTTTGAATTCTTTATATCCTGATTGCAGCTTCCTCTCTCAACACCTCCTGATCCCACCTCCTCCCGCATCACCTCCAAATCCTATCCCCTCCCTCATCTGCAAGTCTGATTTTCAATGGTAGTTTTTTGTCATTTGCCTCAATTTCTCAAGTTCAGTATGGAAATCCCCTTCCTTCATCATCACCCTGACTAGTTTGTTTTTAATTGAGTTGCAATGTTGCTTAACTTCCTCTACATTTTGGCAGTTTTCTTCCATTAGATATAACAAGCTTTTCGTGAGGAAAAAAATATTTACTACAAAATGAAAACAGGTTTCTCTGTGGGTGTTCTGATAGCTCTGTCGCTTTCTGAACCTAAAATGTGTTGGCAGTTTAAATGCCTGTCTGACCTTTATAGAAGTTTTGAAATAGCTATCATATTTTAGTGTTGTTTCCCAACATTTTGAGTCAAACTTGCTTAGAATTTTGCTTTTTGCAAACACTAACCCAGTGGCTTCAAGTTCAGTTGGCAACACACAAGTACCATGTGGATGAATATATGTGGATTATCACCTTAAGCATAGAAATGCATCTCAACTAGGGTCAGAACAGACTAACCTGACTGAGTTTGAGTACAGCGATTATGTCTCAACATTTCTGATTTTAAGCTGAGGAGATTTAGATTCAGAGAGTTTGGATAACATGTTTAAGGTCATAAGGAAATGAATAAGATCTGTTGTCTGTTCTCAACACTGATATCCACTCTAACAACATACACTGACTTTACATTTTGGCATTTCTGGATGAATTCCTTCCATTGAAAAGACTGTTGGAGTGGGCACTGGACATAAAAGAATGCTGACACATTTTTGTGGCTTTAAGACAATGAACAAATCATACATTAGTCAGCCGTTTTCCTCTTTCCCACCCAGCTTAGAAATTTTTGGAGAGACAATAAAGTATTTTCTCTTATTCCAGTAACTCTTAAAAAGTTCTAAGAAATAAAAGACAGCTAGAAGATACATACAGGGCTTGTTCCTTCATCTGAGCCACTGCACACATCAGGTCAGAGAAAAACGTTCATAAACACTAAAGAATACTTTCTAAGGTCTGATGTCAGTAAGAGCAAGAAGCATGTAAAGGAAGAGCTAAAAGGCTGGGCCAACCCAAAGAAAGAACAATTAGGAGGAGACTTTCCTACTACTGTGCAAACCAAACTGAAGATTAATTTTAAGCACATTTCAAAATGAAAGGAAATAAGAATGATGTGAGGAAGAGAAAACAAGTTCAGTGTTTGGGAGTGAGATCATCTCAAGTGAAAAAAAGCAAAATTGGGGAAATCTCCTAAGCAGCGATACACATGGAAACAATTGGAACAAGTCATCTATGGTATTCTGGATTAGGAAAATATGTTCCTTAGGATTTTTGTAGAGGTGAGACTAGTAACAATGATGCACAAATCTCTCTCATCATGTTCATGAGCTTCTGTCTTTACAGAGAGTTCTGTATGAGTTCTATGAGTCAGAATACACACACACACACACAAACACATGCACGCACACATGCACACACACACACACACACACACACACACACACACACACACACACACACTTTTTCTACTTTCCTCCCATATTATCCAAGCTCTGAAGTTTATGAATTCCACTCAGGTCTCTTCAACTTTATTCAATTTTCCATTGTTTTTATCAGGAATTTTATTTTTAAGAGACCAATGTCTCTACCTTCAGCGAAATAGACCACTCTTCAATTCAGTATATCATTACAGGATCCTGATAAAGTGGACAGGATGCTTAAAACTTTGTACTGTCAAAACCTTTCTCATCAATCCCTTCCTGTGTCTCAAACCTTATTTTCAACCTTACACTAAACCCTCTGGGATTCTAGGTGTGCGCATACCCATCCCACTACTCCCAGCCCATGACGTTTACTTATAAGACCTCTCCTCTTTGAGTGTGATGATGTTAACTTGTTTTTGACTTTTTTGATAATCAATACACTCATGACACCATCATTTGACTTTCTGGCCTGATATAATTCCCCTTATAAGATCTTATTGTGCCAATTATAACTCACTGAACGCTTACGACTGTTATTGTTTATTATTTATTTTATGATAATTTGAATAAACTCTACATCCTTCTCTAGGCTATGAACTCATTGGGTTCTAATGCACTTTTATTTTCTTGCTCATCATATCTTAAATGGCCAAAAGAGTGCCCAGTCCATAATAGGCACTCAGTTACAATTTGGATGAATAAAAGCTAGCTATTAGCTTTTTAGTTTTACTGTAATGACACCAATTATTATAAACATTATTGCACTTTTTCCTTTATTACCCAAAGCAGCTCCATAGACATGATTTAATTATTTTTCAATTCCATGCAAGAAAATAGAGCATAAACACATTATTTGTGTTCTGTCAATAGTCTAATAGAACTATGTTGTGTCATGTCTAATAAAGCCAATTTAGAGAACCATCCTGGGCTTCTGGTGCTGCATCTGTGTTTTCATGTCTGACAAATCAATGGCGGACAGAAAGCTAATGAGTCAATGTCAGCACTTGGTTTTAGAAACAGTAATTTGGAAATAAAGAAGTGGATAAAGACTCTAGGTTTGTAGTGGCACTCAGATGTTTGATCACAAGGGACAATTATAATGAGGTCATTAGAAATGCACACCAACAAGGCCCTCAAGAAGCAACAAGTGATGCCCAACCCATGAAAGTCTGACCCATAAGAGAAAGGGACAGGAATTCTGTAAGTGTGGCATGTGGAACTGAGGAGCTGAGCACCTTTTGTCAATGTCCCAGAAACCCTCGGCTTTACAGGTTTTGCATATTCCAGCTGAGTGTGGTAAAGCTTTCTCTCTTATTCCCTTAAATAATTTGATAATCTTTCCAAAGCTATAAATTCATCTATAACATGTTATTTTATATTATTGGGCTGGTACAGTGTATAGTGTGTTTCCCAGGAGTAGAATTATTTGTCCTATCGTATGACCACCTAGTATTATTAGTTCATTAATGACATCTGTCACTTCATTTCTTATTTTGCACAAAATTAAATTCTAGAGCATTAATTATTATTCAGAAGCATATATTAGTATAGAATACAGATTCAGAGGCCAACTCTGTAGGATTAGATATACTCTTCAAATGATCAGTAGATGTAGGATTCATTTTTCTTTTGGATAACACAATTTTAAAACACTATTTAGTTTTTGACAGATTTTTACTAATACCACTTGGATGAAACACTTGAAAAAGTCTATAAAATCCACTCTTAAGGTTCATTTATAAACATATGTTATATTTCTGTGAAGCAAGACTAACCACATCATGATCTCTTTTGATGAAATGTTTTAAACCGAACACTGATGTGGTGGGAAGTCAAACTACAGAATCATTCAGAATTATTTAAATGGATTTACTATCACTTTATAGAGATATGATGTTAACATCAATGGGTTTGAAGATGCCACAAATGAGATTTTAAAAGTAATCACATGCAGTTTGTCTCTGTTCTTATCCAAAGAAACTCTGGATGGAAAACTGTTGCTTTGGCTAGCTTTGTTTCTCCATTCTTGTTATTTGGCTTGTTGTTCGTAGAGAGAAATGAGAAAAGAGGGGGAGCATTGTGTGCTTTTGCAAGCATAAGTTAGTGGTGAGAATGTGAACGCTACAGTCGGTTGGTCAATTTTCAACTCTGCAAAATTTAAAGACTAAATCTCAGTGCATCACTGTTTCTTAGGAGGCTGAGCTGCCCAAGTGGTAGCAACCATGTGAAGTTTTTGCATGTATTTGATGGACTACAAACTATATGGAAGAGATTCTGGCATTTAGTAAATATGTAACAAAGGTTAGATTTTATCCTCCTAAACATTGCTGATGACACCAACATTCATCACATCAGTCACATCTAAAACACTTTCATAATTTTCTTTTTTATTTTTTTTCTTTTTTCTTTTTTGACATTTTTTATTAATTTATTCATATTACATCTCAATTGTTAGCCCATCCCTTGTATCCTCCCTTTCTTTCCTCCCTCCCGCTTCCCCCTCTACTCCCTTCCCCTATGTCTGTGACTGAGGGGGACCTCCTCCCCCTGTATATGCTCCTAGGGTATCGAGTCTCTTCTTGGTGACTTATTATCCTTCCTCTGAGTGCCACCAGGCCTCCCCATCCAAGGGACATGGTGGGTACGCCCCCATGAAAAACTTTACCTACCAGGAAAGTGGGTCAGAGGGGAGAAAATCCTATTGAGACTTTAGGGGTGAGAAGCCTGGGAGAATGAGGAAATAGAAGGATCCAGAGGGTCCTGGAAAACTACAGGCGGGTCTGGGCCCTGGGGTCCTCCTCAAACTATGGCACCAGCCAAGGAAAATATAGGCAGTAAACTTCGAATCCCTACCCAGTCTAGCCGATGGACAGGATATTCTCCACCGTTAAGTGGAAAAGGGGATCTGACTTTCACACTTTCATAATTTTCAAGACCTCTAATTCTCAAAACAATCTGAAACTTCCAGAAAATTCATACTCCATTCTGATCCTAAGCATCTGCCACAAAGAGCTATGTGCCTTCCTATGGTAGCCATCCACTTAGGCACAAATACTACACTACTTTTAATGCATCAGTTTATAAAATGCCTTCCTGCATTCTTTACTTAGTTTCCAGTCCCCTATTGATGGGCACTGGGATGATACTCTTTCTTCTCCCCTATTTTGATACAATTTACATAACTTATGTTAAAAGAAAATCCCATTTTGATTAACTTATAATTTGCCAAAATTATGTTGAAGCTTATCCAGAAGTTTAAATGGTAATTTGTTGTTAGAAATAATTTTCTAATTCTGAGAAACTTTATCTCACTCAGTAACTTTTCTGTTACCTTGTCTGGGGCTTCACACCTCAGTCTCTCCCCTAGTACTGGAACGTTTACATTCTTCCTCCTGGATAGATTATTTATCACATGGTAACAACTTCAGTGTTAGCCACTGATGATGGAGGAGAAAGAAAAGAAGGCAAGTCAGTACTCTCTAAAATTATAAGGATCCAAATGGGTAGTACTGCAGAGGAAGTGAAGGCATAACAGTGAAGATGTACATAGATATTCTAATTAAAATCACAGCAAAGGCAGGTTGTAAAGTGAGAAACACATTGGAGGCCATGGTGACACATCAAGGGGAATATTTTAGATGTGGCCCTAAAGGCAAACAGCAAAAATAAAACACTAATTAGAGATTTTAAAATAGAGCTTTTACCCCATTGTCAATGTTGTTTTCAGATGCTGATGGAAGGAAAACACTTCACAGTAAAATAAGGTATCTCCGTGAAAATAAAATGTAACATTATTTACCTAAGAACTAAAGGACTGATTACTTTTTTTATAGAGCAAGAAATGTCATTTTAATCTTCCAAAAGCAGGAACAGAAACAAAGAAAAAAACACAACATCTGGCTGCTAATTAGAGCTGTGGACACATAGCCCTTCAGTCTATAAGTATGAGAGTTACAAAGACTCCGTCCAGACAGTATGTACCATATTAACTCTAAGCTGTATAATTCTTTCCATCTCTGCATGGCTTATACTTACATTATATATTTGTATTATTTTCTACCTTTTACATTTTCTATTTTTTATTATTTTTCTTTTTTACATATACATTTATATTATTGCACAAGTATACAATAAACTCCCTATAGGAAAAAGAACCACAAAGCCATCAGGAATTATATACATGTTACATTCACGGTGTTTTGGCTATTTGTATTTGGTAATCTTGAAGAAAACATCTTTCTTATCCTAGTACATCTAAAATTCTGGACTGATAACTTTTTATATTGTAATTTCTTTTTCAAAATATAACCTAAATAAAATATGAAGAGATGTAAATTCAACATTTGTGTATGTGTATTTTACTAGTAAAGTACAACAGCAGACAGCACAAGTATATGAGAGCATGAAAGAAAGAAGTACTATTTTGTCTATAAGTACAGAAATAAAATTAATTAATAAGAGGTTTTTTCATAATAGTGGCTTTAGAATATGTTCATGAAGACCAAAGTGTCTAAAGATTAGGTCATCTTTCTTCCTGTCACTTTTTTCTGATGTGTTAGGAATTAGCGTTGTTTTATAACCATGATCAGCAAGTGCTCTACCACTGAGCCTCATCCTCAGACACAAGTATGAGGCTTCGGCAGCAACGTAAAACCTATTCAAATTGTTCCTCCTCATGCTACAACCAAAGCCAAAATAATAATTAATAATAATAATGATGATGAAGCAAAGGAGCCAAAGACAAGACAGGGAAAGGTGTAGGACATTTTATTCAGCAGAGAAATGAAAGAACAGTGTTAGACACAAATGTCAAGGAATTTTGACTGGTGTGCTACAGATGGAGACAGATTGAAACGCAGACTTATGGTACTCTTTCCAAGAAAACGATGCAGAATGGCAGGAAGTATTAAAACATTCTGGCATCACATCATAGCCGTCCCTCATCCAGACAAAGAAGGCTTACAGTCAAGAGCTTTCTGCATGAGTAATGTGGACACTGGCTTTGAGCTCTTTTCTTTGCCGTGGACTACACATAATCAGACAGGGCATCTGTGACTTTCTGGCCTTCTTGAATTGTTTGAGAGATGAATGTCTGCAACCCCATTGGATCTTGATCTATTTCTCAAGAGAAGACTAGCGTGGAGGTCAATATAAACAACAGGCAATATGAGAACAATAGTAATATCTTCTTCATGTAGAAACAACAGAATATGATACAAATCCAGACCGCAAGGCTTTCCATGAGGTCGTGAGGATCACAGCGATCCTCACTAAAACATGTGATCGTACAACAATGTAATAAAAAGGTGAGCTAGACAGCAAGTTGTAACTCAATTACAGATGAATCAAATGATTCTATTCATGCCTCTATGCCGGGTAAGCTTTGAATCTAGAAGGACCATCAAGTGTGGTTCACCTTTCAATAAGTCTAACTTTGGAAATAGAATTCATACATGTGAACCAGGGCAGTTCCAAGAAAAGGCTTCATGGGTGGACACACCACAGCCAGGACACATGGCTGTAAACCAAGCACCTAAGTCCTAACAGGAGTCTCAGATGCTTCCCACAACAGAAACAACAGAAGGAACTAAGAAACAAAGGAGGACTCAAGCAGGAGACGTTTTCTTCCTTGACTAATTTTTTTTTTATCCCAAACACAAGGCAGAACTTTTGAGCAAATTATAGACTTCCAGAAAGATGTCTTATTCAAACCCAGAAAGCAAAATCTCCAGAAGGCAAAAATGCCAGGGCTAATTTCATGATTACAAGTAACAGATGCAAGAAAACCTGAATATCTGGAGGCCAAAGTTGGAGTCTAGTTTAAAAATGTCAAGAATATGACAAGAAGAAAATGCAATGCTCTGGAGTAGGCAGTCCTACACCAATTAGTAATTAAGAAAATGTTTTGTAGACACGGCTGGCCACAGACCATTCTGGTCAGAACAATCCGTCAGTTGTGGTTCCCACTTCCCAAGTGACTCTAGGTTTATATAAAGGCGAGGTTGAACTATGACAACAGTTAAACATAGTGCACATTGCATTGTTTCATTGGATAATAGCAGTAGACTTTCTGAATAGAACACAAGTGCTTTTTTACACATTATAAGCCTAAAGTGGCAGGCATTAATGCACTTAATGGAACACTACAGTGCTAATTCAGAGAAGCTAGGAAAACATCATGTTTCCACTGAGTGGATAAGTAGCTGGTCCAGACATACCATGTTAGACTTCTGATATTGTTGTTCCATATTAAAGTTGAAAATAAGGATCTTAATTTGCCAGCAATACAATTATCTCTAGACATCAGTACAGCCAATTGAAGGTTTATTGGAATTCAAAACACAATGATGGAAAAACAAGATAACATAAGTGGTTTTTTTAACACTAAATCAGAAAACAATGAAATAATAACCTATTATAACATCAAAAAGATAAATATATCTTCATATAAATATGGGTGAGTTTAATAACAGAGTCTCATTTCTTTAAAGGGAAATGTCTATAAGTCTCTTGGAATATATGAAAAATTAACTTCAATAGACAGAAAAGAGAATTTTTTGTTAAAAAGTCAACACAAAGGTAGGCAGTGGTGGCACATACCTTTAATCCCAGCACTCAGGAGGCAGAGGCAGGTGAATCTTTGAGAATTAGAGGCCAGCCTAGTCTACAAGTGAGTTCCAGGATAGTCAAACCTACACAGAGAGACCCTGTCCCAAAAGCAGAAAGCAAAAAGGAAAAGAAAACAAAACAAAAAAGTCAATCCAATAAAATGGACAAACAGTTCCCCTATTCAAATGTAACATATCAATGACAGTCCCACAAATATGTTTATAAACTGACAAATCATTTTAAGAGATCATTTATAAGAGTAAGTATGAGAACAGATACATATAGTTGACAAAAACTATTTTTTTGTGGGTTATTTTTTCTAGACAGTGTTTCTCTGTGTAGCCTTGGCTGTCCTGGACTCATGTTTTAGACTGGGCTGGCTTCAAACTCACAGGGATTCGCTTGCCTCTGACTCCCCGAGTGTTGAGATTGCAGGTATGCAGCACTGTGCCTAGCAGCCAAAAACTATATTAAGAGATGTTTTTCATTTAAATATATGAAAAATCCAGCATAATCATAAAAATAAATATTTGAAACTAAATAGTATGACAGGCTGTTGGAAAATAATGTACTCTTTCCTAGAGAAAGGAAGTAGAGAGTTGAATTTCTCTTTTATCCTTTATTTAAGAGTATATCCTAGGGTATGAAGGTGCACACCTGTGATCCAGCGCTTGGGACGTTGATGTAGAAGGATTATGAACTTGAAGCCAACAAGAAATATACACTAAAATAATAACAAAAGTAGCAGCAGCAACAACAAATACACATACACACATGCACACATGTACATACATGCACTCATTCACATGTGAATACATACAATCATGCACAAACATATATACATATAATCATGCATATACACAAAACACATCTACACACACGTACACATGTACATGCACACTTAAACACATTCACACATATACACATTGGCACACACACACTCATATACACACAAACATGCATACACACATCAAGACATACACACATATACATGTGCAAAAACGTACATATATGTGCACACAAAATACATGCATGCATGTACATATGCATACAAAAACACATGCATACACACATCTTCACATTATCATATCTTTTCTTCTAAACAGTTATACACACACACAAACATGCATACACACATCTACACATGCACACACATACACATTGCACAAACATGTACATATGTGCACAGAAAAAATGCACACATGCATACAAAAACATATGCATACACACACGTGCACATTATCTTATTTTTTCTTGTAAACAGAAACAACAAAAGCAGCACGGAGGTGGGGCAGGGGAGGATGGGGATAGTGCCCACGAGCTTGAAGGAAAGAAAATATTGGCAACTACTAAGAAAATCTTGGAACTGACACAGACCTAATATTGTATCGTTGGCATAAATAAACTGTAAAGGTTGAAATATAAATATTCTAATACATAATTTTAGTCTAAACTATATTGGCAATTCTATAGAAACTATCTTATTTAAAATGGACAGATTGTGCAGGGACTCAAATTTTAATACCTTGTGAATACAAAGAAAACTTACAAGTCAATACAAAATAACCACTCCAGTAACTGCTTTGTTCTGTCGCTTGTTGATTTGCTCAAAATAGCAGACTCTCTCTCATTAATGCTGTGATTTATCCACTCAGCTACTAGTGGACAGATGGTTTGTTTCCAGTTTTTTTTTTAATGTTATAAATAATGGTTTGGATCCCTCATTGTGTTTCCTTTACATATGCAAAATTTTTTCAAGGAGATGAACATAGGAGTGCCATCAACCTCATCACACGGCACCAATTAGTTTCCAAAGCATTTACACCAATAAGTGCTCCCACCCACAGAGTCCTTGAAGAAGGTCATTCCTCCACCACCCTTAGTATTGTCAGGCATCTTATAATACACCCATCTATACAGACTAAGGGGGTATTCTTGGGGATTTCATTTGCATTTCCTAATTGTAATACAGTAGCCAGCTTTTCCTATACATGGTTGCCATTCGTGTTTTCTCCAAAATGCCACTTATACCTTGGTCTTAAGAGTGCACTGTCAGTTTTCACATATATGGGAGTTCAATATTCTCATTTTCACTTTGCCATTTCTTAAATTAGTCATGTTGCCTAAATTGAGACTTGATCTTCAGTCTGTCCTCTCAAGCATAAATATTTTTATGAGCCTGTATCAAGTAGATCTTGTCCAGGTGTGTTGTGGTGAGTCAAATGTGTACACAATTGTGAACCCAAGCCAATCGGCTCCTGTTTTTTTTTCTGATTGATCAGTCCAGTTCCAAAAGCAGTATGTTAGGACCTCCAATTAAATTAATAAATTACTTCCTTTTTCTTGTGTCTTTCTGGTAACTTGACTCTTGCATCGTTAACTAGCCATAGCTGCTTTATCTATGTTAGCATTTTATACTATTTCTCATATAACCAGCTTGCACCTTTGGTTAAAGATATGTATAGGGTAAACAGAATACTATTATATCAGACACATTGAAGAATATTCATGACTATTGTTAAAACAAGATGATTGGTTAAATTCAAATTTTAATAAAATTGTTCTAACTTTTGCATTTGTGAACTCTCAAATTTATGTTCTTATCATCATTGAATCATATGGACTTATTTTTAGCATTTTAAGTTCTGCTTTAACATGCATGCTCCTATTATTCTTCTTTCTTATTTCTCTTCAGTTTGCATTTTTCACTTGCAAATTTTGCTGCTTAGACTAAAGTAAGTCATGGTAATTATCCTAATTAAAAACAAAAACAAAAACAAAAACAAAACAGGACATTTAAAGTTTCATAAGGAAGCTTGGGGCTTTGTTATACTAGTAGTGAGCTTGTCTCTTTGTTGTACTGGTAGTGAGTTGTCGCACAATGTAAAGACAATTCACTGCTGAACCCCAGCAAGATGAAGAAGGAATATAATTGCTCTGAGGAGTAAGTGGGAAGCAGACAGAGGTGGAGTGCAAGGTCAAACTCAAATAGCCTGGGCTACGTGAGAGCCACCTAGAAAAGAAGGAAGGAAGGAAGGAAGGAAGGAAGGAAGGGAGAAAGTCCTATTAATTTTTCCTTCCCTTCTTGCTTTTTCACACAAACATCCTGCTATTTCCCAATCACTTCACATTGTCATTATTGTAAAATACTTACATTTTCCACCATTCACTAACTTTTGAAATAGAAAAAAAAACTATACCCTTCTATTACAATCCTTTCATTTCTTCTTGAAACGCATCAATTTCTTTAGAAATTTAACTTTATTCCTCTGAAATGGCTGTTTTTGTATTTGCCAGCTAAGCAGTCCTAGACAATTGCTTTTCCTTGAGCCTTTAAACATTATATTTTCAGATTTATTTATTTATGTGTGTGGGCAGAGCATGTATGTGGGAATCAGAAGACAAGATACAGGATTTGGCTCCCTCTTTCCTCTGCGTGGGTCCTAGCAGTCAAACTCTGGTCTTCAAATGTCAACGCAAGCACACTTATCCTCTGAACCATCTCCCTGGTCTGCTTTAAGAATACCATTTCTCCTCTTTGTGTCCTTTATGCTTCCATGTTATGTCTTGGTGTTTAGTACGTCTTTGGGTAACTGGTTTAGGCATATGTTTTTCATTTATCCCACTTGAAATATTATGCTTACAAAACCTAAGTATTCTTGGCAGTTATCTTTTAAAATGTGAATTAGTAAGCATAAACCAACTAAGTATTTTCACATTTAAAACTCTCAATTTTTAATGTTTGAGAATAAATAAGTAAATAAACAAAAGCCCAGATTCTATTAGCAGACTGCATCTTCTCTTCTAACTGAGCTTACCAGTGCTGACACTAGTTAATAAGATTAAAAAAAAACAAAAAAAAAAACAAGTGTAAAGAAGAACATTAAGATGGGCAGATCTGGGCCCAGATGTCCAGCACAAACTATGGCACCAGCCAAGGACAATACGTGCAGTAAACTTTGAACCCCTACCCAGACCTAGCCAATGGATAGGACGCTTTTCACAGTTGAGTGGAGAGTGGGGTATGACTTTCATACGAACTCTGGTGCCCCATTTTTGACCACGTCCTCTGGATGGGGAGACCTGGTGGCACTCAGTGGAAGGATAGCAGGCTACCAAGAAGAGACTTGATACCCTATGAGCATATACAGGGGGAGGAGGTCCCCCTAAGTCACAGTCAGAGGGCAGGGGAGTAAGGGGAAAATGGAAGGGAGGGAGGACTGGGAGGATACAAGGGATGGGATAACCATTGAGATGTACTATGAATAAATTAATAAAATATATTTTTAAAAAACAAGTGTAATATCCATACTAGAATCCTGTACTACTTCCCAGGAAATAGTAAATGCATATAATAATGTTGCTTATAGATTAATTGGTAGTTATTTCTATTTTCATCATCTACAAATCTGATCAGATATTTGCAGGACTATGAAGATTTAAAAACCTGACCAGTGATTTTTTTCTCAGTGGTTCCTGTCATTGCCTTCCCATTCTCCTCCGAGATACGTTTTCCCATTTATCTTAACTTAAGCTTGACAGCAAGTATCAGAAGACGCGACGGCTTACTCACTAATTTATTATATCTTTCTGTCTCGTGAATTTCTGCTTATTGTCCTCACAGTCTCTCATCCATAGCATCTTATTTCATGGTATGATGTAGCCTATGCTCATGTTATTGAAACCTTGCATGTATAAAACAATTCTTTGAAATCAACAAAAGAGGCATATTCTTCTATTAAGGAAACATAAATTAGCAGAGCATGGTGGCACATGCCTTTAATCCAAGCACATGTGCCAAGGGTGATGGGGCCAACTACAGGAATAGCTCAGAGTTCAAACCAAGCCTGATCTGCATACTGAGTTTCAGGCAAGCCAGAGTGAGTTCCTGTCTCAAACACACACAAAAAAAAATAAATTGAGAAAACATAAATTTTAATTTTGATTGTCATTTTTGCTAGTAAAAATGTCATTCATAAATTGGTCAGATAGAGATACCTTGTGTCTCTCACGTAGATTAGACAATCCCCTTCATCTTTCCAGTGTATCTCCACTATCTCTTCTTTTAACTTGCCCTCCAAGCATCATCTTGGCTGAGATTTTAGCATGTTGTACTGCTACCTGTCTAACATCTTCTGGGGTGTGATTGCTCCTCCTCCAATAGTTCCAGGCTGACACTTGCTCTTTAGCTCTAGATTTGAGTGTGTCATTACTTTTTAAATCATTGTTCCATAATAATGCTTTATAATTTGATTTGTGTTTTCTTAATATCCCTCTGCCCTTATAGAAGAAAGTCCTTTACTTTCTTGACAAATCATTTCTGCAAGTTGAAGAGTTTCTTTAAAACACATTTCTGTTACATATTTTTAGTAGGATTTTAGAAGAACTCATCTGTTATAATGTCAGGATGAGAAATTGGTGCTTAATCTCAGAAAATTAAATTATAGGAGAATTCAACCCAATGAATATGTCATCTTATTAGATTTCTATCATTAATAAAAATCCTTTAAAAGGATAAATTTATATTTATGGATCTGAAAAAGGTGTTTGATTTTTCTTTGACCTAAAACACACACATACACACAGACATACACACAGACATACACACAGACATACACACACACACACACACACACACACACACACACTGAGAAAAAAAGAGATAGAAAATGAAAATGAAGTTTCATCAAATATATTAGAATAGGCCTTACCTGTTAAAAAAATGGACTGTGTGGAAAGAGAGAAGAGAGATTTCAGGGAATGGAGACCACCAATAGCAAAGCAATTTATGAAATTTCTACCTCTCCCGTTTGGATGACGAACACTGACAGGAACTGATTTGCTCTGGCATAGTTAGTCAAGCTAGTTGCTAAATGTTTTCCTACTCAGGACTAGTATGTCTCAACAAAAGAGGCCACCTTATTGCATGAATAGTATGTAACTTTTCCCTAGGCTAAAATTGAGCACAATATACTAAAGATATTTTGACTTAGTAAGCATAATTTTAAGCAAGTATTTGTATCATGTGAAGAAAAAAAACTGTGGATTTTTCTGTTAGATCCTCAGAATACTTACCTTTAAATAGAGATGAGAACATATTTTTCAAAAGTAAATTTCAGCAAGAAAATCTGAGAAATCCTCTCCAATATGTATTTGACGGTTTTCTAGAAGGTACTGCCATAAAGAAAAGAAAACCTTTCCTCTTCATACAAAGAACTAGCTGGATATGTAGATAAATCAAAGGATCTAAAATTATCTGCTCATTTTTTGTGGTGAATGCTCTGAAATATACTTGCCCAAGTCAAATAATTTGGATAATTTTATAATATAGTAGGACTTTCCCATTTTTATAGAAACTCTGCAAACAACCCTGGTGACCTGCTGCACACACATCTTCGTGACAATCATGTGCTAATGGGTGTATTTGTATGTTTTAGGAACATGAAACACTGACAATTTGGAATTCTAGATCTTGACTTCTGGTTAGTGGACAAGAAGGAGATGTTTCATGATGTTACCACATCTACACCAAAAACAAACAAACGAAAACAAGCCAAAAAACAAAATAAACAAACAAACAAAAACACAACATAAAGAATAAAGTGTAAGTTTACAAGGCAACAAGACACTTCTCTGAGAGCCTATTTCTTTTACATATTAAGATATTGTTCCTCTTTCTGAATAAAGGTTTGAAGCCATTCTTTGGGAACCAAAGAATTAATAGTCTGTCTTAGTTGACTACAAAGTTTGCACCAATGCTTAAATTCCACCAACTAGACTAGAGAGTGAAATTGGAAAACAACAACACAAGCTATTTATGGTGATATTCAGTTTTCAAAATGTCTACCACATAATCTTTTCTGATGTATGTTCAAGTATAGGATGTTTCTAAGATTTAGAAAAAAATGTTGTCTTAGGATAATAATGTCCACATCCAGTAAGTTTCAGATTTATTATTGTTCTCTTGGAAGTACTCAATTGTTTATTTCTGCTGTCACTGTTCCATGAATATTTACTTTTTTCCTATCAGTACTATCTTGTGATTTTAGAGTATATGTCTTACTAAGTTCTTGTGTATGAGCTTGCATTCCATCTTTACTTCTTTCATTTCTCCCTTCATTGTTCCTTCTTCTTCTTGTTCTTCTTCCTTCCTTCCTTCCTTCCTTCCTTCCTTCCTTCCTTCCTTCCTTCCTTCTTACCTTCCTTCCTTCCTTCCTTCTTCTCTTCCTCCCTCCCCTCTCTCATACCATATACTTCATGCTGTCCTGAAAGTCACTATGTCGCTTATAATAACCTTGAATTTCTTTCTGATTCCTCTTCCTCCACTCCTTTAGTTTTGGTTTTAAAGGAATGCTGTATCATTAAATCTTTGGAATCAATCCCAGGATGCCCTATCATACTGCAATCCATATAAGCTAAAAGGTGTTATACTGGTGAAATTCATCTTCTGCGTAAGCCTAAATTCTGAAAGATAGATCCTGTAAGGGAGTTCCTTTCCAGATTTGCTACTCATCATTTCTTTTGCATCAGCAGCTTACTTTTTGACCTTCAAGCTATCCCAAGAGAGGGTTGCAGAAAGCTTGAGTCATTTTGTGAATTCTGCTTCATGAGTCATTGACTCATTCTTTAATTTATTATTTCCTGAGTGGCTACAATCTGCCAGGTACTGTTGTGAATTCTGAAATTATATAAAAAACAAAACGAGCATACCATAATTCCTTTCATTCTGATGGGGATATATATATATATATGTATATATATATATATATACATATATATATATGCAAAACCAAATAAGTAACATGGAGGATGTTCCAGATGATAATTACTATAGACTAAAATAGGATTGGTAAGAGCAAGTATATGTGTGTCTGTCCATGCACTTGTGCATACATGCATTCATTCATGCAGAGAGGAGAAAAGAGGAAAGGAGAGGAGGCTAATAGTGTTAAATAGGGTTAGAAAAAGTGTCAAAGTAGGATAATATTTTGCGAAGACTGGAAAAATGTGGAGAAACAGGTTATTTAGCGCCTTTAGAGGAAGAAAGATTTTACTAATAGGATGAGTACAAGTACCAGAGGCTGAAATGCACTTGGTGTGCTCAGCAGTCAGCAGGAAATATTAAGGTGGGTAACTTGAATGATTGTCTTCTACTTACTGGGAGAAAGAAGACTCAACACTTCCTTCTACAAGTTGTCTTAGACACGGTGTCTTACAGAAGCAACAGAAAAGTAGCTAAGACAGGAAGTTTGAGGTCATACTGAATGAGATGTTAGCAGGATAACACTAAAGCTCACACCATATGTTTTGATATAAGATACTAATAATACATGGGACATCTGCAGTTGTATGCAGACATTCTAGATAGAGTATGCACAATAAAGACCATAGTATGGGCTAAAGTTCCCATCATCTGTTTGAGCTGAACCTCTTTTCTTGCCTCTGGTATACTTCCTCCCCTTGACAGTATCACTTAAAGATAACAGCATGTGTCTGCTCAATTACTTGTTTCAGAAACATAAGAACCCAAATTGCCTCTGGAAGAACCTCAAACTTAATATCAGGCAATATCAGTTTTATTCTATCAACGAAAAGCAGCCAAAAAATGTAATTTGTTATGAAGATAAAACTGTACTTTAAAAAATATGTTATAACTTATATGGTAGTTTAAAATAATTCAAGAAATATATATATATAATTGAAATATATTTCAAACTATTGTCTTATTTTAAAGTAAGTTACTTATGAATATTGCAAGCTACAGAGTTCCTAAAAATGTAGCTGATATATCCTTTCTAAATCATCATTTTAAGTAAAAGGTAGGTATTAGGAAGAGGGCTTAGTTTTTAAGAGTTCCTGTTATTCAAATCCTGTGCCTAAGCTCTGACCATAGCCTTCAGGTAAAAAAAAAAAAACATAACTGAGCATATTTGCATGTACCTATAATCTAGGGCTTCTGAGAGAGAAGAAGACAGGTGATCCCTGGCCCTTGGGCCAGCCAATCTAGCTAATCAATGATCTCTGGCTTCAGTGAGATTTCCTATCTCAAAATAAACAGGGTGAGGGCTAGTAAGCCTTCATTGGTAAAGGCCCTTGCTGACAAGCTAAGTTGCATTCCAGGCCCTACGTGGTAGAAGAAGGGGCTGAATCCCACAAATTATCATTTGGGCTTCCGTATGCATATACATGGATAGGTATGCATACATATATGTACACATATATACACATATGTTAGGAAGGAGAGAGGAGACTAAGGTATAGGGAGAGAGAGATTTGAAAATGCTGCCATATTGCGTTATTAATGCTGAAATTGGACGAAGCACAAGTCAACACAGTTTCCAATCACTGAAATTAATTCCTCTGTAGCCTCCATAGAGAACGCAATTTTACCAACAATTTTGTTTTAACATTTTTGACCTAGAGAACTGTAAGAAAATAAACTGAAATGCCTTGAATCACCGAGTTTATGGTGATATTTATGGAAATCCAAGAAGCATTTGTAGTCACTTTTAGAGCACTGCGTGATAGAAAGTTTGACAGCTTCTGGCTTAGAGAAGGAGCATCACAAGTCTATTCAAAGGCAGGCAGATGGAAGTACCTCGGGAATGTATTAAGGTCGCCGAACATTACGTAAGGACCGAAATGGACCTGTTGAAGCTTACTAATGATCTGATTTCTCTGAAAATCTCCGAGAGAAATATCTGGCTTAACTATATTATATTTGCCAAACATATACACTATTAGAGAAATATAAACCTGCTCTTAGGAGGGCAATCAGAGGAGGAGTGGATTCAGGGGAGAAGGGAGGGAGGTAGTGGGGATGGGAAGAGTGGAATAATGTGAAACTGTGGTTAGGATATAGTGTTTAAATGAAAAATAAATATCTTTTGAAATACTAAATCATCTCTGGATTCTCAGGGACACAATAGTACCCCCATAGATTTCTGTGAGGTGCCATAATTCAAACTGTAGTCTTGTAAACCCATATGTATATATGCTCAGTACGTTAGTCTGACTTTGTAAACTCTATAGATAAACACAATAGCATTATCCATGGACTGTTGTCACTTCTATAAGTCAATATCAGCTGCATATATTTCCTTTCCACTTCTTAAGCAGGAAATACAAGTGGAATACTGTAAGTAGTTTATGCTGATAGAAGGTAGTAGAACGCTACTTCCTGCCAAAGGAGATAAGGGAAGTACCTATGATAAGGCAAGGTTGCTGGAATAAGTGTCATCAGGTTTAGATCTACACTATTTATAGAAGCCTATAACTGTGCTCTAATCTATGCTATAAGCATACATATGTCTTTAATAAATGAATAACTTTCATTTCTTCAGTTAGAAATACTGCTCTGTTTTAAAATGTTAATACTTTAGAAGTTGAGAAATTTCTGAACACTTCAGGCTACGAATAATGTAGCAGTGGAAACCGCATGTGATTACCCTAGCCAAATGTTGCAATAAGCACATTAAAATGATAATCTAAAGTCTCTGTTGGTCTCTTTTTCCAAGTAATACATTGGAAGATATATCTAAAGGAACTTTCAGTGCAATCTCTTTAAGGTGACAGACATTGCTCTTAGACCCACGTCACTGGCTCACAGCACAGGAATAGAACTTCATGAGTGAAGAGATGGGATTGTGATCGAAGAAGAGATTTAACAGTAGAATGTTTTGCACAATCAATTCCCTGAAGTTTGGTTGTCTTGGACACACAAGAATAATTTGAACCTGTCTTAGTTACTTTTTGTTTGCTGTGATAAGACAGTGTAATCAAGACAGATTATAAATGAAAGCATTTAATTTGGAGCTCATTGTTCCAGAAGGTCCATGACCACAATGGCCAAGAACATGGCCACCATACAGGATGGCATGGAACTGGCACAATAGTCAGGATTTACATCTTGATTCAAAAGCTGGGGACTGAGAGAGCAAAACTGAGAATGTCAAGGGTTGTTGAAATCCCAAAGCCTGCCCCCATTAGCACTCCTCTTACAAGGCCACATCATTTAATCCTTCCTAAATAGTCTTAGGAACTGGAGACAAGTATTCAAACATTTAAGCCTATGCAGGCCATTCTTATTCAAATCATTACAGAGCCCAAGACTCTCACAGCAAGGTGTAGAGCCCTGCTTCCAATGAGAAACTTTGCTTTAAAGCCTTGCATGCCTCTGCAGTGGCTTTGCAGAAGACACGGCAATGTAAGTTACTTTCAGGAGACATAGACTGCAACTGTTGTGTAGGAATACAATAATAGTTTTTATGAAGCTGTCCCAGTGCTCTATCTCAGAACACCACTCATGTATCCCTGCAGGCTAACTGAACATTGAATGGTCTGTGCTAGGCTTGGCTAGGCTTGGTTCAAAGCTACAAGTTCAGCTTTGTTCCACTTGATTTTGGAAGTTGTAAGGAGCACATAAGGCTAAACGTTAGCATTTAAACACCTTTTAAACACATTCTGCTTGTAACAAATCCCCCAACACTTCTGCCTTCTCACTGACCAGAGTAATATCAATAGAATATCAATGAAATAACTACTCATCACAGGAGGAGGGAGAACCAAATACTGACTAAACTATTATCACATCCATTAAGGACTAACAGCATAGCTTAAGATCCGAAGAGAAAACTAAAAAAGATAGGCATTTAAAGAAAACCATGTGCAACCAAAAAGTAGGAACAACCAAAGACTCTGTAAATACAGCCTCTGTGTCATTAAGCACCAAATATTTTGTCTCGGTTGCTTTCTGCTCAAATTAAAGTTTCATGGAAAGCAAATGTGGCTAAAATTTAAGCCATGTGCCTGATCCCTGAGTTAGATGATCAGACGTAATCTTATGACCATCATCTTGTTCGTTTTTGTCTGTTTTGTTTACCATCTAAGATGAAATATAAACTTCATTTTAGGAAGTGTAGGCCTGAATTATATGGAATTGGCTGTCAGCTTTCTTGTGTTTAAATGTGCTAAGTACATCTAAGACGCTTACATTTAGTGCAAAGGAAATATTCTGCCACACCATTCTAGGAATGAGTCCTAAATAAATCTAAAACTATTGGTAAATGAATTAATAGAAACTAATAGAAACTCTTCCTAAAGCTGATGTTGGTGGTAATTTCCCCACAATCTCACATGAATGGGTATCTTTTGAAATAAAGTAAGGGAGAATGGATAAAAAGAGTAATATATTAATGTCAATCTATCATAGAAATAGATCCATCATTTTTAATTCACTGGAACAATCCTACCTTTCAGAGATCCCAACCAATCCTTTATGATCAAAAACCTCTAAACATGTGTAAATGTGTAATTTCAGATATTGGTAGAAGAAAATAAGTAATATTTAATAAACCAAGGATAGATACACATGACTAAAGTTCTTATATATCAGCAACACAATATATTAAAATGTATGATACTTAAAAATATATATCTCTAGGGACGAGTGAGATGACTCATGTAATATAGGTGCTAACCAAGAAACCTAACTACCTGTGTTCAATTTCTAGGACACAAATAGTAAAAAAAAAATGAACCTCTGTAAGCTGTTTGTTGACCTCTATATGTATATCATATGTACAAATATATATTTGAAATTAAATATACATATGGAAACATTTACATAACATAGTAAGTATTGGGCTGATCCTACATGTTGACCATGGAATGAGCACTGAATATTGCAATTGCCTTTTGTCTTTTGTTATTGTTGTTGTTAGGGTTTTTTTTCCAAACACAATATTTTGAACATGTTTTTTCCTCTTCCCCAGATCCTTCCCACCTCCCAACTTCCCCTACTTCATGTAGCCTCTCTCACTCTTCTTGTCTATTTCTCTCTCTCTTAAAAAAACAAAAGCAAAGGGAAAAATCAAGTAAACAAGTGGTCACATAACAATAAGACAAGAGTAACAACAGCAGCAATACCCACCCTGCCGAAAAAAAGACCACGTACAAAACCAACATGATTACATTTTATATCGGCCAACTACTCTTCTGCATCAGACCAGCCTTGGACTGTGATTGAAATACCCAGTGTCACTCTACTGTATAAAACTGGCCTTACTTTTCTAACAGGTATCAATCACAAATCTTGAATTCGGATGGGATATTGCATCCTTCTCCATGCTGGGATTTTGTCTGCTTTGAACTTGGGCTTATTATTATTTATCATCTTTGTTTTTTGACATATAGACTATGATATGTGGTATATATATATATATACAGAATTGCATGCCACACAACAGGTGTGGTACAAGGAAGTTCATTTGTGGGAAAAGGGAAGGTGATAGGAGTTAGAGCTTGAGTGAGCCATGACGGGAGAGAGAGAAAAAGATAGAAAGAACGACCTAGAGACAGATCAAGAGAGAGAGAGACAGAGACAGAGAGACAGAGAGACAGAGACAGGGACAGAACAAGACTGAGAGTAAGAGAAAGAGGAGTAAGAGAGCATGAGGTGGTGGTTGGGTCCTTTTTATCTGCACACATCTGGCCTGCACCTTGCAGCTGCAGATGATGATGTCACAGGTGGCTGGGCCCTGAAAGACAGGCTAGTGGGACCTCCTGTTTGCTTACAATATGTAGTGGTATGGTGCTTGTCTGGTCATATCTAATTGGGATTTTAAATGCTGTTTGTCTTTCTTTTTATTGAAAATGTATTCCATTCTTATATAATACAACCAAACCACCTCCAATTCTTCCAGCTGTTCCCCTCTTCCCTTCTCCCTCAGATCCACTTACCCTCTGTTTCTTCTTCAGAAAAGAGAAGGAACAGGACAGGAGCCTACCATAGAGGTCCTCTGAAAGACTCCACCCAGCAGGGGATCCAAGCAGATACTGTGACTCACGGCCAAATTTTGGGGTGGAGTCTTATGGAATAGTTGGGGGATAGAAGGACCTGGAGGGCACAGGAGCTCCACAAGGAGACCAATGGAGTTAACAAATCTGGGTGGGGTGACTGAGGGTGCTTCATAGACTGATGCGCCAACCAAGAACCATGCATGGTGAGGCCCTAGATCCTCTGCCCAGATGAGGACTAGGGGAGGGTGAGACAGGGCAGTAACAAGGGAACGCGCTACAACTGGGATGTAAAGTGAACAAATTGAAAACAATAAATAAATAAATAAATGACCTCCAAAGAGGATAAAGCAAGGTACCTCAAAATAAGTCAAATGCCCTCCTATGGAGTCTGGACAAGGCAATGCAACAGAAGAAAAAGATGCTCAAGAGAGGCAAATGACTCAGAGAAATACCTCCTCCCACTGTTAGGAATCCCAGAAAAACACCAAGCTAACAGCCATTCCATATAACAGAGGACCTAGTGCAGACCTATGCAGGCTTCATGCTTGCTGCTTCCATCTCTGTGAGCCCATGTGAGACCTGTTAGTTGATCTGATGGGTCATGCTCTCCTGGTGTCTTCCCTCTCCTCTGACTCCTACAAACATTCCTCCCCTTCTTCTGTGGGATTCCCGGATCTTGAGGAGAAGGGCCCACAGAGACCCTCATTTTATACTATCTCTAGGTAATGTCCAAAGGAAGCCTCTCTGTTGATGACTGGACAAGGCACTGATCCTATGTCTCTGTGCTATCCAGTCTTTGGTTCCTGGCCATTGAGGCAGCATAGGGCATAGGCTTCAAATTAAACCAAATGTTGGTTGACCGTCTCCACATATTTTGTACCACCATTGCCCAGCACATCTTGCAGACAGAACAGATTGAAGATTGAGGATTTTGTGGCTCAGTTGGTGCCCAGGTTTCTCTTTCCATAGTCTCTAGAATACCTTCTGGCACCAAAGAGACTAGAAAATAGGGGTAAAGGCTCTTCTTCCTCTCTACTTTCAATGAGATTTTTGTGGATGTTGTCCTCTGCAATGGGGCTCCACTATTAGTTCTCAGAGAGAGACCTCTTATCCTAGCCTCACCCTGAGTTGATTGGCAATCTCCCCTTGGCCAACACCTCAAAGGAATGTAATCCAGTCCCACAAGTGTAAGCATTTTCTAGCTACTAATGGTGGCCAATTTAGGCTCTGTCTCCTCCATTACTAGGAATCCTCACTAGAATTCTGGGAAGTTTCTACTACACTACCACCCAACCCCCAATGGAGGCTCCCCAATTCCAGCTATTTCTTCCCATGTTCTCTTCAATGTCTCTTCTTTTTAAATTCTTATTTCTAGCTCTAGATTTGTGATGCTTTCTGCTATATCTTCATTATCTAGATTCTCTATGGCTTTAGTGTTTATCTTGTGTGCTTCTTATATCTCTGAGACTCTTAGATTGGGTCTCATTATTACATATTAGTAATCTTGGACATTGTGGTTATACTTGATATGTTCCATCTTTCCATAAAACAAAACCATTGTTTCATATATAGCTTTCTATTTTACTGTATTGGTCATGTATAAAATATGAGACTACAACATATGCATTAAGCAATTTATTAACTTCATTATTTTAAATATTTAGATATACTAATACATTGTCTTATCTTAGGCCAGCATGTCACATCTCTTGTTAAAATTTCTGAGCTGATAATAGTAGTCTTTATTTGTATCTTATGATTATACACTATAAACTGTTGTAAGAAGCAAATTATGAGTTCCTCTATCTTAATCCTGGAAAGCTGATGCTTACTATAGTTATGCCAGAAAAAGAGAGAAATGTGTATAAGCATGCAAAAGGATTTATGCCATCTAAAATGTGGATATAGAAATGTAGACATCCATTACTACAAGTGGCTCAATGAAAAAAAAATAGCTTAAAATCAAAATACGTCTCTGAGAAAGTGATACAGCCAAATACAATATAAACCCAAAGTATAAATTCTGAGAGTATGAAAGATTTTTAAGAAACCCCTTCTTTTGTATTATAGGCATAAAGCAAAAATAGAAAGCTATCCAAGCCTCAAAGGTAGGTGTTTTCTTACTCACCACTCATTGCACATGGGGAAATCGGGGCAGAACCAAGAGTCAAAGAATGCGTAGAACGAATAAGAAACTGTTCCACTGTGAAGCAAACTCTAGTGCCATGGTTTCATATAACCATTCCTTTTTCCCATGCTTTCCTGGTAAGATTTCTAAATCACTAGGTCAGAGTCAACTCTTTTAGGCATTTTCTAATTGTCTTCTTTGCAGATAGAGTGTTTATAGCATGTAGTCACCCATTCCTTTTCTACTACAGTGTATTTGGGAGGGATGGAAAATTACTCAATTTTTAAGTTTATTGCTGTCCTTAGCAAGGGAAATTGGATAGAAATCTTTTGTGAAAGCTAGTGTATCCTACCTGAAGGGGACTTTGAGATTGACTTCACACAGGACAGAGAGAGAGAGACAGAGAGAGAGAGAGAGAGAGAGAGAGAGAGAGAGAGAGAGAGAGAGAGAGAGAGAGAAAGAGACAGACAGACAGACAGACAGACAGACAGACAGATAGACAGACAGACAGACAGACAGACAGACAGAGAGGGAGTAAAATAAGTATTTGATTGCATGATTGCATCAAGGGTACAATGTATTAATCTTTAGTGCAGTTCACAGAATACTTCCATATTTAAGCCTCTTGGGTATATGTTATGTCTGTACTCTTGTCATGTAAATGGCCTTGGATCAAGTTCAGGATAGGGGATTAGGCCTGCACTGGAGGAAGCAAAAGAGTATCCTGGTAATCAGAGGACCAAGGAATGCCACAGAGGCACACCACAAAACAAACCTCATGCACAAGATATAGTGAGGAGAAGGCATCACAAAAGGCTGCCCCTGAGCAAGGAAGAAAAAGAGAGAGCATCCCAGCCATGATGGAGCAAGCTTTATAGAAAGTATGGAGTATGTGCATTGGGAAAATATTTGGAAATAACAACGTGTTGCCTTGGCTGTTAGTGAAGTCATGGCTGATAGTGCTGAGTCACTGAAGGCAGGGTGCAAGAGGGGAAGCACCTGGGTCAGGAGTGTGCATGGGTCTCAGTTGACCAACAGCGTGATTTGATCAGCAACCATTCCCACAGTGGCTATCTGGTCACCACAAATCCATGCCATTTGAGGTTCATTGATTATCCCACCTAATCAATCTATAATCAACCTATAAATGTTTGATTAGTGAGAAATGTGTTAGTGTCATTTTAAAATTGTGTATGTTTTAAAATTTTGTATTGCAGTTTCTCTCATATCCCAGCTAGCATCCACATAACCGAGACTGGACTATTATATTCGTTTAACTAGCTTTATAGCACAAGAACTGAGCAGTGTTAATCTATTCTTAACCCTCTACGGTAGTTTGGTTTCTCCCAAGGTAAATCTCACTTTATAGCTTTCTCTGCTCAGCTGCTCTCTCTGATGTCTCCTGAACCTCTGCCCATGGCTGAATTCTTTACTTCCTCTCTATCTCTTCTCCTCCCCTGGCAGGCAGGAAACCCAGCCCTATTCTTTCATTCATTGGCTGTCAAGCCTCTTTATTGACATATCACAGAACAATTGGGGTGTAGTGTTTACACAGCATTGAGACAGAAAGTTTTCAGAGCAAGGATTGCAACCAGACATGAGAGGCACAGAAATCACCATTTGTATCTTTACACAGTATAGGATAACATTATGCCTTCAGAAATGTTTATGGTCATGAATTCTATGCAGATAGGAGTGGTTTACTGAAAGTATAATCAAGACTTTACTGGCTGCATCAATGTTGGTGAACCCATCATCTTCTTTAATGAAAATAGAGTAGTTTTCAAAAAACAAACATCAAGAACAAATGTTAGAAATGCTTAATTGTAAAAATAGCAAAGTCACTTTAATAATCGTAAATGTTGATTTTGTTGACACTGTGTTGAAGTTCTCAGAAAAAATAGCATTATTTGCCACAAGCAGAGCAAACTGGCGCTTAAACCCACATTCTTTCACTCCTCCTGCAGTATTCACAGTTGCTGTAGGTGGCATGATGATTTTAGAATAACGGAAGCTAATGTGGCTCTTTACTCCCAAGTTCTCCCCGGGATCCTTGGCAGTTTCTCTCAATCTTCTAGTTGCTTTCTCAAAACAGCTGGAACTTAATACTGAAAATACACAGAGAGAACATTGTCCTACAGTTTTTAATTGCCAATTAACCAGGCTTCAATTTATGAAGCCACCTCATCTGTGATTAGAGGGTTTTTTATTTTGTTTTGTTTTGTTTTGTTTTTAAGGATTTTAAACACAGCAAGGCTACTATTCCACATCACTTAGCAGAGTTGTTAGGGTTAATATGTTATAATTTACAACTACAAATAAAAATGTTTTCATGTGACTGCTAGAAAGAAATACACAATGTATAGTTATATCTCATATCTGTGACTTTTAACTATACTATGTTAAGCTTATAGACCTATCTGGCACATAATTTCTTGAAAGAATAACACTGTAAGTTAATGAGCAGATACTAGGCATAAATATAAGAATTCGGCAGTATGACCTTATCCTCAGTTTCATTCACCTTCAGTGAAACAGTGTGAATTGTTTTTGATACAAAGGTACAGAAATAATTCATTAGGTTTACGTGATGCACAACCTGAGTATTGTGAGGGAAGCACCCACATGCTATCGTGTTCTCCCTAGGGCTCTGTCACCCTCTTGTCTAGTTGATCTTCATTTTTCACACAAATCATTGATGAGCTATTGAGTCACCATTCTGCAAATTGGTCAGTGTTGCACTACCTCAGTGTCTGTGTCCTTATTTTTTTTTCAATGTAGTCATTAATGGCCTCAAAGCCCAGGATTAATAATGCCAAAAAATGAAAATAGTTCACAAGCAAAAATTATCCTTCAGAAGAAAATGGAAAGTTCTTGATTTTATAAGAAACAAAGTCATAAATAGTATTTGCAAAGATCTGTGGTAAGAATAAAATTTCTGTGCATGTTATTGGGGAAAAGGGAAAAGCAATCTGTATTAATACATTTCACGATTTCCAGTATTGACTAAGAGTTTCTGTACAGATATTCCACTGATAACAGTGACAACTATATAATGCACATATCATAAATATGTATATGTGCTCCATGTGTGCATGTGCATGGATATGTAAATGTATACAAGTATATATCAAGTATATGAACACATATACAACACATTAAATTCTCCAAATGGAAATTACTTTTAAAAATAGTAGATTTCTGGTGGGCAATGTGTTCCTTATGCAGCATGGCAGTTGTAAATACATACTTACACTGAAATAACATGCACAAACTCCACATGGAGAGGGCATCAAGTCCCACACGTAGTTAAGAAGCTATAACCATTGGCAGCTTCTAGAAATGGGGTAGCCAGTTTGATTTCAGAGTATGACTCCTGGTCCAGAGGGTATGACACATCTGTCTTACTTCCGCATATCAGGCATGCAAATGGTGTGCATACCTACATGTAGGCAAAAGCTCATAGGATTAAAAAAAAATACATCCTTTTTTTTTTTCTAACATAGTGGTCCATTTGTGGATTCCAAAGTAATATTACAACATATATTTGAAAAAATACCCCCAAACAATTTTTGTTTAATTGCCGGTCCTGGTAAACCAAATTATTGCACTATTTCTGTTTTCCTATACTTAGGGAAGCAAGCAGTATGTACTCACTTAACCACCTCTGCAGTAAATATTTCTTATTTGGTTCCAACTGTACTTTCAGAGTCATGTATTGAACTAAAAAATGATCAAGTAAAGTCTTATTGAACAAGATCTTTTTATTATTTAACATTGTATGGATTTCTATATTTCCCTCTATGACCTACCGGCTTCACTCACTCTCCATGGACTCTGAAAGTGGTAGAAAAAATATATCATTTTTTCCTTACATTGATTCCTTACTAAGATAGTCAGAAAATTTATATTACATGTTTCCTACAGCTCATTGCCTCTGCTTTGTATAACCATCGTTTAAAATCTAACACAGACCTATCCATCACCATAAAGATCTACTGGGTGCAATACACCTTAATAACCATTTAATTGTGTATCCTCATTTCTAATCATCACACGTTTGGCAACTACCAGTATGATCACAGTGGCTATAATTTTGTTATTTGGTAAATGTTGTTGAAGCATAGTAATAAAATGTGTGAATTTTATGATGTTTACTTTCTCCCTGTTACTCAGCTTAAGATCTTTGAGATCCATCAGAGTTGTCATGTCAATTAATTATTTGCCCTTTTTTTTACTGTTGACTATCATCCATAGTTTTGGTGTGCCTCAGTTTATTTAAATTGACACCTATTGTAAAGAAAAGTGTTTGTATACAGTTTGACTATTACAAATAAAGCTACAGTATTTACGGCCTTTTGGTGTGAACATAAATTCTCATTTTCTTGGAATAAATGTCCAAGAATGTGATTGTTAAAATATATGGGCAGTGTATACTTATGGCTCTTGTATAAATGTTGTGTTTATTTCCTCAGATGATAGAGTGAGAGCCATACCCAGGCTTTACCAATACATAGCTTAGGCTCAGCTCAGAGAGTTTCTAACTATCCCTAGGCCTAGGCCTGGAAGCTCTTACCCTCTGTACAATCTAATCTTCTACAAGCACAGACCTTGAAGGTTTAAGCCCCTTATCTGCTAACCTAGGCCTAGAATGTTTTTGGGCTCTGAAACTTATAAGCTCACCGTTTCTAGTTCTTTCTGAACTCTGGCTGGCTGGTTCAATTCAGCTGTTTTGGCTCGAAACTTTTCGAAGCTGATTGACTCAAACTGACTTTTCTCTGCTTCTCATTGAATTGCTCTGCTTGGAAAAAATGCCTCTGAATCCCACAAATGAACTACATAAACTCAACTGCATTCAACTGGATTATACTAAACTGTACTGTACTCCTTCCTGAACTCTATTGTACAGTCTCGACAAACTCTCTATATTCCTGTACTGTAATCTCCTCCACTGCATTGTACTGTATGGTCTCCATTCTCTCTGTGCTGCTCTTAGGTGCCTTCTTTTTCATGAGAGTCGGACCTGTCCTATCTCTCATTTGTTCTGTCAAATCTTTCTCTGATTGATCACTTTGTCTGTTTCTCCTTGTTTGGAATTAAACATGTATACTCCAGATGTGTCTGTATTCCAGTTGGATGACACAGACCTAGATCTTTGGATGTGATCCCATGACAAAGCAGCCATGTTGCTGGATTAAAATGCTTCTACATTGTTGCTTTATGAAAACAATAAATGGTTCCAGCATGACTGTACCCTTTTATAGTTCCTCAAACCAGGTATATTTTATCTAATTTCCGCACACATATTAAAACTTTATTGGTACTATTCTTATTTTGGTGGTTCAGTAAGTAGTGATACCTCATGGTGGACTGGCACTGTGTGCATGCATTCCTGTTTATTTGGAAGTTGTTTAAGAGATTCTATGAATTAAAAAACCTGCATAGGAATTCTGGCTTTGCTTATAATAATTCTGGCTTCAGTTATAACTGATTGTAAATTCTACTTCAAACCCACAACTTGTGAAAGAAATTCTCCGTGTTCTTCTCTGAAAATTAATGTTGTTGCATAATTTTCCCCATGGAAACATTAACCATTGTCCATACCATATAGAACACCAAAAGCAGATCAAAGAAACAATTTCATCCAATTACAGATTGCTGAGGCAAGGACTTTCTTAGGTTTACTTATTTATAGGATCACAGGAGAGCCACGGGGATCTGTACTAATGAAAAAGTTACCTCAGTATCAGTGATGACTTACTAAACCTTTATCACTGGCATTCCCTGCACAGCTTGCAGGCAGCTGCACTAAAGAGTCTCCTCTCCCAAATCAATAATGAGCAAACATGTGGGGGCCCATCTATAAAATTCTCCTTGACACATCATTGCATCACATGGTCATACTTTTATTTAGTGCTACCTTTTTGGGGTGTCCATCTCCCTCAGGTTTTACTTGGGTGATTCCAGTACTCAGGTTTTTCATTTGTAAAGATGAATGTTCTTGTGTGTCTGTTAAAATCTGCCCTTGAAAGTCTTTTCCCTCATCTCGCCTTCCTTCCTTCTTCAGCCTCTCTCCTGTCCTGCCCACAAACTCTCTCTCCCTCTCCTGCTGCTCCCCACACATGAACACGCCCATGAACACACACACAGGCATGTGTGTGTGTGTGTGTGTGTGTGTGTGTGTGTAATTTCATATAATTACTAACCAAATCAAAATAGCTAAGTTTTTTCCACAGGCCCCCCCCCCCCAATACTACCTTCCTTTTCTTTGTTTCTTAGGCTCTTTTGTTGGGGTGTTTTGTTTTGTTTCTGAGATAGATTCCTATGAAACTCAAATTCTTGATTTGCATTGAATTTCCTGTGTATCCCAACCTGCCTTTGAACACCTGACTTTTTCCTCTCCACCTCTCCTCTTCTGAGATTGCAGATGTGTACTTTTTAATGCTTCCCCTTGTAGCCAACCAACTCCTCTCCCAATCTGGTTCCCTCTCTACCTCAAGGTCCCTAATCTATCTCCCTCTCCCTAATTTTAATTATATATTTCATAATATCATGTCTTCCTCATGGATCCATCCATTTGCTCTTTTTCTTTTATCCATGATGGCGTGTCTGCATCTTGTAATTGAGCTATGAAATTCACTAGATCCGATATTGTTAGAATCACTACTAGTTTCCTTTGTTAGTAACAAAGTAGACCACCCATAGAGCGCAAATCACATCTATTCCTTCCTTTTGTTTCTACTTACCTACATTGTTATATTTCACACTAGTTTCTTGGTTTTCAATCCATTCTGTAAAAGTCTCTTCATTGGCATAACTACATCTCTTGCACATAATGAAATAATAGGTACTCTAAAACCTAGATCTGCTGTTTGATTTTTTTTTCCTTTCTGTGGTTTTTTTTTTGTTGTTGTTTTCTATTTTAGTTGTTGTGGTTTCCTGTAGGTTATGTGAACATCTTTTAGAGTTCTACTTTGATTTCTCTTTAGTGTTTTAGAGTGTGTCTTTTTATACACCATTTTGTGGTTGTTTTAAGTATTACACTATAGAATAATAATTTGTCATAGTCTACTAGTGTTGACATTTCGCCTCCATTTTTATCGGTTTTTCCCTTATGCATTTGTAGTTGCCTTCTACCTTTCCTTCACAGGCATTGATAATGCCTTAAGACTTAATTTTGCTCCAACTATAAAACATAATATAGAAAGCAGGAGAAGGAACAGAGGTTTGTTCTCTACCAATAACTTACTCCTTCCATTGTTCATTCATTCTTTCTTTCTTATTTGTTTGTTTTTGGTTTGGTTTGATTTGGTTTGTTGGGTTTTGCAAAACAAAGTTTACTTTTTTGGTTAATTATGTGTGTTTATTCTATATGGATTACTGGTGATTTAGTAGCTATTCTTAGGGTTTTGTTTTTTGTGTTTCTTTTGCTTTTATTAATTAAACATCTTTATTTTTTACATATAATGTTGTATTATTATACATATATAAAATAAACTACCTATAGCAGGAAGCACCATAATATAATCAGGAATTATATAAATGTTACATTCTTAGTGTTTTGGCTATTTGTATTTGACATCTTTGAAGAAAACATCTTTCCTGTCTTGTACGTCTAAAATTCTGAATGTAAATCAGTCTCCATCATATCTTAAAACATCTATCTAGACCTAATATATATATATATAGATAGATAGATATAGATAGATAGATATAGATATAGATATAGATATAGATATAGATATAGATATAGATATAGATATAGATATAGATATAGATATAGATAGATATGGTTTTTTGAGACAGGGCTCTCTGTGTTAGCCTTCGCTGTCCTGGAGTCACTTTGTAGACCACATTGGCCTCGAGCTCACAGAGATCCACCTGCCTCTGCCTCCCAAGTGCTGGGATTAAAAGTGTACGCCACCATGCCCGGCTTAGACCTAAAAACATCTTAACCCCTAAAGAATTAAGTTTCATTGTAAAACTAAGCTACCTGGTCTTCAATTCTATCAGAGACTTGAGAAGGAATAAACGATTACCTGAGTATGCCGGGAGTGCAGGTTAGTAGTTTTCCAAATGAGAAGATGGCAGAGATGGTTTGCTACCTGAATAGTCACCCAAAGCTCTCTATAATGTTGGAGCATCTTCTTCAGCCTTCTGGCCCAATATATCTGACAGACATATTTGTGAGAGAGGAACTATTGAGGATTTGCTTTCCCTGTCTTGGCAGAGTTTGGCCATTGACTCTGCCTGCATCCCAGCTTGCCCTTTTTCAGGCAGAATTCTGTCTGTGGTAGAAATGAAGACATTTTGCCTAGTGGCTTGTTTGCCACATTGGAAGCCCTCTCCCTAAGGAGGTTCTTTGATGCTCATCATCCTTTTTGAGGTAGGCTGGGTGTTTCCAGGAGTTAACCAATACAGAATTTCTCTGTGTAGCCTTGGCTGTGCTGGACTTGCTTTGTAGACCAGGCTGGACTCACAGAGATCTGCTTGCCTCTGTGTCCCTGAGTGCTGGCATCACAGATGTGCACCACTGTGCCAGGCCCATTGTTTTATCTACGTTCCTGAAGTTCCAAGAATCTTTTCATGTAGATTCTTTAGCCATGTAGAATGGGTCGGCTGGCAAGACCAATCCTTTTTGTTTTATTGTTTATTTCTAAAAATCCTTGCTACTCTCTTCCTACATCTCCTTGGCAGCCGCTAATACCTATTGACCATCTTTTCTCATTGTGGTTTACTTGGGTCCCTCCTTTAATGAATGATTCTTATACTCTTGGTACTTTGATGATTTTATTAGCAGATTCTAGTGCTTATAGGTCTACTTGCAACCCATGCCTCTTTCTGTCTTTCTTTCTTTCCTTTCCTTTCCTTCCTTCCTTCTTTCCTTTCTTCCTCCCTTTGCCTCTGTTCTTCTTTTCTATTCTCTCTTTCAAGAGATTAGGTTTAGCATGCAGGCTTGGATTCAGATGTACTTCTCTAGTCTGTATCTTAACAACATCCCAGGTGGGAATTGTATTGTCTTTATAATTCTTATCTCTTTTGTTATTCTGTTGCTGCAGGGGTTCCTGCTCTATTTTCACTATTGCTGTCCCTTTGAGATAAGAGAATACCTGAGCCACTGTCTGCCTGAGGGACAGCCAAAGACAATGCAGAGTCAGGAGATAGGCCTTAATCTCCTTATAACACTTATAATGGAGCAGACATTGTAGACTTGGAAGTGGTTGCTTCTACTACAACTTTTCGAGTGCATGTCCTAGATTCAAATCAGGAACTGGGCTTCCTGCTAGGATTCTGTGGGAGGTACCCTCTCAACATTATGTAATATCAAGAGCTACTCTCAATCATTCCTAAGATCTTGAGCTCCTTATTCAGCTTACCTTCTTTCCAGTTATTTTCATGTTTTTTTTTTTAGTAGTATTATTTTCAGAGAATTTACTTGTGCACTGAGACAGAACCTGGAAATGATTGAGTGCCATGTTCCTCTGAGTTATAACATGCTGATTTTTTTAATATTTGTAACTTCTTTGAGTTAAGAATATATACAGTCTTATGTTCCATAAGTGATAAATTGGATAAGAAAAGTTATAAAAATTAATGACAACAAGAAAAGGTAGTATAGTAGTGAGTCGTATGCACACATACACATATAGGCACATATGGCTATAACTGGCTCTGAGTGGATTTACACGATGTCTCCTACTTAAATAACAAATAAGACAATTTGTAATAAATTATACATTTCAATTTTTTATCTTTTTTGGTGTATTTCTTTAGTGACTTTTGAATTAATTTTTCATGATTTTTACATCATTGCTTAAAAAGCATACTTGGAAGTATTTTTGCATTGTGTTATTCTGTAATTACCATGGTGAAGAGAGTGCTAGGATTTGATTCTTCTTTCATAACAAAACTCAGATAACTTCTATGCCTTGCGACAATGTTTTTATTAAAAATTTAGACTTCCCAATTTATTTAAACAGTTTCTTCTTTATAATGTTCCTTCCTCAACTCGGTGATTTCTTCCTTGCTCATCTCTCAGGTGGTATAGAACGTTCATGATTGGTGAGCAACTATTTTCTTGGTCTTGGTTTTATGTAAATTAAGTGAGTATTTCCTGAGTCATAAAAGAGATTAAATAATCCTATTAACAAGGAAATAAAAGGATTAAAAGGATTGGCTTAAGTCAGATTATGTAATGAATTCTATCAGATATGTAGTAAGGGTTATTTAATTTCAGGGTTGGTCACCATCTTTAGTTAAAAATAATAACCATAAATGTAAGTTCAAAGAGCAGAGATTACTTATATCATACTTTACACATCAGCGTATATAAATTGCTTCTGTTATTTTAAAGGTCTGACAGTGATTCATGAATTAGAGAGTTTTGGTGCTCTGGTCCACACTTCCTGGGCTAGGATCCTACCTCTGCCCTTTCTCATGTTAGTTGTTTATCTTCAAACTTCCTGTCTCTCACCTTCCGTATCTCTAGGTCATACAGTTAAGGTAGATTAAATGAGAAAGTGCATACTCTAGTAATACTTCCTACCTAATAAAGTCTTAATGAATGATTTTATTTTTATACTTGCTTTTTACAGGAAGATCACCCAGTTCAAAAGAATAGGCTATATGTAAGAAATGGATATTCCACATATCTTACACTGATGTATTTTTGTATTTAAATGAAATAAATGTGGTCATTTAAAAATGCTTTAGACCAATTGCATTTCTGAGCTAAGAAGTGGAGCACTGGTAGACAATACTGAAGATGTTTAGTTCTTGCCACTAAGTGGGCAATTTGGAGGCTTGACGTTTATTTTCACAACAGTCTTTTATTTATTAAACATGGAAAAACACCAATAATCACCTGTTTGGCTAGGGCAAGGATCCATAAACTGTGGGTAGCCAACCAGATCACAATTGTCCTATACGTTTCTATGGCCCCTGACCTCAGAAGGAATCTTTAGAAACTTTTACCTTATTAACTTAATGACAAGAAATACGTCTTTTGAAACCCAACTGCAAACTTATGCTGTCATTGAAAAGAAGTGTTACATAAATCTAACTAATATGCATATTCTACGAAATAAATTATCAATTGTTAGGCTTTAATTTCATTTATAGAACTTTGGTAGGAATGTGTTTTCTCATATGATAAGACTACAGAATACCTGCAGTTGCCTCTGTCGGCCTGAAAAGCTTGCCATTCCTATTCTACGACATGAATTTGACTATGAAAAATGCCATTTTCACCATGAGGTACTTTGAACCTAATTTTTCCAATAGTGCTTATAAAGCAACTTTGTTAATCTGGGTGACTTGTATCTAAGACATGTAACATTTAGCTTTGGGTTTTAAAATATTGATTTTTTTTTTAAGCTTTCATTTAACAAGAGAAATTTCGCTTTGTAATTTTTAGCTTTGTAATATTACCCTACATGAGGAAGGTCAGCACTTTTCAGATTAGCATAAGATGACCGCAGGAGGTGGGAAGGATCCTTGCCTCTCCTGGCTAACACAGAGAGGTTTGTGCCTTTTCTGAACATGCAAGAGATATGATTAACCAAGTAGGGCCAAAGACTAAGAAACTTAAAGCTATCTGCATCATTGTGTCTCATTTTCAGTAGAAAAACCTTGAAAATTCACTTTACCTTCACGAAACTACTAAAACTTATGCTGTATATTCACCCTTGGGATTTTAAATGTCAGGGTGTCTTTTAACCTGAGTCTTTGAATATTAAATCAATCCCTCTCTCTCTCTCTCTCTCTCTCTCTCTCTCTCTCTCTCTCTCTCTC
>OU015747.1:20777857-20809134 GCA_907169655.1 Acomys percivali | reverse complement strand
CGCTGGGGTTAGTGTTGTCGATCTTGAACAAGGTGGCGCCTCAGGCGTGCCCGGCCCAGTGTTCCTGTTCTGGCAGCACGGTGGACTGTCATGGGCTGGCACTGCGCAGCGTGCCCAGGAATATTCCCCGCAACACGGAGAGACTGTGAGTATGGGGGCGCTTTGCCCTCCCCAGTTCTCCCTCACTCCCTATCGAGGTAGCACATGCCCAGGCATCCAGCCTGGAAGTTCACGTGTGGTAGAAACCTGTTCCTGGTGCAGCCCTCAGAGGCTCTCCAGCGCACACACCGTGGGGCTGGGCTCTCGGGAAAGGCGAAAGACCGGAGGGCACTAAACGGGGAGGAGCCTTTGCCAAGGAGGGGCGGGTCGCTGGGAGCTTTGCTTGGTCCCTTTTTCCTATACCCTTCTCGCCCTAGCAACTGCTTGGGCACTGTGAACCAGTTCTTTCTGGCTGGGAAAGAGAAGCGCCTAAGACTAGAATCCAAGGATGCCTGGGGCGAGAGAGGTGTGACCGTGTTTCCCAGACTCTGCAAAAAAAGGAGTCACCTTGGGGTTGCAAACACTCTCGGGTCATTTCAGGACCTTTGTTGCCTCCAACTGGGGCGGAAGAGGTGACTGGCTTTAAGAAGAGGGAGAGAGAGAGAGAGAGAGAGAGAGAGAGAGAGAGAGAGAGAGAGAGAGAGAGAGAGAGAGAGAGAGAGAAGCTTTCTCTCACGGGCTTTGTGTACCTTTCTAAGTACTGGGAGAGGGGGCATGGAGCCTTGGGGTGCCAGGGGGATCATATTATTGTCAACGAAGGATGAGTGCCCCAAGACAGCAACACTCCTCAACACTCAATTGGCATCATCTCCCTGCCGCGACTTTCTTAAAGCCCCTCTCATTATCAAGGAGGAGGCAGCAACAGTAATGGTCCTTAAGTGACTCCACTGAGCGGGAGACTTCAGAGAGGACGGTGTCCCAGGGTTTAAGTAAAGTTAGCATTGCCTTTTCATCTGGAACCCACTGCGCCGAGTCCAACTGCTCTGGTGACCCTGTGGCCTGAGCTGCCCCTTCCAGTTCTCCCCGCTGCGGCTCTGTGTACCCCCTCCCCCGGGGGCACTGTTCTAGCAGTCTGTGAGCTCCTTCACGTGGTGGCGGCCGCTCTGCCTGCCCCTCTCTTCGCGCTCTGTCGCCCGCAGACATCCCCGCCTCCCTGTCTGCGCGGAGTCTTTAATGAAGAAATAAACGCAGACCTGGGAATGACGGCCCACCCGCTCCTGGTGGGGCACTTCCCGAGTTAGGGAAGCGAATCGCTGAGGCCACTCTCTTTGTGAATCAGAGTCCTCAGCCACGCGCCCATCCCAGCCCGAGGGATGCGCCGGGCTCTCCTGCTTGCGCACGGGTCCGAGCAGGCGCGAGTGACTTGAGCTAGAGTAGCGTGGGCGATTGCGCACAGACTCTTGTTCTTTGCTAGGACAGCGTTTAGCCCTCAGGGAACAGAGGCCCTAGGGCAGCATTTCTGCACTCAAAGTCATCAGGGCCAATACTTGCCCTCCCTTTTATCCAACCCTCGTCCCCTCTGTTTGAAGGCCCAAGTCCAGGACTTTCTTCTTTTGGAAAGGTTTGCCAACCCCCAGTTCTATTGAGACTCTACCCTGCTTGTTTCTTTAAAGCCTTGCTTTCTAGCTAATTGGACCTTCTAGTGGGTGTCTCATCCCTTTATGTGCTGCTGGGGTTAGGGGTCGCAAGCGATAACAAATAGCCCTTAAAATGTTCTCACAACTTTACAAAGAATTCGGAAAGGTACATTGGGGAGAAAGAGGAGAGAGCAATGAGGAATTCTGATTTAGCTTTCGTCATCCCATGCCCTGCAGAACAGTGTAAACACTAACTTGTCAGAACGCTGGCTTTCCAGAACTGGCAATGGAGTGCCCAGTGGTTAGGAAAAAAATCCTTTATGAGAAATCCGTGGAGTTTTCAGGAAACCGCATACTCAGTGCTGGTTTCTAAAATTCTATCATTAGCCAAGTAAACAGTTTTAAATACAGATTTCTGCACAAAGTTTGGAAGTCCAAAGTAAGAGAGCTTCCAGAAAGGAAAACAGTGAGGTCTCCCCCAAAGGTTAGCTTTATTGTGAATGAATGAAGCCGTGCAAATTTAGTTGTTGACCAGAAAAGAAAGCTGTGACTGAAGTGAAAAGTGATGCTTGAAATGGAACAAACAGGTCAAGGCCAAATCCTACCTCCATTATTGTCTCCACTGGTGGCTTAAACTAAAGTCACAGACGGGGTCGTGAGTGGGGCAGAAGCTGCACTAAAGAGTTCAGCTTCCCCAGGGACCTAGGATTGTGGGGAAGTGAAGGCCTTTGAGGTACTTCACTCTTCCTCACATACCTTTTTCTTTGCCTCAGGAATTTTGGCTAAATTATTACCTCCAGAGCGTTCTGATTTTTAAAAAATTCTCCCTGAATAGTATGAGAAATTCTTTTCATTAAACTTCCTGAAAGAAACTTCTTGGGGGATGTGCTAAAAATAAGAACAAAACTGCAGACTAGCTCAGTAAATAAATATCCACATTCCTATGGAAATCCAAATCACACACAGGCCACAAAAGCACAACAAGAGCTGCAGTTATTGATGACATCATCACTCCATTTTCTTGTCATATGTCAGCAAGAATTTGGTAAACAAGAGACATTTATGAACTATTATTTCAAAGGCCTTTTCTCTTTTCTCTCCAGTTCACTTTAAGCCACACTAATTGAATTAAGTTTCTTTTTTCCAAAGCTCTAACATGTTTTAAGCTTTACTTTGACCAAGTATGATAGAAATAAAAAAGGAAACTTTATTTTTTATTTTTGCTTGTCTCTTAGGGATCTGAATGGAAATAACATCACAAGGATCACGAAGACAGATTTTGCTGGTCTCAGGCACCTCAGAGTTCTGTAAGTGTGTTCTTCCTCTGAGTCTTCATTTTGTTTTTAAGATGGCGTACTTAGTGACAATTGTATTTGTAGCTTTTAAAACTTTTCTGAAGAGAGAATTAAAAAAAAAAAGGGTTTAAGATCTTGCATTTCTTTTGTGTTCTCTTGAACAGCTTTTGATGAAATGTGTGCCTTTAAGAGTGGATGTGGGATGGGAATACGGCAGAAAGAATCTCAGATCTTTGCTTTACTCTACTCTAAAAGCCTTACACATAAAAGAATGGAAGCATTGCTTTTACAGTATGAGTAAATAACGGAAGAAATCTAATATGTTGAGGACTTAAAAATTAGCTTGGATGGCTTCACTAGATTGCTTTCTCTTAGTATTGAAGTAGAAGTGTCCCAACTTCTCTGCAAAGAAAAAGTAGAGGAAGAATTAGTACTGAAATTATGCAATCCATCTTTCCACAGTTTTTGAGGGGACGTTTATGTATCGAATATATTGATCTCAAGTTGAGTTACATTACATATATTTTGTAGCTTTGTAACTAGTATAAATTGTTACCGTATAATTATTGGAGTATTTAGTGGGTTAAATTAGCTGTGAGTTATCCAATAGTTGAGGGTCAATATTATGTAAAATTGTGTTACCCCACAGGTTTGTAAATATTTATACCCATTGGCCATATATTTTTGACTACTATTCATACAATGCTAAGTTTTAAGGATATAGTTTGGTCCTTATGCCATTTTCCAATTGCTGATGAGCATCCATAAGTCAGAATTAAACTATGCCTGAGCTGAGCTAATGAACCCCTTAGTTAGGGACACAGGTGAAATCGGTGGGGGAAAAAACAACAAAAAACAAAACAAAGCAAAAAAACAAATGAGTTTTAGAAGCTGTGGTGCAATAGTTCCCATTTTGCCCTATGTTGGAGATTAAGGTTCAGATTTTACTTTCCATTAGTAATTGCTGTGAGAAGCTTCTTCCGTATTTTTAAAAATAAACACCATGTGGTATGGAAGCTCCCCACTGTGAGTTCTTTCACCTGCTTCATTTACTGAATTTGTGGGTGACTCTCAATTCTGAGCAAAATATAATGGGAAAATGAGAATGGCTCTGCAGGTTTACAGCTGCTGAGGTGCAGCCTCCTCAGATGGCAACTTTAAGAAGCATGTTCCGCTTTGCATTTCAGTCAGCTCATGGAGAACAAGATCAGCACCATTGAGAGGGGAGCATTCCAGGATCTGAAGGAGCTGGAGAGACTGTGAGTGTTTTCAGTTCCAAGCCCATGACAACATGTCTGTATGTTTAAAACCACTTGAATGTCAAGGATTATGTCTTCAGTTTCATGGCTTAGCTTTTAAAGTTTAAGAAGAAAGGGCACACATAAGTGGTTTTCTAAAGTAAAAGCAGGGTCCCTGGGATAAGAATATGAACTTGTATTAAAGCATAAAGGTTCAGGGCTTTCCTGAGATGCTTATTGCCTTGACAGCCATTGCATTGCTCTAAAATAGATATATGTATTTGTATCTTTTACCTGTGGCTTATGCAGATCGAACAGCTGGTAATATTTGAACTTCATTTTATCTGTACTTTATAAAAAGGGAGGCTTGGCTAAGAATCTTGTAAATGACCATGCTGTTACTGTGTGCTGTCTTTGTGTGCTGATACTTTAGGATATTTTTTAAAAAGGGTTGTTGTGCATGGTTTTTCCCCTGATAGTTAACACTTGCAGCGAACATTGATAATAATGGCTACTTCCGATTAAACTACTTATGTTTAATTGGTTTATAATAACTTCTAAAATATTATTGCTGGGAAAAAATTAACTAAAGTTTATAAAGTATATATATAAAGTATATATGAGTCATCCTTCACCACTGACATTTATTCTATGAACTTTAAGCACAGATTTTGCTGTTTAAATATTATTATTTTTAGATGTAAAAATCTTATGTACATATGTATTACTTGACTTTTATTGTGTTCACAGAATATATATTATTTAGACTATATATACATGCACACATACACGCGACAAAATTTGTACCTAAAACCAGAGAAATTATAGAACTTATAATATGAAATATGATTTACAGACCTAATAAGTCTCGATGATTCAAGTTCAGTATGTTTTATTTTTAGGGCAGAAAAAAGATGTATTAAAAGCACTAATAATTGTTTTAATAAGTTCTCATGACTGCCCTAATAATCACTTTAGTAAAAATAAAGTTGATACATCTATCTAAATATGTTGTTATTTTTTCTTTTTAGCATAGTATTTATTTAGATTTATTGCGTCCAAGGACAAAAGTTAATTTTCTGTCCTTGTTTAGAGGTCCAAAATTGGCTTGTAATTTTGTGACATATTTGTAACCATGCAGACTGTGCTTTTATTGCCTCAACTAACGCATGGACATTTCTACTTTATTTTGCTATAAATGTCTGTCTATTACAGTGGGACATTATAGTGAATGTCACTGTGGAATAATATATACATTAATTTAGCTACACTGAGATTCCTTTTGAAGAAGTAAAAGCAAGTTAAATGTGTATTTGAGTTCATACCCAGCTTCTTAAATCCATACACTATCTTGAATAGATAAAAACATGGTGGAAGTGCTCATTCTTCACTATTTCATAGATATATGTCTACAGTTGATATACTTAGTGAGTAACTCACAAAGATATTTTACCCCACATATTTTAAAATGTATTAAGAGTTAAATATTCACTGGAACACTAGAAGTTTTGTTAAGAGTGTCTTCTAATCATACCAGGGACATACTACTAACTTAGCTCTGAAATTATGTTTAAATAGAAGTATTTCTCACATCACTTTCTGCAGCTCACATTCATTTGAATTGCAATTTCAACTCTTTAGGAACATAAAAACAATGCACAGTTTTTCACATTTTTAAAGGCACTTCAGAATTTCATTTGAACTTTCATCTTAAATAAATTAGCTCTTCCTAAAAATCCTGAAGATGGCACATAATCAGAAATTTGATTAGAGTTGTAAGTAGATACTTAAAAAAACTTTTACTTCCCTTTGGAATGTCACTTCATCTCAGAACAATTTTCTACTCTACAAAGACTAGGTCAGATGTTGCAGAGTAGGAGGAGGGCTTGCAATTTTTGAATGAAAACTAATATATATGCAGGACTTCTTTAAATCACCCCAGCTGTTGGCTGAGAGCAAATATTTCATATTTGTGAGGAAAAGCTGAGAAAATTCCATTTGTTTACAACTGCCAAGTCCATCTGATGGAAGTGCATTGTTATCTGACAGCCAATTCATCTCCTTGGAACTCTGGAATTCTAAGCCATTTCTTAGGAACATTGTGGATACACTTTTCAAATATTTATTTTTAAATATATTAAATACTAAGGCAGTTTTACTAAGAAATGCATTCAACACTATTGTAAAGAAAACTACTTTAAATTTTGTTCAGTTTATTTTTTAAACAATGAAAATAGAAAAAACTCACCTTTGTGAATTCCATATTCAAATTATTATACTTTATAGCATCTATCCTTATTTGATGTAGAATCATTAGTTTCACACGAATCACATGCTTTCTCACAAAACATCCAGGGGCAATGAAGAAACAGAAAAATAATCAACTGATTAATGATAAACTATCATTAATAGTTGTATAATCTACATGATTGTTAATAAGTTGGATGCAGAATTTCAAATTAAGCTCCAAATAGTGAAAAGATACATTAGATTCAGTTTGTGGTACGGTAGTCTTTCACCTAGAAAAGTATGATTTCAGTTTTTTTCTTTGTATGTAACAGAAAACAAATAATGTAAAACCCATGAACTTTATCTGCATACAATTTATGGTTCTAAGTTGTTTTCATTTTAAAGTGATACAATAATTGCATTTGTAAATATGGAAGTATTTTGTGAAAACATCAGAGTTAGGCATTTTTCATAATGTTGATGAGCTTTTAACTTAATAGAGGACAGATCTGAAAACAGTGAATAATATCTATACCTTTTTATGTGCTCAGTTTTTAATAAGTAACAGAACAAGATCACTTTAACTTAAATTTAATTAACATTATGAGATTAGAAAGACACACTTGTAAATCAAAGCACTGTAAGTAGAAAAGAAAGATATCTTTTCACTTATTTAAAGAGATGTGTTTAAAACAATGTCAGTCAAAATGGTATGATGTCCTTCCTTTCTCCTTCCCATTGGCCTCCTCCCTTTATGCTTTCTTTCTTGTTAAACCCCTTGTCTCCTCCTGCTCCCTTCTTCCCTTCCAAGCCATTCCCTTTTGCTATTGTGGAGAAAACAGAATCCAGTGATGAAGATTTCACCAGCATGTGGTTATGAATCACTGTGAATGGGATAGGTTTTAATGGAGCTTGAACCCCAGGAGCACGTGTCACTTCCTGTTGGGACAGTTGCTGCACAACTCCCAGGCCTGACATATGCAGTGCTAGGGTGTCTGGAATGTTTTGTCTCGTCACTAGTACTGTTTATCTGGAGGGGGGGGTGTGGTAGGGATCATGGAGACTACTTGTCATGCACATTGCAACACAATAGCTTCCTGTTGTTTAATAAGAAAGTTATAGGGAAATCTAATGAAGTAATTTTACCAGCTGATTCACTCGAAATCAATTAAGCAAAACCCAAAGTATATAGAAGTAAATTACAGCAGAAAGTTAGGATACTTGAAGTATGCTTTTTCTTATCCTTCACAGAATACTGAATAGCTCTGCCGTTCTCTGTTAAAAGTTATTAATTCAAGGCATACAATGTCCTACATAGTTTTCTTCAAATAATATTGCAACACAGAAAATTGCACAGGCTGCTGAAACGTGTGCTGCACACTGGCAATCTGTGTGTAGCTTTGGTCAGGCTGTGCTCCCTGAATTCTTCTCTCTGGCTTTTTCTGGCTGCCTGGGAGGACATTGATACTCGACTAGTAAAATCAGCTCCTCCCATTTAGAAAACCCCCTCATTGCATGAGTGGAACATTATTGGAAATTTTTATATAATGATGCTTTAAAATGAAATATGTTTGTTCAGCTTATGTTCGTGGTGGAACAGCATCCAGGAATAGAAAACCAACATGGCTTACTGTGGACATCACAAGTACCAAATACTCATCATTACAATAGTTACAGAAGTGGGAAGAGGTACTTTGCATGTGTAGACAGTTTTAGAGTGCTGGCTGTGTAGTGCTGTTTCAGGCTCTGCTGATGGCAGGGCAGGACAGAGAGACAGAAAAACAGAGGAGAGCTGGGATGAATGAATGACCTAGCTGATCCTGGTTTTGGGCAGCTTTTAATACCCTCTGCTGGATCACCTGTGAAAGTTACTCATCAGCTGTGCTGTTGATTGCTTGTCTAGCCACACGGAAACTCAGATCCATTCCAAAACCAGGAACATTAGACAGGAAAGACTTTCGCAGATGCTGATTTTTTTTCAATTCTCTTGTGAGATCTTGATCATATAGCTTCTTCTTGAAAATCTTCAGTTTCCTCAACTTCAAAATAGGGACCATTATTAAGGGCTGTCTCTTCTGTCAGCACTGCAACTGTCTGCTTTTTAGACAGATACTCCATTCAAACAGTCCACACTTTATTTTCTTCATATTTAATGAGATCCTTTCAGTCCTAGTGACTTTGCCGCTGGATAGCTTGCTTAAAAGAAAAAAATATCCTTTAAAAAAACACTGTGATGTAGCCATGTGAGCAATCCCAGAAAATAAGTCTGATAACTTAAATATTTTGAAGTTTCCACCAAGTGTGTAATCATAAAACTTATCACCCTTTGATTCATACATTTAGATACCTTTAGGATAAAGGCCTCATTTGAAGAAACACTGTATTTCCAGAACAATTACTTAAAAGATATGTTTTCCTCTAATATGGTATTAAATTCATCCTCTTGACATGACCATACGATTTATAAACAGGTGGCCATGAGGCTGGGAGCTGCGGCAGAGAGACTGTTGAGGGTTGTAACACAGGAGTTCAGGCATAGAAAATCCTGTAGAACAGGTCTGAAGGATAGCAGTGTCGATTCCCTGTTTGTCAGGGCTGTAGAAGACCCCTCTTCCCACTAATCCTGCAAGCTTATATGCTACCTAACACATACGTACTTCTTATTGTAAAGAAATCTCACAACGCTAATCTCCATGGCAGAGAATCCAAGTTCATCTCAAGGGACTCTTCTCTGGTATCTTACACCTTGGTTTTAAAGTCCCTGTTGTTAGCACATATTTTACAAGTTTTTTTTTTTTTTTTAAAAGAAATACATCAGAGATTGACTGTAATAAAGTAAAATGTGCAAAGCAATTGATAGTTGTTAAATACCTTGATTCCAATGCATTTCTAAGCAGTATGGACAATTTTAAATTATGTTTGCTGAGTGTATTCTTAGGAGGCTTTTTATGGGAGGGTGTTGTTACAAGTTTAGTGGGACATTCACTGCAATGTGTTTTTATGGGCACTGAAGTCAAATGGTGGTGAGACGACTCGCTTGACACTGTGGACGATTTTACAAATTCCGAGGCAGCCAAGGCTGTTTATTTTTCCCACATCTGTTTTGGGCTCATCCTTTGTGGCAGTGTTTGCTGGATGCTGTTTCCTTTATGCTTCTTCTGAAATGAGGACTTTAGTTTGCACTGTTTCAATGTATTTGTGGAAGCCGTGGATGTCAAATATTTCACATTTAGTTCTGTCTTTCATTGCTTTCAGATACCTTTCCGCTTGAATTAGGCCTTCCAGAGTGCATTTCACAGGCTCGCATAGGAGGGGGGCTTTTTTTTTCTTCTTCGTGGGCTTCACAAGTATTGTCTTATTTTCAAAACAAGTTAACAGCTGCTGGACTGCAGGGGACATTAATAGTAATGGAATCTTGGGGACAAAGAAGCTGACTTCAAGTTATAGATGTTGGAATGTCATTTTAAAAGGCTTTTTATAAAACTTTTGCCTTTCCTCTTTGTAGTATCCATCTACCCTGGAATCAGAAAGACTGCTCTAGAACAGAACCTCTGGACATTACTGTAGACTGTGATGATAATGGTACTCGTGTGGACTATCTAGCCATCCCTGCTGTGCGGTGTCTTGTGAGATCTGCTAATGCAAAGTACTCATGTACTGTTGATTGTGATGTCTAGATGCATATAAGTTCTCCCCTATCCTAAATCTGGAAACAGGCAATAAGAGAGACTTCAGAAAGCCTTGAATTGCAATACTCCCATGCAACCTTGATTACTTTGTGCCACCTCTAAAATCTTCAATTCCTTCACCTTTCAAATAACAGTTGTTATTCAGGCCAGTGTCATACAAGCGAGGCAGGAATTGGTGAGGTAATGTACACAACTTTCCAGAAAGCATGGTACACTGTGCTTAAAGAACAGCAGTTATGGATTTTCGCCCAACTTCTTTTTCAAAAGTTGACTTTAGAATGAGTTTATATCCTAAAATAAGAATATACTATATTTATCCATCTATATTTGTTACTTTCACTTTGAGTTTCTTCATGTGATCAGATGAGATGAAGACAGTGCATATTTTTTCTTATGTTTCCTTTCAGAGCCTTTCATACTCTCTTTCAATATGTAGAGGAACAGTAAGTGAAAGATGTGATCAGGAAACAGCATTTTCCATAGAAAAGAGAATGCTGCTGAAAACAATCATAAAAAACATTCAGCCTGATGATGTTACCGTTGAAAATTTAAACTGTAGTTTTGTGAAAGATAAGAGTGTTTGACTTACAAGAGTCAGAAGAATGATATTTTAAGGGGGCAAGTATAAATTTCACATGAAGCATCAAAATGGAGAGTAACTAGTCTTAGCATTGATCTTTTATGAAGAGTAGTAGAGCAATGAAACATTTTAAGGCAACATTTACTGAATTCCAGACTAGGCCTAATACTGAAATGTATTTGCAGTGATTTGTGGATACAAAAGCACGTGTTTTTCCCTAGATTTGGTGAAACTGTTTTAAGCTAGAGTTTTGAATCAGATGAAAGGTTATCTTGAGATAAGAATATTAATTGAGCTGATATAGAACTTGAGGAAGGTAAGATACTATAGCATCCATCAAAGGATAAATCACCAGAGCAGATGGGAGATAAAAAGAGTCTCACTCGTGGTCCAGGTAGTTGATCATCAGGACTTGAGAGATTCAGAGGCCTGTAGTGTTCTGATAGCTCTGAGATCACTTATTCATCTGAAAGTCGTACTCAGAAATAGCACATGGCATAGATCTAGGACCTTTAATTATCTCTAGCCTAAGAAAAAAATGTCTCAAAGAAACATAGCAGACACATCTTTCTGAAAGCATGAATCACCATCCAGAGAATCCTTAAATGGTCCTTGCATCTTGTGAGCAAACTGTTTCCCAGGGCGATGACACAGAACCAGTGTGATTATACTCTATCATTTGTCCCTGGGCACAACTGAGTCTTTTAACAGAGAACCTTGTGTGCCTCCCATCAATAATCATATGCAATGCCCTTCCACTGTTTTCATGTCCTGGGACTATCACTTTAAATGCCATCTCATTTATATTGGAGTTCACATGCTGACTCTCTCCTAAGTCACTATGATGCTTTCTTTGTGGTATTGAGACAGGGTTGCTTTTTCTCCAGTCCTTTTCTGGACTTTTCTGTGGTTGTTTTGTATTCTAATAGTCTTTAAAGCAATTGTAGGTTTTTAAATGTGCCCTTTAAGAATTTCATTTCTGGCATTTACAAGAATCTTTACATTTAAATATTTCATTGATCTTGAAGGAGTCTGGTGACTTTTGATTGAAACACTTCTGTCCATTTAACCTTATTACTGATGGAGAAAAACAGGAACCAAACATAGACTCTTCTTAAAAAAAACCAGAAAAGCTAAATTTTCAATTTTTGCCTCTCTATAGTCTACTTCCTTTAGTATGCCTGGCACTTTGGGAAATATTATCTTGCCTCATGTTTAAAACAAAATATATCTTGACTAGCTTAGACAAATTCACTTCTGTGAGAAATAACTGAATTCATAAATTATTTTTATTAATATTATTAGTATGTGTACGTGCATGATTTATGTATGTGTGTTTGTGTGTATGCCTGCCCACACAAGGAGCTCCGTATGCTATGGTGTGCATGTGGAAGCTACTTTTGGAACAACTTTTGGATTGTTTTATTATTCTCTTATGCACATTGGTGTTTTGCCTGCATGTATGTCTGTGGGAGAGTGTCTGGTCCCCTGGAACTGGAGTTACAGACAGTTGTGCGCTACCATTGAGGCTTTGAGGTTTTGAGAATTGAATCTAGGTCCTTCAGGAAAAGTCAGGTGCTCTTAATCACTGAGCCATCTATCCAGCTTCTCCATCTATGTTCATAAATGTTCCAGGAATCAAACTTGGGTTGTCTGTCTTATATTTTTGGGTGGCAGGCACCTTATCCACTGAGCAATCTTGCCAGGCTCCCACAGCTAGTGTCTTTTAAAAATTAAATTACACTCCTTTTCATTTGATTAGTTCAAAGTTGTTTAAGAAATAGATTACATAAAGCTGTGGTGTTCTCAAGGAAACTTTATTCTGAAGCATTGGGGAAAAACAGCAATGGTAAATCTTAATGTATGGAATCACATCACCTGAAGGCAAGTCCTAACTCTACTTTTGGGCTGTAGACTCTCCCCAAACTGCATGGAGTGTTGCTTATTTGTTAGGATACTGGGGCCAGTGAATAAAGTAATCCACATAGCTTAATTCATATTAGATCTTGTTTGTGCTGTGAGTTAAGAACCACTGGGAATGTAAAAAAGATACAATTAAGAGAAAGACACTACATGTACCCTGGCTTAACTATCTACTTTTTCATAATATATGAAGTTTTGCTAATGTATTAAAAAGAACTTTAGAGAAAAGCTACCAGTTACTTGTATATTGCATTTTTAAACTACATTGAATTCCTTCTGCTCTTTAGATGATGCTGTCAATATCTGGTTGGGAGAGGAAGAAGGAAGGGCAGACTTAGGGTACATGTAAGCATTTTGGATGATGGGGATTTGGTTAGCTGGATAGTGAGTGGTGCCTCAGGGAGTATACAAAAGCAAAGTGGTCCCGATATCAAGTGAATAGACTTGGTCCTCACTGCACTGTATCAAAATGCAAAGAGAGCAGTCACTTCTCATTCAACACAACAAGAAGCTTTTCAATGCCAGAAATGATTGGGGAGTGCAGAACGGGAACAAGAGATTGCTTTGTCTTCTAATACAGTTCAAACCTAGTGAGTGCCAGAGAAAGAAGAGGGAACACAGAGATCGGGTCTTCATATTTGAGGAGCTCACGGTCCAATGGGAAAGAGACCAGCACATGAGTCAATCTAATGCAGTGCAAGGGAAACTTACCAAATGCTTTGGGGACACAGCCAATGGAGGTATGGAGTTTACAAAGGATAGCTAGAGTTTCACGGAGGATATAAGAAAGCACTGTTTGGTGGGAAGGGAGAGCTTTCTATGGACAGCTGCCTCTTGCAGGGTCTTGTTTTGAGGCTTGAAGTAACATGCCCCTTCAGGCTGAAGAATCAGTTGAGCTCTGTTCATCCAGTGATTGGAATATGATTAAGAGTCCCATGTCTGTCATTTTAGAGATCAGGAGGTGCATTTTGTGTACACATCCTCCAAAGAACTCCTGCTCCCTGGGAAAAAAATTCTTATCATCACTAATTACAGAACGTGATTTCTTTAATGATGCTTGAATGATATTTTTTCCATGCTTGTGAATATTTTTAAAGGCGCCACCATAACAAAATCACAGTTAATTTGTTTAAAGTAAAAATGATGGATGTGGAAAGTACTTTTCCCTCTGAATCATGAAAGAAAGAAAGAAAGAATTTGGTTTCACTTTAACTTTATTATGTGGTTCATTCATAAAAATTAGTGCACGTGTGGGAGTAAATCCAGCCTTTCAACACTGATTTTCCACTTTGCCCTTTATGTACCTTGGAACACATGGTGTGAATTTTATTAAGGGCTGGTATGGGCTCTGTAGATGAGCAGCGTCCTAACAGTTCTAATGGCCCTTACTACCTTCCGTTTACCTGTTCTGTAGCTCACTTAAATGTAGACCCTGCTTTCAGATTTTCCTTTCAGGCAAAGAAAAATGCCTATAGCCACTGCTTGGATACACGGGTTTACAAGTATAGAGGTTCTGGATACAGGTCGTCATGCCTTAGGGTAACTTGGAGAAAAGACTCACGCATCAGCTGCCTCTCTTAGAAAATGCAATCGCTGGTCTCATTCCTGTCTGCTGGAGACTAAGTTAGTGTCTTCTTGATTGTACCTGATGAGACGTTAGTACATCAGGACAACATTAGCGTCTATCCTGAAGACATAACCATGTTTCTCCCTTTCTCAAGGTGACATTGGTCTTGGAGGCCAAGCATCTTATATTTCATTTATATATATATTTCCCATTAGTCACTCACCAATATATTTAAATTTGGGAGAAGCAGAACAGAGGGCTGTTAATATTCAATTGATTAAAGTATTCACATATAACAGGTAGGGTTGTATTTTAAGTATATCAATGACAGAGCTTGCTCATTTTCTCTAATAGGTGGGCACTCTCTCCTAGCAAGCTCAAGAATAGGTAAAGTTTTCTTACCCAAAACATATACATCATTTAAAAAATAAAAGCAGTGTAGCCTTAGGAATAGTATATAACCACACAGACAGTAATTCAATTCAGTAATAAGTTAAGAGTTATAGATTGGGGTGTGAGTTTATTGTATTTATTCTGATTTTAATTATGGGGAAAAAGTCTTATAGACACTGTCTCTTGCCCAGCTCCCAGTTAAATGAATAGGCAATAAAACTGAAATTCCTATCTACTGTTCCTTGCCTGAAAGTTTTGGCCATTTGAGAATGTACAAATTCTTTTTAATATAGTTTACTATATTAATTTTATCTATCCTCTAGTGAAGTTGAGTCTGAATCAGGAGATCCTAGTCCATCCTGTGTGTACTGCTTGTCTGATGTTTCCAGTTGAGAATCTAGGTCCGGTACTCATCATCTGAAGAATCCCGATGGAAAGTTGTCTTCTGTAGCATGTAACAAGGTGTCACCATATACCAAAAGGTGTAACTCTGTAACAATAGCTGTAACTATGTAACAAAATGTATAACCATGTAACAAAAAAGGTGCAACTATGTACCAAAGGTCTAACTATGTACCAAAAGGTGTAACCAACTTTTGATTTGCAATGTTTAGAGTCTCTTGAATGACATTCTATTCTTTCTAGAAATGCAGGACAAAGCATAACACTATCAAAGCAAAGCCTCATTATTACTTATTTTCTGTGTAATATAAGCTCTGTTTTTTTTTTCTCTCTGTTTTCTCCAAAGGCGGTTAAACAGAAATAACCTCCAGTTGTTTCCTGAGCTGCTCTTTCTTGGGACTGCGAAGCTCTACCGGCTGTAAGTAGACACAAGTGCTTGCTGTTGCTTTGGGTTGACCTTCTGTTTTATTAATAGTGTTGTGGGTGTCTTCTTGCCCTTTCCTGGAATCCATGCGTTCATAGATTCCTAGATTGAAAGTTTGCCCTTTTGATTTCTGAAAGAAATAAAAGATCATCAGTAGATCTAGTGGCTTTGTTTTTGGAGCATTTCGTGGTTTAAGTGTGTATTATTGCAGTTGCTTTATTCTTGGTTTTTGTTATGGGGAGATACAGAGGTTTGCCTAGTGCTCAGTGGAAACTGAATTCGGAAAGATGAAAAAAACCCTGCTACTTTTAAGGAAGTTGACAGTGTTTCCTGTACAGTTGCAGTTCTTTCTGCCAGATTTTTTTGGGTATTGTTTCTTAACATGGCAGATAGTGTTTATTAGGTTGTCCATACTATCTATCTAAGGCAGTTAAAGCTGTATATACTCTCATAAGTGTTTCTGTTGAAGCCACAATTACAAACTCTGCAATGTGAACTGCTGGAAGCAAGGCTTTCACATCAAAATATCTCAACCTCAGAGCCTGTTAGGGACATTGTTCTTTTAAAAATCACATTGTGAATAGTAGGTGAAATCAGTTTTCCTCCCAGGAATGCTTGTTCACTGACCTAATATGTAATAGTGAAAACACATTTATGAAAGCTTTGAAAATTAGATTTTTCCAGCTGTATACATGGTTTTTCGCAGATGGCAAATACACTAGAAGTGTTGGAAAAAATAAATAGCAATGATTATCGATGTTCATGTATGCTGTGAAATGACGGCTGGGATATATAGAGTAAGTTGTGTGGAGTGGCCCCACCTGGATCCCGGGGAAGTACCATATGGAAGTGTTTGTAGGGAAAGTGAACACATTGCTGCTTTCCAAATTTGAGTGTGTAGCCAAAGCTTTGTAGCCTACAAGTTCAATATTGTTATCAGTTCCAGAAGTGCGTATGTGTGTGTCGGGGGTCCTCTCACACTCACCCCTACTGGAAACAGAATATCTGCCAGGTCAGTTCTCCTGATACCTCATTTCACAAGCTAAAGATCATTGCCAGCTGAGTCCCCACAGCTTCTTTTTCCTGATGTCGCTTCCCCGAGGGAAGCCAGAATGACTGGCTGCATTTCTCATGTTTGTGAGCTCTGCTGTTTAATGGGTCCTATTCAAGTGTGCTTTTAAAAATCAAAGGGACTTCTCTTAACAAATAATCTCTAAGGGCTATTTTTCCTAAGGAAGTAGGATGTAGCTTGCTTTTATATATATATACATACATATATATATATATATATATATACACACACACACACACACATAATATTTAAATCATTGTACTTAGTGTTGTAATGGCCAGGTTTGTTTTTTAATAGTATCCCTTCTCTGCTTTAATTGTTGGGCACTTGCCAAAACTTATAAGAACTGATTTTGAAGCTAATGTCCAATGCTCTTGCTAAACTGTCACTTTGCTAACAGTGTTCATATAAAAACAGCACACAGTACCTTTGGAATGTTTCTTATGTACTGCAGAGATGAGCTTAAATGGAATGTTTGTTGTCTGTTATTAGTTGTACTATGAAAAATGTATGACGTGACCACAGTACTCTCTCTGAGAAATAAGAGTGTTCGATGTTTTCTCTAGAAGTGCTTGGATTGATTTTCTGAGTTTTTTGGATGGCTTAATGCATTGTGGAAGTCCCCACAAGAAATTATACAGTTTGGCATTCAGACCTCTTTGACAATATTACAAAGTAGAACAAAAGAGTTTTCCCCTTATATTTTAAGATTTTGTACTTTTCTGAACCTTTTATGGGATGGGACACATGAAAGCTGTGGTGAGTGGATTAAGAGAGATCAGGCTCTGTGACAAGACTGAGACAAAGCTTTCTAATTACTTGAAGGCGTGTTTAAAAGGGGAAAGGAGAGATTAGAAAATGTGCTTGGGATATTTATGTGTCTGTTTGACCCAAATAATTTCCCCCAGAGAGTATACACGCTAATAATTTTGAGTGTTTATATCTACAATTATAATAAGGATGTACATCTTGTGATTCCTAAACCTAGCCCTTCATGGCATCATGGTTAATATTTGATGGTTGACATTTTCTTTAACTAGAAATGTAGAGGTTTACTTTCCTTTCTTCCCTTCCTCCATCTCTCACTTCTTCCTATCCTCCTTCCCTCCCTCACTTGTTCTTTCCTTCCTTCCTGGCTTTCGTTTCTCTCTTCTTCTTCTTCTTTTTTCATTCTGTTGGCTAGGGTAACCTAGAACTTACAATGTAGCTCTTGCTTGCCTCAAACTGTGGCAATCCCATTGACTCAGCCTCCTAAATGTTGGGAACAGGGAAATGTGATTTTTGTCTGCACATTCAAATAAGAAATATTTTTTCTTTTAAACTGAGGACCCTGTGCTTCACAAGAATTAGATAGATGTGGATACATTGTTACCATTTGTATTTCTCTTGAGAGGAAAAGAAATAAACCACATGTGACTAGATATTTAATGATACTGAAGTCAATAGAATTAAACAGCCAGCAGTAAGAGTCTTTAGCAAGCAGAAAGACAAAAGCTTCGAAATCTGACTACTACATTAGAGCTAGTATACCTATGAAAGCCAAGGACATAGGCTCATTGTTTTTAATCCTTCATGTGATACAGGTGTCTAGTTACTCACCTGAAATGAATATTGAAGTAGATAGAAAAATGTGTTCAAATCCTTTGAAATGCTCCTTTAGAAATGAATCATTGTATAAGAAGTCTGAGTGAGAAAAGACACATAGAATTCTGACAAATAACAGGGAAAGAATATTAGTATAAAGAAGATATTTGACTAATTGTTTCATGTGTATATTAAGAGAAATCATTGTTGCCCAGCACTTGTATAATTTTTCATAAATGATAGGAATTAATATATTAACCTTTTTACTTATTTCATACTTTATTTAATATATATTCACTAAATATTACCAGCCAAGATCATTAACCAGTTTAATATATAGTTTATAAGCTGGTATTTGATTTTAGTATTGTTTGCTTAGATGAAAGTTATTTTTGATAAATTAGATATTATACAGATTTCTTTGAGTTTTTGTCATGAGCAATCACCATCTGACTTCTGACTGAAAATGAGATGCCAGGCACACATGCATTTTGTAGACTCTAACAGTGATATAAAAGAAAAAGAGTGCACACTGTATATGAGTTATGATTTGACATGGTTGATTGCTGCTAGCGGCCAAACATGCTTTCCCTTTGCTGTCTGCTCCAATTTCTCTTTGGAAGGGCTGAGAGAGCACTGCATGTTCAGGTCAAGATGTTTGCTCAGAAATAGTAGTACACTCACAGCTGTGTTGGCTGGAGCAGGAGACTAGTTTAAATAGCATTACCATTTATCCAGTCCATTAACAGAACTCTGTAAAATAATCCCAAGTCTGTGTAAACTACAGGACAGTGTAATAAAATTACAAGCACTTGTTGACAGATTGAAAGTGTAAGTAAAAGGAAAGCGAAGGGTGATAGGGTGAAGGTTCAAAGAGACAGCACAGAGTTTTCCTAACTTCTACAAGGAGATTCTTTCCTCCCCTCTGTTCCTCCTGTGATGCTGAGGTTTTGCGTTTTTATGATCCACCTAAGAGTGAAGGAAAATTCTTTTGAGGGCAATCTGGAGCTAGTTAGCTGAAACAGAGTGTGGTGAATTTTCAAGAGGTTGGGCACTTTAGGACTGAATCCAGTGAACAGCTTACACAAATCTTCCAGATAAGCCTGTCCTTCAAGGCAGTTTGCAAGTGTGCGATGCGCCACTTCCCATCTGAGTTTGCAGCTGCTTATCCAGGCTCATTAGAGAGGAATTTCATTGATGGTACCATGGATGAGCATGTGGTTGTAAATGTTTGTTTTGTGGTTTTCAGTTTGTTTCTTTGATTATTACTATATTTGCCAAGACATCTAAGTTTGCATATCCAAGGCACTTTACAGAAACTCATCTTTCTCTAGTATCTTTCTAAATCCAAAGAAAACAATCAACAAATAAATTCTACCTTTCTATTCTCCAGTGGCACACTGTATTACACTATTTTTGAATAGATGTTTTATTTGTGATTCTGAAGTGTAAATTATTTCTCAAGAAATTTGAGGACAACCAAATTTCCTGTGATTTTGAATGTTAAAGCAAAAACACCCTTTTAAATGGGTTAATAATTCTTTTTTTTTTTTTTTTTGGTTTTTTTGAGACAAGGTTTCTCTGTGTAGCCTTGACTGTCCTGGACTCACTTTGTAGTCCAGGCTGGCCTCGAACTCACAGCGATCTGCCTGCCTCTGCCTCCTGAGTGCTGGGATTAAAGGCGAGTGCCACCACACCCGGCCAATAATTCTTACTAGAGATAGAATTTTTACTTCTTAAATTGATTGGTCACGTAGCAACTCTTGCCTAAAAAATTCTCAGATTGTCAAAATACTTTCTGATAACTATAGTCAAGGGAAACTTTTAAGAAAGGAAACTTCATGGCTTTGTTTTTCTTGTTGTTTTATTAAAGGTAACAATTTAGTTTCTCTAATGTAACAAACACACAGCTAGGCTGTCTGTATTTCATTTTTCCTCACTTCCATCCCAAAAGACTTCATTGCTTTTGATAGTTTCCAGAAAAGGGGGTATACTCTTATAAATGAGTATTTTCCTTTTTAAAAAAATTCTTTTTTTACATATAAGTGTATATTATTATACACACATGAATATATATATGAACAATCAGGGATTCAATCAGGGATTCTATAAATGTTACATTCATAGTGTTTTGGCTATTTGTATTTGGCAGCCTTGAAAAAAACATCTTTCCTAACTTGGTGAGTCTAAAATTCTGAATGTACAATAATATCTATCATATCTGATCATTATCAACTTAAAACATCTATCTAGACCTGAAAATATCTTAACCCCTAAACAACTAAGCTTAATTGTAAAACTAAACTATCTGGTCTTCAGAACCATCAGAGACTTGAGAAGGAATAAAATGGGAAGATGACAGAGACAGTTTGCTACATGAGAAGTCACCCAAAACTCTCTATAACGTTGGAGCATCATCTTCGGCCTCCTGGCCTAGCATATCTCACAGACAATTTTGTGAGGCAGGAACTATTGAGGACTTGCTTACCTTGTCTTGGCAGAGTTTGGCCGTCGACTCTGCCTGCATCCAAGCTTGCCCATTTTTAGGCAGAATACTTTGAAAGTGTTATTGCAGGCTGCTTAGGATAAGTCAGTTATACATGTTAATTGTTAGTCAATCAAATCATGATCATGTCAATTACTAGTCTATTTATATTAGAAGAATATACATCCTAGGTTTAACAGATAGATATGATTCTATAGAGAGATAAGGTAAAATAGTTAGATAAAATCTTCAAAAACCTCAGAGACCTTCATAATATAGCATTTAAAGCTGATTTTATTATTTTAAAGATTCATTGACAATAAGACAAGTTAAATCCTGACAATACCCAGCCTACCTCAAAGATGATGAGCATCAAAGAGCCTCCTTATGGAGATGGCTTCAAATGTGGCAAACCAGCCACTGGGCAAAATGTCCTCATTTGAGTTACTAATAAGTGTTTTTAAATTTAGAAAACTAAAATATTTATATTTGTGAATTATAATCTAAGTTTTATTTTACAATTGTGTATATCAATACTCTCCATGAATATATTATGGAAAAACATAATATCCCCAGGGTCTAGTGTGAGACTCTAGACTTGTGAGGTCTCAATAACTGATGTACTAAATTAAGCCTCTGTTGGGTTCCAGGTTTGCAACTTGAATGAGCAAGTGATAACTCTGGGAAGGCATTATGAATTATGGAGAACCAAATTTAATTTAAGAGATAACTTGACTAATTAAATGTTTGGTTCCCTTGGGTTTTCTAAACATCAAATGGTTTCAGTAAACACAGTGTGATCAAAATACTTTTTGTTGTTGGTGTCGTTCATTTAAGCAAAATATACCTTAGTTTGAGGCAACTTTATCCTTATGTACGACTAACCCTGTTTTGGCATATCAAGAGAGTCTCATTAGGATTCTTGTAGTCAAGTATCAAAGCAGGAAGTGACAACAGTGGAGCAATGTAAAAATTCCTCTTGAATTAATTTCTGCCAGCTCTGATTAAAGTGTGGGCCACTAGAGGTGTCAGGTGCCATAGCTTCCTGCTTCATTTTACTCTTGGCCTGTTTGCCCCCTGCCACAATAAATCCGACTTTGGTTGTGCAGGAATTGCAGGTTACAGTTGCTACGGTTACCATTGTTGAGACTGGCATCATTACTCTTGGAGGGAGCCACTGCGATGGCTACTGCTGACTTCCCTGCTGAGGCTGTCTGCGGGTCTCAGGTGCCCAGTGTGAAAGTTCTGCAGAAAGAGGCCCATCTGCCCTGTCATCCACATGGGGAAATGTGTGCGTTTTGGATTGAAACTTTGCTGAGGGATTCGATTGACTCCTTATGTTTGAAAACAAAGAGCTGGATGAACAGAAATTATATAAGTGTTAACTTCTGGTGATTAAAATGGCAGCCCTTTATTTCTTATTAAATAACATATTAGTTGTTTTTACTTGGCATAGCTCTGGTTTTGCCACTTGAAAATAGATATAGATAGTAATTTAAGTTTAAAAGATTGCCATTATGTAGTTCAAATACTTATTTTTTAAAAATATGTGAGTTCGAGGCCAGCCTGGTCTACAGAGTGAGTCTAGGACAGCCAGGGCTACACAGAGAAACCTTGTCTTGAAAAACTCGAATAAATAAATAAATAAATAAATAAATAAATAAATAAATAAATGGATTTATTTTTTAATTAGTTTATTTACTTGCTGTCATATTGAGTCATAGTCACAATGTGTAGCCCTGGCTGGCCGACAGTACTGGTCAGGAACTGTGGCACTCTCCCTGCCTCAAGTTTCCCAAGTGCTACCATGGTTAATAGGAGAGTGACACCATTCCAGGTAGCAAAGATTAAATTTTAAGTGTGTGGAAAAGTAAAAGGACATAAGGGTACCTATACATAATTCAGAATAACCACTTCCACCTGCCAGCAAAATAATGCTATACAAATTACTTAACAGAACCATTTCTGATTTTTTAAAATCAACATATTATATAAGGAGTTATATTTTACAAATAGAATGAAATTAAAGACTGTAATTAAAAGTTGTCCCAGCTTGGTGTTGATAGTTTTTCCCTTCTAAGAGGTAGCTAAAAGCTTTGTTGTTGGTGATGAACAAATTTCTGTGGCACCTGCCCAGTGGATGCTGGCTGTGAAATCTACAACAGTGTCTCCAGCATCAGATAGCCTAGAGCAAGGAGGTTGTTCAAAATCTACTTACAAAATGTTTGCATTGCCCATGCAAATGCTTTTTTTCCATTTTAATTAAATATTTTAAAATATCTATTTATATTATTACACATATATACAATAAACTACCTACAGCAAGAAGAAGCATGAAACAATCAGGAATTATATTAATGTTACATTCACAGTGTTTTGACTATTTGTATTTGGCAGCCTTGAAGAAAACATCTTTCCTATCTTGGTGCATCTAAAATTCTGAATTACATCAACATCTATCATATCTCATCATTATCAATTTAAAACATCTATCTAGACTTAAAAACATCTTAACCCCTAAACAACTAAGCTTAATTATAAAACTAAACTATCTGGTCTTCTCTCTGTACACTCAGATAATTAATTTATTCCATGCAAATGCTTTTAACTACAGCATTACCTCCACCCATAAGCACCCATGGTATTCTGCACTGGGTTTGGAGAGTACTGTAATATGAAGGGAATATTTGACATGACAATATTGACGTGACATGAGGTGGTTTTGTACCTCAGCTTTTACTGATATGTAAATTAAAACCTATGGAGTTCATTTGATAATCACAAGGTTTTCTGAAGCATGCGTTTAAATTTGTGGTTTACAAGTCAAAACCTCACCATATATACATATTTGGTTAACTTTTTAGACCTTGATTAGAAATCATTAAATTGTCATAGCAATCTTGAGATTGTAATTGCGGAACTAGACTCTACACGGATTTTATTCCTAGATTTACATGCTGAAGTAGTTTTAATGTATGTACATGTTTGCATTATATTTCCAGTCATTGAAGTCAACTTGATTTGCCGTAGGAAGATGGTGAAGTGCTGTACAGATTACGTTGGATATTTGGGGCTCTTTTATCTCTGGAAGCCACTTGCTTCGAGAGTGAGGTTTTCTTGCCTGTGAAATTGGGAGGATCGGGTTATCTACTCTCTGGGGCATGTCACAAGTGGAACATTGTCAGCTTCCAAGTAAGGTAGCAACTCTGCTTCTCTAGTTATTAACATCTCATTGCAAATGTAATGAAGATAAGAATCACCGAGATGTCCTGCCGTTCTCCCTCCATCAGACAGGTTCATGATGCTGTTGCTCCACCTTGTACTCCATCTTCAGTTCAGTAACTGGTAAATGTGCAAAGCCCCCTGAGTCAATGCTAACATCATGCGCTGACCCTAACTGTGCGCCTGGACCATTTTACTTTTCTTGGCTGCAGAAGGTGTATCCTGGCCCACAGTATTCTCTCACTCCCAGTTGACGACTAGCATAGTTTAAATCTTCATACATAAGATGGATAAGGAAGGGAGGGAACAAGTTTGCTAGTGGACATTTAAATTACTGTTTTAATAATGTGTCTTTCTGAATGAGAAAGTGAAGGGGAAATAGATGCCGAGTAAGTCTTTCAAAAACATCAGAAAAGGTTCTAAAGATGTCCCCAAGATTCACTTCACTTCCTTAGTTTAGTGCCTTTTTAGTACTAGTGAAAATGGCTATTTTAATTAAAACAATATAGTATTTCACTCACATGTCTTTTCTGATACATTTATGGTAATAAAATGTGGGCATTGTCCTCTGTATTTCAATGTGCATGTGTGATTTCTGTAAAATGTACTTTCAAGATACTTGTTTTTGAAATAATGCAAACTATTTAGTGCTTTGAATGTAAGCACTGATTTATTATGAAATGTGTTGGTGTCAGAAGATATTTTTGTTTCCCTCTGTTCTTGTCCTAATGCTGGTACTTCTCAGAGCTCACATCCTCAGAGAAGTTATGAGGATGCTGTGTGTGTGGCCTTAGTCACCTGTGCCTCGTAAACACACTAGTTGGTCATTTTTGACTTCTTTCTGGGGGGTTGATCTTGAACTATTTTGTCAAATTGTGATTTAAGAAATCTTTGGGCTGAAGATAGAAGTATGAGTCTCAGAAAAAGAAGTGATACAAAAGAAAATGAAAAGAAGAGAGAAGAAAGGAAAGAAGGAACGAAGAAAGAGAAAAAAAAAAAAAGAAAGAAAGAAAGGCTTGCCTTCAGGTCTGCATCATCCACCCGCGGGTATTACATTGTTGTGTAAAATGTTATTAGGAGAACATCTGTGCTTCTTGAAATGACCCCAAATAAATGTTTATTGCTGAGTTTAGCAACTTGATGTGAGTATTTTTTAAAAAAATCTGAAAGAAAGGAGAAATAAGTAAGTCTGGAAAAAGACTGGAGGAAAAATAGTTTTGCCCCATCACAGTAGGTTTCCTCTTCAAGTGAAAGATTAAAGCTTGGTGTGAGTGGCTGGGAGAAGCGAGGAGAAGGGTTGATTGCTGCCCCTCCAACCAGTCCAATTGATTGAGGGGGGAAAAAGCCTAATTTAAAGTTCTGTTTGTTCTATGTCTTAAACCACCAGACTTCTCCTTTAGGACTGAAGGAATGCTCCAGAGGAAAAGAATCCAAGGATAAAAAGTCATTGCAAGCCAACAATTGTTCCTAATCCTCACAAAATGCTAGAGAAATTAAATTTATTCTTTATTGCTCACACTGTTACCTAGGTCACTAGGCGATGGGAAAATTGGACTGGGAGTCGAGTAGGCGCGAGCTTTGTTTTGTGTCTGCTGCTTAACCTTAGACACGACAAGGCATCACAGAGTGTTGTGGGAACTGAGTTCAGAGCTTTTACACCAAGACTTTTATTACCCTGGATTTATAACAAGCTGTGCTGTCAGGAGATGAACACGTTGTGTGTACATTGCAGTGTTAAATGATCATTTAATTAACACCTAAGGGGGAAAAACCTTGTGAAATTCTTAGCAGCTCTCACTGTTGGTTTCCTGGGAGGTTTTAATATCCGAGTTTCATTGAAATTTCTTTTTCTAAGTAGAGACACAATAGAAATGATAAACTTTTTAAGGAAGACAAACAGTTTAACCTTGACCCCCTTTTTCTGTAATAATAATTGAAATTCAGTTTTCAGTCTGGAATGCTTGTTTATAAAAAGAGTTTTAGACTAATAATTTAAAATGCATCTTAATTAAACATTTTGTATATCAATTTATAAATTTGTAAATGCATATTTATCAACTTTGAATTATAAACTTTTAGTTATAAAATAATAGAAATTACCAATATGTATAAATATATAAACTTATTTAAATTTCCTTTTAAAATTTTGATTGCAAAGCAATGAAATTTACCAATCAACCTTAATTAGATTGATAAATTTGGAGTGCTGTTTTAATTTTTATTTTTTAAATTAAAAAGGCTTTTCCTTATGTCACTGTATTTGTATTGTTTTATAAGTCTGGCTCAGAATAGGCACTTGGAGACTAGAAAGTTCTATGGGAAAAAGTACATTATTATATTATTTTTTGCAGTTACTTTGGAAACAGATACTGTTCTGATGGAAGTTATATATAGATAATAGAGCAGGATAATGCCATTAACCTGAGAGTTTTAAATTACTTCATTAAAATATCGAGTGCTCTCAGATATCTAATTCTCTCTTGTTCTTTTATGAGACAAGTGACTAAAAAGGAATGGTCTTCTGCAATATCGTAACATGGAAAATACAAAGTGTACTGTCAGGAGCTTCTATAAGCTCACTGACACTTTAAAGACACATTTAAAAATGTACATCATCTTCTTTCATTTTATCTAGGTATGAATCTCTGATTTGAACTTTTTTGAAAATTTTAAGGTATTCACCAGATTGCATAATGGTAAAGTATACTCACATTTTCTAGGAATTACAATACTATCATTGTATTATATATTATATTTTTTCTTTCTTATATATTTTATTTCTTATATATATATTTTCTTTCATATATATTGTAGTTTTTCTTTCTTTTCATGTTACAAACTTATTTTGTTTATTATTGTTACCTGTAGAGGTTACACAAACAACATTTGGAGTTGGTTGTTTCTTCTTCATTTTGATGCAGCATCTCTCTTGGTTGTTGCTGTTCTGAGTGCTCCTGGGTGCGGGCCTTTGAGCTTCCTGGTGGACCCCATCGTCTTGGTCTCTCCTTTCTGTGCCTTGAGAGAGCTGGGTTACAAATGTGAGCCGCTGCATCAGGCTTTCTGCACATTCTGATGACTGAAGTCAGGGTCTTGGGCTTGTGTAGAAGACATTACTTTATGACCTGCCGTATGGAATCTAATGAGTTTATTTTTTCTAAGTTCACTTTTAATTCTTGCTGAAACAACAACAACAAAAAAGATTATCTTTGTCTACCCACTTTTTAAAAATATATAATCCCAGGCAGGTTTGGAACTCTGAGGCAGAGAAAAGGATGCTGTTCAACTTCTGATGCTTGGCTTCTGCTATTAGACTGCAGGGATTCCATATAGTTATGTGGTTCTTGGGATGCAAGCCAGAGACTCAGACATGTGGGGCAAGCACAGTATCATTGGAATCCAGTTGCTTAACCTATTTTATTTTAAATCTAATATCTAAAAGTAAACCTACTTCATGAATTACTCAGTGTTGAAGACCATGAGGCTGTAATGCTATTAAAATCTCTTAGTAACCCTACTTTGAACAGAGATATATCCTTATTTTTAAAAAAAACCCTGCTGAGCATTATTTGCTTTGAGGTTTTATGGCTTTCTTATTTCTATCAAGAGTCAATGTTTCTGCATTTCTTTAATGCACACCTATTTCTTTTTTCTTCAGTATTAATTTATTTTCTCATATTTTACGCATTAGAAACTTACAATTAAGAAATGTTTAAACATTTCTTTCCTTGGTATAAAAATCCATCTTTTAGTTGAGGAAGCCAGAATAGCTAAAACATAAGAGTGGAAGAGAGACAAAACTTGAGTATTAATATAGTGGCTATCTAGTATATAAATTATGGGGTTTATTCTGTCACCTGCAATTCCAGAGTGGCCAAGGGGTGGGCCTAAGGATTAATAAGGCATAGATTAAGAAGTAGATAATTGAGAAAAATAGTTTGTGAGTTTTAATATTGCTTGGCAAAAAACTATTTTGTGGAGTCATAAGAAATTTAATTTTTCTAGACAAAAAACTTACTTTTACACTGAGAAAATTAGCATAAATCTATTACACTGAGAAAGTCATGGTTAAAATTCTATGTATTAGCTATATTGAAACTGTTTGTAAATCTAAAAAGAGAGAGCCTATTTTCCTTTCAGGCAATCTCAGTTTGTGCCCTAAAAAATAGAAATAATTATTATATATGCAATTATGGTGTAACAGATGAACTTGACACTTGCTCAGGGCATAGGATATCCAGCCACACTCTATACTGTCCCTGGCAGAAGTTGTTTTACATAGAATTAGGTTCTATACTGTATCTATTCCAGGCTTTGAATACTTATTATTTTTGAGTTTTCCATTGTTATCACTATCATGGCTGCAAGCAGAACCCCAGGGCAAGCAGTAATGCTTTTGCTACTTAGAAATTTCCAGCACATTTTAGGGCTCTTACCGCCTCGTTAAAACAGAAGATAGATCATTTCTCCTCCTCCATTAAACTTCACCTCCATCAAGCCTTTTCCAATATGGAGCTCTCCAGCCCCTCACCCCTGTCCCTTGTTATAACCTAATAGTTAAAAGTGCAGACTCTTTACTTGAGTTAGTGACGAGATGATTTAAGGTGTAATTTTGGGAAGGTTATTCAGTTACCAGGCCTCACTTTCATGTATAAAGCTTGGATATTTTTAGAACATACATTATTATGTTGTCTGAAGCAAATTCTTCATTAACAACATACTGCAATGTGTGTATATGTGGTGCCTGGAACAGTAAAGCCTGTATAGTTATCATGTGTTGCTTTCTGTTTCACATGATATGCTCTCCAGAACCATCTTGTCTTACCTTTGTGTTTGTTTCATATATAACATGGAGTCTAATCCAGGTAGACTGATAAATACTTTCTTACAGGTAGGATACTGAAGGAAAGAACAGAAGAGTACATTGAGTTTGGAAAAGATAGGCTGTGTGACAAGAATGATTCAAGAAAAATCAAGTTGCTTCTGCTAGCTTCGTTTCCAGAATTCCTTCTCACTAGCTGCAGATGCTGAACAAAGTTACCCGACTTTTCTAGAGCTGTCTACCTTTGCTTGTAATGTCTAGTAGGTAGGCCCAACACAAAATTACTTAAAATCTTGAAATATTTTGCACACACACACATACACACACACATATAATTTTGTAACTGGAGAGAAATTTTTAACTAGCTTCATGATGTTGCAATGGACACACTCCAGTCTCTAATAGGTGTTCAAAAAGTTAAGGGAAGAGAAGAGATTGCATTGTATGTAAGATGTTTGACAGTTTTTTTTCCTCATAAACTTAAAAGGAACTCTATCGCATTTGCGAGAATTATGCTGGTGGAATCATTCATGATAAAACCTGGGAATTATGTTATTAGGCCCATAAAATGGGCTCAAGAGTGATTTTGAGACGCTCTTTCTCCTATGGGCAATTCTAAAAAAAATAAGGCAGATTTCTTTGGTTAAATAAAGACATTCTGTTTACACTTTGAACAAGTTTCCTGCTGAACGGGAACTTCCTAAAGCCTTAGGATAGCAAAGAGAGGTACATAAAGGGGATTTGTTGGTTATGTGTTATTACTTATCTGTCTTGAAACTTGATGATCTTTCAGTATCAAGTGAGTGGCTACAGCTGAAACCATCAGCAACTGCCTCGCTCTCAAGCACTGCTAACGGTAGCATGAAGAGGTGGTACCCAATTCAGACAAGGCAAACGGAGAGAAAGGTTACACGTTCATATGTTCTGATCTTTTCAGTTTCAGGCTAGAGAGCAGGAGCTATGATTCTCTGTCATTCTCTATTCTCTGTTGAGAGTACACTGTGAGCCTGGACAATTAATTCTCCTGACCTTTGGAGGAGCACAGGATGTATGGAACCTGCATACCTGAAGGCAGTTCATCATCCAGGCACCTGGGGACTCTTCCTGGAGGGGAGCAGCTCCTCCTCTGAGATGGTGGAGTCTTCATTCCTTCCTTTACCAGGAATGAATTCCACACCTAACTGATAGTTTACAACAAAGTTGTTAATCAGGTGCTGCAAGTGACCACCCAGGAGTCTTCTTTCATTTCACAGGAACACAGAGGGGAATGAGAGAGCTACACAGTGGCATTTGATAAGTGAGAATAACTTTTACTTCTTCCCCACCAACCATGTAATCCTTTGTAATTAAGTTGTTGTGAGGAATTACTAGAGCGAAGAGATCAGAAAAGAATTTTTTTCCTTGTCAATGACACAGCTGGCTTTCTCAGTCTTAGCACCATTGTTATTTTGTTGTCATGAACTAGCAGATATCACTGTTACTCTATGAGGGAAAGGACACTTAATTAAATTTAAAGGAAGCAATCCTATGAAATCTTTTCTTTTCTTTTTTTCTTTTTTTCTTTTTTCTTTTTTTTTTTTGTTTTTTTTTTTGTTTTTTTTGTTTTTGTTTTTTTTCCAGACAGGATTTCTCTGTGTAGCCTTGGCTGTGCTGGACTTTCTTTGTAGATCAGGCTGGCCTTGAACTCACAGAGATCTGCCTGCCTCTGCCTCCCAAGTGCTGGGATTAAAGACATGTGCCACCACGCCCGGCATCCCTACTAAATCTTACAAAGGAACAAAAAATTATCTATAAATACAGTTGAGTTTTTTAAATGGGAAAAATATGTTCAACTTCTTCCTACTTAAAAGCTTTAACATAATTTTACAAATAACGAGACACCATAAGTGTAGTGCCCAGATATGGCTTTAGTTTATAAATCAACTGGGTTGAATAACAGTATTAAAATATAGGCAGATATAGTTTGAGATCAAGGTGATTGTTTGCAAATCAATATTATACAGAGTCATCCTTGTGACATCTATTATAGGGTACTTCCGTTGGACTGTCATAAGAATACTTGTCTTTAGCTTTCCTATAGATATTCTCACCAGTTCTCCTGAATGCAATTTTCTAACTTCTTCCATATTTGGTACACTAATTTTATGTCATATGACATATGAAAAGCGATTTCTAAGTGTGTTGTAGAAAATCTAATATATAAGATCTAATATATAAGATCTAATACAATAAGACAAATATATTCTGTGGTACAGTGGATTGGAAAATGATAAAAGACACGTCTCTGGTGCAGGCTATAGGTGCATTTGCATGTCAATCACCAAGGCCTATGAAAATAAAGATATCTGTTGAAATTTTAAGAAAATTGTTTCACCACATTATTTGGTTGCATGGCGCTTCTTCTTCACTTGCCCTGTTCATTCCAGTTAACCCATATAACAAAAGCTGCCCTTTGCTCTTCCAAAGATTGATTACCTTTCAGTAATTCTGATAGCATTTTAAAAATAAACTATACTTTGGACATGGCAGTTTAGACATATTATTACCTTTCTGGGCTTTGTACAGTTTTATCCTGTCCTACTAAATCTCTTGCAAAGGTGAACTTTGCATTCTGAAATTTGTGGTGAAGAATAAAGAAAAATTAGATCCTTATGTTACAATTTCATGAATGTAGGAACAGTATTTGTATTAGGTGTGTGTGTGTGTGTGTGTGTGTGTGTGTGTGTGTGTGTGTGTGTG
>OU015747.1:20752605-20777847 GCA_907169655.1 Acomys percivali | reverse complement strand
GTGTGTGTGTGTGTGTGTGTGTGTGTGTGTGTGTGTGTGTGTGTGTGCTTGTGTTTGCATGTGCAGGTGCATTTGTGTAAAGCCAGTCACTATGCTTTTCATGACTTTAACATTGCTTAGCTGGACTTCATTCACTGGCTCTTGTCACTGGGATCCTGTAATGTGGCATGGTAACACCTGCTGTGCACAGCACCCTTCAGCAATCAAACAATGAGACAGAGTGTGGTCCTTTGAGCTGGGGGTATCCTTGAAGTCTCACAATCCTCCCCATAGAACGTGTTGCCCCACAATGATGTTCTATGTGCAGTTTGTCTTTGAGTGAAGTCACTGCAAAGCTGATGTGTTCAATATTGTACCCAAGACAATATCCAGCACAAGCTTACAAAATAACAAAGATATAAGGGATTTAGCACAGGAGTAAGCATAAATAGAAGTGATAATATTATAAATCTCCAAAGGTAACTTTTAAAATGTACTTTAAACTGCACTCAATACTTAAAAAATGCTTTTTGATCCTATTAAATGCCCAATGATAAATTTTGCACAATTTAAGGTTTTCTGCATAATACTAAAGCATAGACACATACTGTACCAAATTCTTTTTTTGTTTGTTTGTTTTTTTTTAATTTTTATTAATTTATTCATATTACATCTCAATTGTTAGCCCATCCCTTGTATCCTCCTATTCCTCTCTCCCTGCCGCTTCCCCCCTACTCCTCTGCCCTATGTCTGTGACTGAGGGGGACCTCCTCCCCCTGTATATGCTCTTAGGGTATTGAGTCTCTTCTTGGTAACTTGCTGTCCCTCCTCTGAGTGCCACCAGGCCTCCCCATCCAGGGGATGCTGTACCAAATTCTTTCCACTTCCTATGTTGGTTCTTTTCCTCGGGTTCCAACACCATTAACTGTCCTGAAACTTTGGTTTATGTATTTTGTTATCTCTCTGCTAGAATGGAAGCTCAGGGAGGGAGCGAGAAGCAGCTTCTGTGTAAGCAATATTGGTTGAGTGAGTCAATTTGGGCTCGAGCATTAACCAGGATTTGAATCCTGGCTCCAGTGTTTAGTAGTCATGTGACTTGGAACATGTTCGGTCACCCTTTTGTCTCAATGCCCTCCCCTGGAAGACTGGAGTAAATTAGAGTTATACCATCACTGAATAATTGGGAGGATTCACAAATGTGTCTGCTGCAGACTTCAGTTAATGACCTATAGATCAAATGTCTTTGGCATTGGAAAAAGACACAGAGAGCTTTACAATATTATTAAAGTCGTTTGTTATTGTTTTGTTTTTGCTTTTGGCTAAGTTCTCTTCCCCTCGCAACCCTTTCCTTGGTATTAGATTGAAAAGCCTAGCAATGCTTAGCTACTGGCTCTAGCCTTGCTACTGGGTCCTGTCTGTAGGCAATTCTTTTATTCTCTTGGAGCTTCTGTGGTTTCACACCTGACCCATGGATGTGGAAATCCCACTTGGCTTTGTTGCTCATCACTTATGGTTTCCCTTGGGCATGACAGCTGCAATTCAACAGATGCCACTACAGCACAGGGCCTCCCATGACCTTCTCAACAATAGACATCATGTGTTCCTACTTACTGGTTAACATGGTCAATCTACAAATGTATATAGCCCCAGGAAATTAATATTGTGCTGGTTTGACTGAATCTACCATACTAGAGAAATGGCTTTATTCTTGTATTAGGGTTTGGAGCTAAGGAGCAAAACGCTTTCCATAGGTTGAACAGTCTTTGAAGATTTGGATATATTCTTCTCCTGTACCAGCATAGAGCAGTAACCAAAGGAGTGGGCACTTAAGTATTCATAAGCCTAGGGAAAATGAGAGAAAGAGAGGGAGGGGTTAGGTTAGTTGAGTTATAAGTAAGTAATGTACTCTCAGTTAATAAATTGGTAAAAAAATATATTTGTTAAGAAAATTGAGCATACAGTTATGTATATGTGTGTGTGTTCAGGGATGACCATTTAATATTGGATAATCAATTGCTGTGCTCCTTCCTAAGGAAGACAGTTTCTCCCACTCCCAGTACTAACTTGCCTGTAATTCTAGGTGTAGGCTTGAGGTCTCATGGGATTGCCCCTCTTCACTTCAGCATGTTTACTGTTGTCCATGTTCAGCTCATATTTAGGTAGTCCTGTTGGTCAGACATTAGGAGTGTAACTTCTGACATTAATAAGAGACAACAATGTATTTAAATTTAAAGAGAATAACGATCAAGAAACGGTTCAATGGACATACCCAAGCCCCACAACTTTTATATCAATTTATTTGCAAATTTTTCAAAGTATCTTGTTGATGAAAGCCTAAAAAGAGTGCTGGTCTACATCATTTGTATCACAGAGCCATCAATTATTTCTAATATTTTGAATGTGTATGTGTATGGTGCTTGGTTTATTTAACTTGCAAATAAAACTCTCTCGTCTTTTTTTATTTTTTGCTACAAAATGAGCACAAGATGAAAATTACTGATATGGCAGGAGAAACCAAGGCAGATACTTTCTTCTCATTGTTTCCTGCTCTTGCTTTGCTGATAGGCCCAGGTTGCCTCACTCAGTGTTTTTCCATGTTCTTTCCGTTCTACTCCACACGCTTGTGGCATTTCTCTCAGTCCTTTGTGTCCGGTCACTGTGTTAAATCCAGCAGTTTATTCCACCCCTCTTAAACTTTATTCTCTGTGCAAGGGTTAGGGAAACATTCACAGTGCTTGCACACATAAAGTCATTATCTATCTTAACAAATCTGGCCACACAGAAACAGAGAGTCATGACAGCTCTGCTGGAGAACGTGGGCCACATCGTGAAGGGTGAGAGACTGGGAGTGAGGCATGATGAGTCTGGCTGGCCTAGGAAGATGGTAAGTACATCAGCTGTGGCAAGTATCGGTAGCCCTGCCCTGAATCAGGTCTGATTGACAGACAGTTCAGGGGGCATTTCCAGACACAGATGAAGATCGTACCCAGGGGTCTCTCTGTTCATCATCATAATTCACTTGGCACCAGTAAAAACAATGAGGATAGTTATTTTATTTTCCTCAAATCAAAGCACCTTTTATTACACACACACACACACATACACACACACACACACACAAGCATGCACACACACACAACAAACACATGGAAGAGAGAAATACATTGACATTTGATTCTTTTGTGTGTTGCCTTGCAGCTTTAGAAATGGGGTGATGTATTATTTATTATACTATCATCTTTTGTTTGGTGCCTTTGTTGGAACATTTTGTTGAGTAAATAGCTACAGGATAATACGTAACAAAACTAAAAGTGCCTTTCCTCTTTAAGGCATCATGATAACAGTGATGCTACAATTTTCTCCTGTGCTTCTAGTAGTTTAATAAACAATTATCTCATCTCAGTAAATTTGGCCCTCTCCTCTCTCTCTCCTTAGTAATCAAAATGCTGATGGCCGAATTCAACTGTTAGTCATTTTTGTGAGTCCAAGAGCACTTTTCTTTGTTTTTTTCTAATATTTTATTTATTTACTATTTACACACTGTTCTGTCCCCATGTATGCCTTCATACCAAAGAGGGCACCAGATCTCACTATAGATGGATGTGAGCCACCATGTGGTTACTGGGAATTGAAATCAGGACCTTTGGAAGAACAGACAGTGCTTTTAACCTCTGAGCCATCTCTCCAGCCCCCAAGAGCAGTTTTCACATGGACAATTAAGTAGAAGAAACTAGATAGAGTTGTAAATTGTGAACAAAATGTATTTGTCGTGTGTGTGTGTGTGTGTGTGTGTGTGTGTGTGTGTGTGTGTGTGTACACATTTGGTTGGGCACATTGTACAAGCAATACCCACGAAGGCCAGTAGAGAGCTAGGATTTCTTGGAAATGGAGTTACAGGTAGTTGTGAGTCACCCAGAGTGAACGCCCAAAATCACACCTGTTCCTATGTAAGAGCAGCAAGTGCTTTTAGTGGTTGGACCATTTCTTCATCTCTCAATGAATAGAGCTAAGAAAAGCTCTTTTTTTTTTCTGCTTTTGAACTTTGTTTTGAAAAACAATTATGTATATATATATATATATTTTTTTTCTTTTTATTTATTTTTTTAATTAATTTATTCTTGTTACATCTCTATGGTTATCCCATCCCTTGTATCCTTCCATTCTCCCCTCCCTCCCATTTTCCCCTTATTCCCCTCCCCTATGACTGTAGGCTTTTCATTCTTTTCTTCCATCCTTAATTTCTATCAAAATGGAAAAATTACTTTTTGAAATAAAATATAATTTCAATAACATTGCATCTGATTTTTACACAGCTTAGTATGTTAAAAACAACAGTATATTTATTGGGTTAAAATTGGTAACAATTAATCTTCAGGCAAATAGTCCTTGCTATTACTACCATGAGAACATATTATGTAATTTATTTTGAACTCCATTTAAAAAAATAATTTAGAGGTTAATATGGTATGGCAGAGTAAATCCAGCATTTGTGCAGTGACAGGAGGAGCTCCAATGTTAGCTTTAGCATGAGAACCACTCTTTAGGCCCTGTCTTCTCTGTCTGTTAAATGTCAATAAAGTGCACTTATCTTAGTAGGTTGTTGTGCAGCCTGTATGATGACATGTTATCAGTAAACTGTGCAGGCTCAGTAAACTCTCAATGAGCTTTCACTGAGGAGGTATTAGAAACATTGACAGGATCCTCCCATTTCCCCGTCTCTTATAGTTCTCTTATCTAGAGTCCCAGTAGGATGTCCTCACATCTATCCCAATCTCCTGGTAAGTGGAGGGTTTCATGGGACATGTCCTTTGTGCTAGTGCCCAACTATAAGTGAGTATATATCATGTGAATCTTTCTGCTTCTGGGTTAACTCACTTAGTATGATCGTTTCTAGTTCTATCCATTTGTCCACAAATGTCGGAATTTCCTTGTTTTTAATAGCTGAGTAGTATTCCATAGTGTAAATGTACCACAGTTTCTTTATCCATTCTTCAACTGAGGGACATTTAGGATGTTTCCAGGCTCTGGCTATTATGAATAAGGCTGCTATGAACATGCTTGAGCAGAGGGTCTTATAAATGGATTGAGCTAGAAATGATCATAATGAGTGAGTTAACCCAGAAGCAGAAAGACTCAAATGGTATATACTCACTTATATCTGCATACTAGCCCAAGGGGCATGTCCCACGAAAGCCTTCACTTACCAGGAAACTGGGACAGAGGGGAGGACATCCTATTAGGACTCTAGATAAGAGAACCATGTGAGAATAGCAATGTAGAAGGATCCAGTGGGTCCTAGAAACCTACAAGTAGAACATTATGATAGGCAGATTTGGGCCAAGGGGTCCCGCTCAAACTAAGACACTAGCCAAGGACAATACAGGCGGTAAAATTTAAACCCCTACCCAGATCTAGCCAATGGACAGGACAGTCTCCACACTTGAGTGGAGAGTGGGATGTGACTTTCTCACGTACTCTGGTGCCTCACATTTGACTATGTCCCCTGGAGGGGGAGACCTAGTGGCACTCAGAGGAAGGACAGCAGGTCACTGAGAAGAGACTTGATACCCTATGAGCATATACAGGGGGAGGTAATCCCCCTCAAGATCAGTCATAGGGGAGGGCAATAAAGGGAAAATTGGAGGGAGGGGAGAATGGGAGGATACAAGGGATGGGATAACCATAGAGATGTAATAAGAATAAATTAATAAAATAAAAAATAAATAAATAATATTTAATAAGCCCCCCCCAAACAGAAACCTACAAGAAGAACATTGTAATGGGTGGACCAGGGTACAGGGGTGTCTGTTCAAACTATTGCACTGACCAAGGACAATACAAGTAGTAAACATCGAACCCCTACCCTGATCTACCCAATGGAAAGGACATTCACCACAGTTATGTGGAGAGTGGGGAATAACTCTGACATGAACTCGGATGCCCCATATTTGACAACCTCTCCTTCATGGGGAAGTCTCATGGCACAAAAAGAAAGAATAAGCAAGCTACCAAGATGAGACTTGATAGTCTATGACCATAAAGAGGGGGAGGGGGAAGGACGGGAATGGGGTGAAAATGGGAGGGAGGGAGGAATGGGAGGATACAAGTGATGGGATAACAATTGAGTTGTAATTGGAATAACTTAAATAAAAAATAAATATTAAAAAAGAAACACTGACAGGCTTATGAGATCCTGTGCTGCATGCATATGCTTGACAGTGAGGATGTTCGGTTTACGTTCTGAACTGCTGGAGTCCGAACTATAGGAAAACCTGGTACTAATTTCTCTGCATCCAGTCTCATTTTCTTTCTCTTTCCTAGGAAATCCCCAGTTGGGTCCCATTCCCCTTCCATTCAAGGCTTATAGTGGCTAGCTGAGTTGTATAATTCAGTCAACACATGCCATCTCTTTGACAATCCTGTGTCAGCCATTTTATACTTCATGTTGCTTTTATAAAGCTGTAGGAAGAAAGAGATGTAGGTACCTTCAAAAGGAGTGTCATCGGCTCCTCTCTTTTCTCTTTTCTTTTTCTTTCTTTCCTTCTCTTCCCAAAATGGCTTTTTCTCTGTTTCTGAGTCAGGAAGCATGGCAACCTGGTTACACTGACAGGAGTGAAGCTGCTACACACACTGACCTTGAAGATAGAAAAATGAACAGGTAGAAAGAAACTACAGCCAGTGGCTTGATCTCCACCCCTGAGATTCTTGCCTACTTAGATAATACTTCCCTTTATGATGGAGCTAGGGTTGGATAGCTTTCCTTTATTTTCTTTTTCTTTCTTTCTTTCTTTTCTTCTTCTTCTTTTTTTTTTTTTTTTTTTTTTTTTTTGCTTTGTTTTTCGATACAGGGTTTTGCTGTCTCAGCCTTGGCTGTCCTGGACTCACTTTGTAGACCAGGCTGACCTCGAACTCACAATGATCTGCCTGCCTCTGCCTCCTGAGTGCTGGGATTAAAGGCGTGCACCACCACTGCCTGGCTAACTTTCCTTTATTTTCAAACAAAATTTAAAACTATCAACCGTATGGGGAAAACTAGAGCTGACTTTCTTACTTAGTGTATTTAATATGTGAGCATAAAATTGAACTTTCTAAGATTATAGTGCCTTTGCCTCCTTTTCTCTTGTAATCAGTAGCCTATTATTTTTAATTATTAAGTTTCTCTGTGTGACTCAGTAATGTCCACATGATAATCTTTTCAGTTTTCTCATTCACAGATTCCTTAACTTTACGGCTGCACAAAGATATTATTATTTGCCTGGTATTTTACATTTGATCAATAATATGCTTAGTCTATGTAGAAGCTTTATGTCATGGATGGTGTTTGTGTAGTTTGTACTGACCTTTTTCTCTGCTTGCTAAGCAACAACGTGCGCTTCATGAAGACTCTGCTGCAGCCTGTACAAAACCTGTGTCTCAGAAACAGCAGATGTGGATGGCTACTTGCACCATCAGGGTTTGAGGAAGGAAGGGAGAGAAAGAGAAGGGGGAAAAAAAGAAAGAAGACTTGCGGGGCTTCAGGAACTCTCAGTTTATTTTTCAGATACGAAACCATTCTTAGTGGGCTTTGAGGCATATACACCTGCCCTGCTCTGAACACTTCCACTGCTGTCCTCCTGTCCCTCTCTGGGCTCCAGATGTGGAAGTTTCTGTAGCTCTGATGGTTCTCCCATCACCTACACAGGCTTTTGGCAAATCTCTCTCTCTCTCTCTCACTCTCTCTCTCTCTCTCTCAGTGATCGCTGTTTATGTGATAGTGTATGAATGTGCTGTCTTTACTATAGCTTGGAAACAGAGACAAGTGTTTACTCATTCCTTTAATGGTTTGCCAGTCTCTGGAACATATTAGTTGTTCAATAATTATGCACTGAATGAATGCCAGCAAACACTGTCTTCTCAGCCCGTATCCATGTTTCTTTTCACTAAATTACACTTATTGTTTGTGGAAGATCTGTTTTCTCATTATTGGCTCATATGGCTCTAATAATAATCTATATAAAAGAAAGCTGTGGTCATCAGGGACAGGTGTATCCCCGGACCAGCCTTATCCTGTTTCCTCGTCTTTTTATGATTCAGTTCATGCTCTGGTTTGAACACAATCCTTTAAAGTTCATGCATCGGAAGCTTAACCCCCAAGTTTATATGGTAATAATATTTAAAGATGAGGCCTTAGGGAGGTTGTTAAGATTAGGTAATGATATGTGAGTGTTCCTATGGGGACATAAAGAAATGTCTATTCATCCAGATAGAAAGGATCATAGCAGACCAACCCCGCCCCCCCAAAAAAAAATCCTTGCATGTTCAACTTGGCGAGTGTCTTAGTTAGGGTTTATATTTCTGTGTTAATCCCATAAGAAAAAGCAACTTTGGGAGGAAAGAGTTTTATTCCACCTTAGAATTTATAGTCCATCGGCCAAGGAAGTTCGCACATAAATCTGGAGGCATGAGCTGATGCAGTGACCATGGAAAGGTGCTGCTTACTGGCTTGCTCTTCATGGCTTCCTCAGCTTGTTTTCTTATAGTACACAGGATTACCAGGTCCAGTTTGGCATTAACCACAGTGAACTGGGCCCTTCTATATTAGTTATCAATAAAAAAAATAGATCACAGGCTAGTCTATTGGGTGCATTTTCTCAATTGATGTTCCCTCTTCTAAAATGACTCCAGATGGAGTCAAGTTAACATAAAATCAGCTAGTACAGTGAGCCAGTGAGTTTATTGAAGTTTTCCATAGTGACTCCAAGGCATTTAAGTACTCTAGCTAATTATTTACACTAATATAATCTTGGGGATATTTTTATAAGGATCTCATGGATGTTCGTGAACCATGATTCCCATGAGCCCTGTCTTGCGAGCATCTCTACTCATTCCACAACTTCAGGTTGCTAGACCCTAATCTCTGATTAAGAATGACTTTATAAATCAGAATGCAAGTAGCCACATAACTCACACATGACTCCTTACACTATGATAGTACAGTGCCTCTTTAACAAAAGGGCAAGATACTAGGTAGGATGCTCATGCAGCCTTACCATGAAATGCTCTGCACTGTTATAGTTCAGCAAGAAAATTATCACCAAATCCTGAGTATGCACTGATAACAAGCCTTGTCCTTCTCAGCCTCTGGAGCCAGTACACAAATGTATTCTGTATAAATGATCTAGTCTCAAGTATCTTTATAGTACTAGAAAATGGCTTATGCCAGCTTTGAGTTTACTTCCCCAAGCTTCTCTTCATTCAAGTCTGGATTGTATGCTCATCGGTAGGGCTTTGAATCCTGTTAGCACTGTCATTACTCATCTGTTTTTTGGCATCTGTCTCTCCAAAGTAGATTCAGAATCTAGTCTGAGATGTTTGTCTATGGCTGAGCATAGAGCCTGGCATAGTCGGCACCAGAGGTACTTTTGAAGTGGGTGAGTTAATGAATGCATGCCTTACACTCATTCCCCAGATGTCTAAAGCATTTCTGGAAAAGCATTCAGTAAATATTTATAATTTACTTCTGTGTCTTCAGTGTAGTCTATTTGCCCTTCATGGTAGCCAGAAAAGTCTACTTTTCATTGATCTTACAGTTGAGGAGATGAAGCAGTGTATGTGAGCAGCTGGGAAGGAACAGGAAGGGACAGTCACCTTTCTCTTCTTGTATCTTATCAGGTCTCTGAGAGGCTGCTTTTCATTTCTTTTTCTTTTTTTATGTCTATCTTCTTTTTATTTTTTTTTACATATACATTTATATTATTACACATATATAAAAGATAAACTACCTACAGCAAGAAAAAGCATGAAGCAATTAGGAATTATATAAATGTTAAATTCATAGTGTTATGGCTATTTGTATTTGGCAGCCTTGAAGAAAACATCTTTTCTATCTTGGTGAGTCTAAAACTCTAAATGTAAATAATATCTATCATATCTCTGTGTAAAAATGGGCAAGCTTGGATGCAGACAGAGTAGACGGCTAAACTCTGCCAAGACAGGATAAGCATGTCCTCAATAGTTCCTGCCTCACAAATGTGTATGTCAGATATAGGAGGACAAAAGGCTGAAGATGATGCTCTAATGTTATAGAGAATTTTGGGTGACTGTTCAGGCAGCAAACTGTTTCTGTCATATTCTTATCTGGGAAGCTGCTAACCTGCATTCCATGTATACTCTGGTAATCACGTTTATTCCTTCTTAAGTCTCTGATTGTGTTGAAGACCAGATAGTTTAATTGTACAATTAAGCTTACTTGTTTAGGTGTTAAGATGTTTTTAGGTCTAGATAGATGTTTTAAGTTGATAAAGATGAGATATGATAGAAATTGGAGAAAGAAATTGTTCAAGTTATCTATTTCCATTTCTACTTTAATTTTCTCTTAGTGTTTAACACTCTACATTTCTCTATTTCCTAAATGTACATAACATATTGGTAAACAAAGGCTAACTTCTGAACATGTAAACAAATTACAAATGGTTGAAAGCTTTGCTAGAAAATGTGACATATGATAGATATCCTATTATAGAATATTTTAACTTAATTAGTAATTTTAATGCAATATTACTATCTTCAAGGACTTCAAGGTTTCTTTTGATGTCATTTTCAGAGGACTTTAGAAAGGGGTGGATAGGCTTAGGATATAGCCATCTGGGAAGTCCCAATTGCCACTGTATGCCTGCAAATGTATGCATATGAGAATCATGTGGCTGTCATTTGTTCCAGTGTGTGTGCCTGAGAATGGATGGTTTGTGGCTGCGTTTTTGCTCAAATCCATCACAAGGCAGTCCTCTTCTGGAAAAGCCTATCTGCTAATTCCAAGGATCATTAACCAATTATCCTCTCAGAGGAGCAGTTTATGACCAATCATCTCATCTCTCATGTATTAGCACACTCTAAATCTTTAAGTACTGAACAGTGTTGTAATTCTTCTCTGCCTTGGGATATGAAGAGTTGATGGTAGGGCACGACTCACAAAATAGACACAGTTACCAGGACTCAGAGTTCCTTAACTGGAATCACACAGCCATTTTCTAAATGCCCCACTTTAGGTTAAAAAATAAAAAAAAACCCAAAAAATGAAAACAAAAATCATACAAAGAAAAACAAAACCTCTGTGCTTTGGTGGGTCTTGTTTTCCTTTCCTCTGTAAAATGAAATTGTGTTAATAACATAACTTGCGTAGTACCAAACATGTAGTGTTGTTGAGGGTTAAATTTTGCCATCCTTTCTTGTTTATGAGTGGTAGTAAAACCACAGCTGTTTGACCTGATGAATGGAATTACTTGGGTTTGGAGGACGAAGGTCTCTTCTATTTTTGCCTCTGTACTCCGAGCACCCCTGTTCTGTGACTGAGCAATGAAACTGTGGCAGTGCTTCCATCAGTATTCTGCATCATGCATCACACTCCTGAGTGACCCAGAGCTCTAGAAGATCAAAGACAAATTTTACTTGTGTATTTGGGATAACAACATATACATTTCATTTTACGGAGCTTTCTCTAGTTTCTAAAAGTACAACAGGAGGAACGACATTTGTGTGGAGAGATCAACATCAGCTGATGTGGGTGGAAGGTGTGGAGGCCTATGCAGAAGAGTTAATGTGCTATACTAGTCAACTAAGGAAAGAGAATCTAATAAATGTAGATTGGGCTATTTTCAGGGATTACTCCTAGGCTAATGATTTCAGGGCCTCTCCTCAGCAGTATGTGTCTGACCAAGAACTCCATCACAATCTACAGTGGTTATCATTGAAGTGACTATAAACCTAGAGATCAGTGACAAGACAAATCTCAAAAGTTCTTTCTATTCCCAGAAAGGGGAGGGGGTTATTTCTGGAGAGATATTTTGTACTAAAACTATACATCTCTTTTAGAGTATGATGAATCCAGATACAGGGAAAGATTTTAAATTTGTAAGAAAGCTTGCATAAAGAGCAAAGCAAGCACTTGCCTCAGCATTTGATTCCCTGAGGCTAGAGATGAGTGTCAAATGAAAATTTAAGCCTATGATCATGTGAAATGAAATCACAATTCTTAAAACATAATTCCTTTCCATCTCAGGTTTAGAATCATCTTTAGCCCCGATACCAAATTTTCCTCTTCTGTTATTTGAGCAAAAAGGGGCATGGGTAAATCAACGTGGCCTTGGCTTTCTGTAATAGAACCTAGGATTTCCATTCTGGAAAGGGTCTGAGAAACGCAGAGCAAAAGGAGCAAGAGAGATGCTACAGCTTGCTTGAGGCAAGTTTATATGGGAAGGGAGTTGCTGCTGCCACTGTCTCTCAGACTCCAGACTCCTTGTGTGAAGGCTTTTCTGAGATTCCAGGCTGCCTGCTCCCCTCGGAGCATTAACAGGCCATTTACATTTGTTGTCAGTGAGGACATTTCCCTGGAGATACTGTGTCTTTAGAAACTACCAGAATGTCTCACGAGTGCTACCCAGTGTTCTGTATGAAGTCAGGACAACACACTAAGATCCGTGTCTCCACAACGTCTCTTCTCCGCACATGCTGAAGTCACTGAAGAAGAGGCTGACGTGTCTGCTTTTCCCCCATAAGTTTTCAGTTGCCCATAAGTGTTTCATTTTTAATTTTAAACAAGGGGTTTGGCCTTAAAAAAAAAAAGAACAGTAGAAAGGAAATTCACATTGTTCTTTATATTTTCGTTAGAACTTATATGACAACTTTGTTTGAAGAAGGAATTGTTATGTTCCTTATTTTACGGGTGAGAAAAATGAAGATGAAATGTTGCTAGTGAAAGACAGACTTCTGACTGGAACTTGTGACTTATCAGGGGATTACCATAAAAGAGGCCATCACTCATGACTTACTAGAGCTCCTGACGATGTGAGGGGTATTCAGAGAAAACTGGCTAGGGTAGTGAAGTTCTAGATCAGTGGTTCTCAGCCTTCCTAATGCTGTTACCCTATAATACAGTTCTTTATGTTTTGGTGGTCCCCAAGTGGTCACCAGCCACTGGTTGAGAACTGCTTTTCTACATAAAAGAGCCTGCTAGAATTGATTGAAGGAACTTGGAATGCTCATAAATGACAAACTGTGCAATACTTAATTACAAATGTTCAAATATATGAGATATCTGTTTTACAAACTAGGCCCCATTAAAAACATTAAAGTAATTTACCATAGGAAGTAGCTGTCTATCATGGCCCTGGAGAAACCATGGTGAACTGTAGTTGGCATGTCCACTGATGGCAATAGTGCTTGAATTGTGATAAGAATGCTGAAGTGTAGCTCTTCCACAATTGATGGCTTCTGGCGGGGGGTGCAGGTGGAAAAGGATTCAGTTTTCTCTAGGGGGATGGCCACTCAGAGTTTGGCCATGCTCCAGTATGGCCAACTCCAATATGGACAACACAAATTAGACTTTCATTTCCTTTCATTTTCCATCCTTCCTTCCTTTCATTCATTCTTCTTCTTCTAATCCTTCTAATCCTTCTTCTTCTTCTTCTTCTTCTTCTTCTTCTTCTTCTTCTTCTTCTTTTCTTCTCCCCCTCCTCCTTGGCCTTCTTCTCCTTCTCCTCCCCCCCTCATCCTCCCTCTCTTCCTTCTCCTCCTTCTTCTTCTTTTCATGTTTGAGGTCACAAGGGTGGAAGGAGTGAACATGGGAGGACTTGAAAGTGTGATTGTTGTGCATGATGTGATATTCACAAATAATCAACAAAAATGTTATGTTGGAAAAAACGTCATGTACTAAATGTTACTACTTGCAATTTTTATGCTACTGTATTATATTAACATAAATTAACAATGTATAAAATGTATTACCCAGGATGTCTGTGTTTGAAGCAAAGATAGTAAGTAGCCCTCCTCTTGAAATCTCTCCAGAGTCCACCTCAGAAACTCTGTGTGTTCAGTCATCTTAATTTGAAAAACCCAGGGGTCATGTATTTCCAATTTTCATTTCAATGAAAAGATATTACTTTGATTTGAGCAAGGTCAGTTTGTGCTATCGACTCCTGTTCATGACTTTGGGTAAATCCACAGTGAGGTCAATACTTAGGCAGAGACCATCTATTATCCTAACAGCCAGTCCATCCCAGAGTACTCATGTGCTGTCAGTTTAACCAGTCACTGCCCTGCTCCTCATTGAAAGCTATCATAGCTGCCCAAAAGTCTGCTAAATCCAAACTGAAATAAGACAATGCAAATCTTGAGGAATATGATTTCCAACATTCAAAGGAGGCACTTTCAAAGATCCTTCCTGTACACATGATATTTTTCCTCTAAAAGTCTTTAAAATTATGATCCATCAGAAAGTTGGGATTATAGACTTCTCTTTAAATTCATGGGCTATATATTTTTTAACAGACTACTTATGGAAAGACAATGATAAGAGAAGGAAAAGACTCAGTATAAAATAAAGTGTTACTGGAATTGGTGCATGGATAGTCTGGTCCTCTGCTGCTTTTGCTGCAGGGGAGACTCTGCATTGTATTGAATCATAATCTGTCACTTACAGACATCCATTTAATCCAAGGAAATGTCCAAGAGGCAGAGATATGCTCATTCATATTTTCTATTGATACCGTTTATTGAGATTTTTACATACTATCGATTTTCTAGACATACTAACAAATGATGCATGTTCCTATTGATGAGTCATTTTGTTGTTCTTATGAAGAAGAACTGAATAAATCTAAATCATTCATATTCTATCTATATGAATTCAGTGATAGTAGCTAAGATTTCGTTTCTTTGTTCCACCTACATACAATAACAACAAAGATTGGAGAAGAAAGTTGTGAAGAGTTAAGTGCTATGTTAAACTATGCAAAATAAAAAAATGAAACAAAACAAAACAAAAATAATAAGCTGCTAATCTGTTCTGGAAGCAAGTAAAAAAAAAAAGTCCCTGTGTTGCCACCCTGTACCCCCACCCCCACAGTGGCACAAAAGTTACCATGGCGTTACCTTTCCTTTTGTGTGTGTTGGTGATTTAATTTGGTAGTCTTAGAAAAATGTGAAATGTGTCTATTGCTGTGTTTAAAAATTCTAATTAAGCAGACTGGTCAAGAAATCTTCAACTACAGCAGATGTTTGTAGAGAACCTGTTAGACTGACAAGTGATTGACAGGTAAACAACCCCACTGTGCCCTGATATTCCATTCTGGGATGCTAGGCTATAGATACTAAGTAAGCCTTAGGAAGTAAAGGCTTTGAAATACTTATTAGCTACTTGGCTTTGTGCATTTCATAACATAATTGTGCCATAACTGACCAACTTGTTTTTGGGCTACCTGGCCACCCTAACATTTTATGGTTGGGGTCTCTGTGAAATGAAAAAAATGGGACATTTTCTTTCACTTTCATCAGAATGTAAGCCCTGCCAAGCAAAGTGCAGGTTTCAGCAAATGGATTGAAATCATGTGAAAGTGATTGAAGAGGACACCACTTCTAAACTACAGTGTCCTAAGTACGGCTGAGAAGAGCAAGTGTGACATTACCCCCTTTCTTTTAATGTAAAGAAAGCCTAACGGCTCAGAGAACATACCTGTACAGTATTTGAAGCCAGAGGGCTGCAGAATTGTCTTTCGATGCAGTTTGCTTTTAATATATCTTGATTTTCAGAGTGTCATTCTTTTCTTTTTTACTGTTCTTAAGCCCACACTTTCCTTTTTTAGATTTTACAATGTCTTTTTTTTTAATTTTTATCGTTTAATCTCTCTTTCTCTCTCTAGCCCCGCCCCCCCAAGCCCCTGTCTATTTTTCTCGAGTAGCCCTGGCTATTATGAAGTCGTTCTATAGACCAAGCTGTAATTTTTAAAAAATTCACATGCATTTCTATTTTTATCTTTTCTTTCTCCTTTAAACAAAAAGCATCATAGTATCCAGTTTAAAAATATTTTAAATATTTAATAAAATAATTTATTATTTAGCAAAGTATGCCAAAGTAGTTAATAAGATATATGGGAACCACTGTAAGTGGCTTAAAACAAGAAAATATATGGAGTAATAAAATTAAGAAAACTAACTGATGTGAAATGTCATATTTTCTTGAATTTTAAAATTTTATAGAAAGTGATTTTCAAGGAAATGTATTTTTAACTATTTTATTTTTGGATGTCATAATGTAGTTACATCATTCCCCCTGTCGCTTAATCCCTCCTATATACAACTTCTTTTTCTTTCTCAAGTTCATCGTCTCTTTTAAATTAATTGTTGTAACACACATATATGTGTGTGCGTAGATGCAAGACTTTTTTCCCTTTTATTGAAAATAAAGTTTTTTCTAACATTATAAGTTCTAATTACAGCTTCTTCCCACTTTCCTCCTCCATGCTCCTCTTCACCTCTCCTTCTACTCGGACACACTCCCTTTCTGTCCCTCATTACAAAACAGACTTCTAGGGGTAATAATAAAGTATAATAGTGTACAACAAAAGCTTAATATATAGGAATACGACAAGACAAAGAGAAGAAAAAGAGCATAAAGAAGCAGATACCCACTCTTTAGCACAGTCAGTAATCCCATAAAACAGAAAACAAGAAGCCATAATTTATATGCAATGGGTTAAAACAAAGAAGAAAGAGTTAATAAATTAATAAAATTAAATTAAAAAAGAAAATAAAGATATAAAAAAAACTCCATTATGAGACAAGGAACCTCCAAAGATGCCTTTGAGTTCATTGAAAAACTGCTTTTTTAAAATTTATAACCATTTCATATTTCTGAGATGCTCTAAAGATTGCCTGAGTGTCTGGAGGCAAAATATGCTTAGTTTTGGGTTTTTTTTTCCTCTTCTTCCAACTTGAATGTTAAGAACTTGGATGTTTTCAACAAGCTGCTTGCCAGACAATGTCAAGTCATTCCTCACAAATGAGAAACCTAGTCAGTAAAATATGTTTGCCAACCAGGCAAAATTGTCTATTTTTGCAAATAGCTCACTAAATTAGGGGGCTTTATGATGGAATTAGATTATGTTGGTTAGAGATTTGAGTTCATGTTAAAACATCCATAGGCCTTTTGAGAATAAAAATGAAATACCCATATATTCATCATGAGAACTATATTCTCTGGACAAACTAAAAAGAGAAGTGAGGAGTGAAAAAGTGATTTAATATAAATTAATTGCATTAATTTTAACTGATGTCTTGGATATATATATATATATATATATATGAAAACAGATCTGTTTATTATAAATATTTATAAGTTATTTAGAACTTGGAACATGTTTTCCCATAGAAACAGTGTTGTAAACATTGGTTCAGTTCCCAGCCCAGTGCACAGCATATTTAACCCATATGTATGGAAGAGGCAGTACGAGTGTCAGCTTGAGTTCTAGATCCTAAAGGTGTCTATATAGAAAAGTGCATGGGGATAAATATTCTATATACCTTTCCTTTAAAGAGAAATGGTCATGCATGAATTTTCAGTAAAAACAAACAAACAAAAAAACAAAAATAACAACAAGAATCACCACCATGACCAATACTTTCATTATTTGGTGTTTCTTTTAATGCCTCTTTGTGTGGCTGTGGGGAAGGCCAGACCCACAGATTTGCTTTCTATCTCATGGCTCCTTGCCCAAGAAACAAACAAACTGCTCCACCACATTCCTGGTTTCACAGCAGAATTTTGTTTATTACAAGAGATCCCTCACCTTAACAATCTATTACCTTCACATCTCAGTCTTAACATTTTGAATAAGAGAATTGTCAAGGACATGGCAACATATTTATGAAGTGTACAAATATCAAGATATGATAAAAACATCCTGGAAGCTCAATGTTTGGGGCCTTAGTTATTATTCTTAATTGTTTTTTTTTCTTGGCATCAAGCTACAGCTTATAAAGTGATTTTTTTTTTCACGGTAGAGGTCATTGTGATGGTGGCAGGGCTTTTGCTGAGCTGAAGCAATTTCAGTGTGTCTGGGAGCGAGGTCGTTGTTCAAACTCTGATATGAGAGATACTGCCTTGTTTCTCAATAACTGCAAACTTGCTATTATTCATAACCATATACTCATGTTTACCTCATTTCTCCCTTCACTGTCCTATATGCTTGAGTGAGTAGGGCTTTTATCATTTACTTTGCTCTTTGATTAGCTCTCTTGCACACACCAGTTCTTTTCAGAGCCATTGAGCAAATAGGTCAAGAAAAGCCCAGCCTCAGACTCATAGCATAGCTCTCTCCTAACCTCTACAAATCTCTTCTCAACAAGAATATTCAGTTAAAAAATACTATTTGGAATATATACCAATAATATATAAGAAGAATTCAACAAGAATGTCACCTCCAGCTTTGTTTTATGGATCTACCACTACTTTGCATTCCTGTACACTCAGTTTATGAGATTTTTTTATTTAATGAAGAAAGGGTTTGTGAGATCACACACCTCATTAAAATATTTCATGTTTCACCAAGGAAAAAGCTCCTATCCTCTTTTCTATAATGCATATCTTTATGTTTTCTTTTCATCTAGAAAATATGGCAGCACATAGTTATCCAATTAGCTGGGGATATTTTAGTTTATGCTATATATTTCATTTCTCAAGTTCCAAAGAGTAACATTCACAACTGTGGACTTTTCAGGTCCAACAGGGGGAGCTAATTCCATGTTCTATTGAGGTTACCTGAAATCATTGCATTTTTTTTTTTCCATTTATCAGAGCCAAATTCCCTGATTTGCATTAGCTGTCCTCAGGGTTCTGTAAGAGACAAGATGTAAATGATGCGGCATTTTATAATAATTAGCTTCTTGTCCATAATGATAAATGTATTAATAATCTATTAGTGTTGATAAGAAAATTCTAAAATAAGGGTCACTATTTTAAAATGTGAGATATGTTCACTTGAGGTAAAGACAACCTTTTAACAATTGTAGAATAAATATCAGTGTGGAAAATATAGACCATTTTCCTCCTTATATAGTCTTTAACTTTAGTGTTTTTCCTCTTCACATAGTCGTTAACTATAGTATGCTATGGGTAAATTAATAAGATGGTAATAAATCCATTTCTTCTCCTTACCAATTTCATTTATAAAACAATGGAAATCATAGTATATGTTATACTGATTTAAAATACATATATTTCTTTTATTTGAAACAGAAATACAGAGTTTTACTTATTTCAGAATATACCATAATGAATCATTTAGGCTGGTATTGAATTTCCATAATTCTTTAGTTCTGTGTTCTATTTTCAGTAAGGAAGAAGAATGGTTTTATTTGGTAAACTATGTGGGTATTTTGATATATTTCTGTAGACTATACAAATTTTCTGTTAGAGATTTACTTCATCTTGATAGGGAATATGGATATATATACTACACAGGACATTAATTTTTTTGTTTAGAATACATATATAATATAATCTTTTACAATAATTTTTCAATCTTTAGAGTCCTAGTTTTATGCATATGATTATAGTCTAGTTTAAGAAGTATGATGTTTTCCCTCACACATGTGAAACGTAGATGCACACTAAATATACACACATTTGTTACAGTGTAACCCACTTGTGTTCGTTATCTGCTATATACTATTTAGTGGCTCACATAGAAATAAATTGATATTATAAATTATAAAACGAATTAAAAACTAGTTACCTATTTTACATTATACGAGAGATAAACTTCCAGTTTTCTGTTTAATTTTAGTAAGTATCTTTCCCCTTAGGGAGTTGTTCTTGGTTGTTGTTGTTTTTTTTTTTTTAACTTAGCTGCTGCATGAATTTCATTAGAATATGTTAATGTTACCAGGAGATTAAAATACAAAACCAGAGTGAATTTGCACTTTTATTTTTAACACATTAGCTCTATCATGTAGAATTTTCTCATTAAAAGATTTATTTCAGGCTAGAGGGAGGCCTCAGTTGAAAATGGTGCTTACTATGCATGCATGAGGACAGTTGGATCCCCAACTAATAAGCAGAAAGTTAGTGGCTGTGTGTACCTGTACCCCCGTGCCAGGACAAGGAGGTGGGGACAGAACCATCACAGAGTCTTTTTGGTTATGAGCATAACTATACCAAACAAGCCCTCCCCCAAAAACAAACCCATGAAGGACAGTTTTAGTGAGAGATCACGTCTACACTACACACATGCACAAACACACTCACACTGATCTTACTGTTCTTGGCATTCATTCATCATAAGCACATTTTCCCCATGTGAAACAGACTTCAAGAAGCTTGAACCATGCCTGCAAGTTCAATTGAGCAGACGAATACTTACGTGACGTGAAACTTGTATATCATACTAGTTTTATTCAGATCTGTGATGGGGAAACCAAATTAGGTATGGAAAGGTTTTACAATTAAAAATACTTCATAACTATGAACCCCTAAGTGCCAAAAGTACTAGAGTTTCTAAATTCAGAATATGTTACTTGGCATAATCTTAAACGGAAAGAGGTATTATTAGCTAATGCTGCCTGTTTGTCAGTTTCAGAGTGATGGTAGCACCCCATTTTGGCAATGTGACAATAAGCCATGCTACATTAATAGCTAAAATATTATCCTAGTTATACCCAGCCTCCCTTTTATTCTTCATGCTTCAAAATGTCATTTTTGCCTTTATGTCCAGGCATGCATGGGGCCAGCTAATGCTACTGTACCCATTCCTGCTCATTTCAAACTCTGCTCTTAACTCAAGTTAAATTTTCATGTCATTAATTCTATTCCCTAGAAGAAATAAGAGATAAAACTCAATTGAAACCTCTTCAAAATAACATTTGCATTTTAGAAATGTTGATTATTTTTGATTAATGAGGTATTAGTAGGAAATAATGGGTTTTCATTTGTAAATAAGATTTGAGGTTTAAAAAAAATGTTGTAGGAGGTCATTTTAGAATAATTGTATCCCACATGAGGAAAGTTGTCTTTACAACCATACTACTTCTAATTAGAAATAATGAATATTTTATTTCTCAGTGGAAAATTATCACTAAGTATGCCAGACAGTGATTGCAATGTTTGTCATGCCCAGTCGTTTTCACTGCAGATCTGAAGTGTGTTGACTGACTTTTGGGTTAAATTGTAATCAGCCTTTGTACTTTAAAGGAAAGAATTCTTACACATGTTTTGAATTAGAATTTTGCCAGATAAGAAGAGAAGTTTTTTAACCCCTTTCTACAGAAAGCATACATATATAACAAGTAACAAAAATAGGACTAGAGAAATGAAAAGTGGGTTTCCTTTTTCTTTTTCTTATTCAGCTAAAAGCAGAGGAAGCTTCAGGAAATTCCTGAGTTGTTTTTACACTGATGTTGTTTATATCTGTTGTTTAATATCCTTGGATTTGTATTTTTTCAATTCATAATATTTATACACTTATGAATGAAGAATTAACTAAACTTGAAATATCCCATATGAATTTCAGTCTTCTTTGAACATTAATGGTTTAAATAAATGGCTATTTAAATTAAAAGATAAGATGCAGACTTCATTTTTTGCCATCATTTATTATCCCAGGCCCCAGACATTTATCTAACATACACTATGTGGCAGGCAGTGTGGGGTGTTCTGGTTGACTGAAGCGTAGTTCCTATGGGAGGGACTCAGGCATGCTATGTGGAGCAGTGGCTAGTCTTTAGTGGGCTGAAATAGAGACTGCTAAGTGATGTAGGAAGGCAGACAGTGTTCACGGGAGCCAAGGGAGGAGATGACACTTGAGGAGGGTGGTGGTAAAGGGTGTGTGTTTGTGGAGAAAGATGAAGGTGGGGGTCTGAAGCGATGACATGAACAGCCAGTGGGCAAAAGAGAGAGTGAGTGATTGAGGGTACCATGTAATGTTAAACAGAGCCTGAGGCTACAAGAGGACTTGGTGAAAATTTAAACAAACTTGTTCTGTGACCTAAGGTCTCTTACCATAAATTCAGCAGTCTGGTAGGATATGCAGTTGCATGTGTCTGATTACATGTGATGTGGCACTTTCGTAACATAAACTCACATTTTATTATCACTCATATTATCTTGAAACCCATTTGCTTAATGAATCTTACAATTACATTGTAAGTGTAGTTAATGTGAGACAGGTTTTATTATTCAGTCTCATTTTTGAAAATTGAAAACTTAAATGGTTCTTACACTATTTAATGATTTTTAAGGTTAATGAATAGTTATCTTTGTTTTAATTTTATTATTATTTTTGACTCATCCATTTGTTAAATAACTATTTGTCTGTTATGTTGCTTGGTGCTGCTCCAAGATCTCACTCCATAGATGATATACTATAACTAAGATTTACTAATAGTCCTTTAAAATGGTATCATGTAAGATATGTTTAATTTTATACTATGTAAGATGTATTTTAATATCTGTTTACTGTTTGTATTCTCTTCATGGCTCAGGTTTTCGATTGGCAGGATTTAGGGTGACATACAAGTCAGCTATTTAGCTTAATAAGGATTTGAAACAAGGGCCATATCAAAGTGTGGTATCTCTTTGTTTAGGTTATTTATTATCCTTTTCATGGAATTCTTGTTATTAACCTCCATTCATCATTAGAAAACTCTACTCTTCGGAGCATCATGGAAATCTTAAATCTGAAGGCAATATTTCACTTACAAAATAACACATGATAGAGATCATCGCATAGAAATGAACATTCTCTCAGTGTCTGTGTCTAACTCTTGCTCTCTCTTTCCCTGCTGCTTGTTCTAGCTCTCCTTTGTAATGTGTTAGAAAGATAGAGTTCTGTAGTCATGAGTGCAGGCCCTCAAGGAGCTGACAACGTACTGTCTGCAGAAGTGCCACAGTGAACCTGCACCCGCATCAGGAAGAGGCATGCTCCTCATCTGGCCGGGAGTTGTGTGCTCCCAAGGGCCTCTGCGGAGGCTGGCAGAAAAGTACTATGGTGTGGATTTGGTGAGAAAATGGCATGCCCTTGGGACTGAAAATCAATCAGGGAAGAGGATTCTAGCTGGACAGAAAGGCAAGGATCCACATGCTCACCTACAAGGCAGAGTGAGTGACACTGTGAAGGAAGTGACAGCAGAGGAGACAAGGAAGGAAGACACAACGGAGGCGCTGGCCTTTGGGTTTCATATGCTAGTCTGGAAAAAACATGGAAAATGCTGAAGAGACATTGAGTCATACTTGAAATTTGTAGGATGTGATTTTCACATTTGAGAATGCAGAGGGGAGAGCATACATCTTTCTCTTGAAGAGGGGAGTTGGCAGAGGGAGCGGTTTGAAAAATTTCTCTCTGATCACATTTCTACTGCAGTGAGTTTCTGTATTCTATGCAATGTATGACAGTCTTCCCCCACCTACTGTTAACTCAGAACCCAGATGGAAGAATTGAAAAGGAAAGGATGAAGGGAAGTCAAAATGGGATGGAAGAGAACTGAAGATTTAACTCTGCGACTTTGGAAATAATAAGATAGAATGCATTTGAAGGAGATTTTGAAGGAAAATTCAAAGGAACTTTAGTGTAAAGTGAGACATTCTACTGGCCTGTTAACACTGGTACCAATGAACGACAGCTCTCAAGTTTGGTTGTCTTGTTTGATGTCTTTTCTCAACTTGAATCTGGCCCTTGTATATATCGTCAAATGAAGCTCTAATAAATGATGTGCAAGCAGTGGGTTGACTAGGATGTATGTACTGAGAATTGTCCTCATGAAATGCTTATTATTTGGAATGCACCTTCCTGGAATGGTTGCCAGTGTGGGGACAGCCACGTCATGACATGGATGACATGGATGTGAAGGCAGGTTCCGCCACACCATAACCTGAACACTAGGCAGCACCAAAATCTATGTAATTCACAGGTCGCAGATACCTTAGCACCCAGAGACACAAAAGCAGGCATGAAAAACGTCTCCTACAGAACCCACAGGTTTTAGATACAATGGACTGAAGTTTTACTGTGAGGTGTTAATGTTCTGTGCATTTCCTACATAGTAATGTAATGTAACTCTAAAAGGAAACCATAAAAGTTCTAACACTGACCTGAAAGTGGGTGGTACGTCAAGATGCTTCCATGCATTTAAGATGAAAAATGAAAAAAAGAGAATAGTCTTGTCACTCTTACACTTGATTCTGAACTCTTGAAACAGAGAAGACACATTTGTACCTTTATTTTAGTACCAACAGACATGCAAAAACATCTGCTGGGTGCACTATTGAAAACAAGCCACAATTCAGATGGACTTACATGCTATGTATTCACAGTAACACTGAATGCTTTGAGGGTCTGTGTTTGGTATTTTTTCTCTTTCTTTTCTTTTTGTGGCTTTGATGGACTTCTGTGACTTATACACCTCTAAGCCATCACATACATAAGAGGAGAAAGAAAACATAGTTATCAAACTAGGCCTGGTTAGATAAGAACTCAGAGGAAAATTAAAGCCTAAATGAAATGACCTAAAATAAATATGCACATAGATATTTATGGCATTGTAAAAGCCAGGCTCATACTTTATATTCAGCTGCATCTAAATGATGAAATATTACATGTGGTAAATCTCTAATTATATACACAGCTTGTGTACTTAAGTAAGAGAGCTTGGGTTACCATCAAACGAAGGGAAATGATCTGTGGGGGATTAGTAATCGCTTCCTGACAACAACGTGTAATTGAGAATTGAGTGGTTCTAAACTAATGGTGCACGTAGCATTTCTTAAGTGTACACTGGGTGTCCAAAGCTGTGAGATCATCTTGCATATCTTTGTATTTAATTAGTATATCTTTAGGAACATAAAAGTTCAGTTTCGCCACAAAACAAGCCTTAGAGTCTTGATCATCCTAGAAAATGGGATGCTACATAATTTAAGGGTGGCACCAGTCAGGTGGCCTTGAGTGCGTGGGAGGCAAGCTGTGGAATGCAAGCTTCGGTCAGCTTCTGCAGCTGAAAGCAGCAGGGGGCAGTAAAACATTTTGAGTCTGGGACAGAGCATGGAGCTGGTCAGTGAAAGACACAAACTTGTCTCAGGAAATATTTTGCTCTGTTTTAAACACACAAGTCTATAATTCATTGCTGCCCAGGCAGGTCTCCTTTCTCACAGCCCTGCATTGGGGGGGTAGTAACATATAATCAACCTCAATATTAAACAGAAACTCCTCATTCAGAGAAATAACTTTTATTTCTTCCTTGATCAAATCTCTTTCATTGCATTAGATATAATACTTGTTCACCTTTGGATTCCATTTTCTGCTTGCATGTAAGTTGTGTAACAGTTCTAAAAAGCAGTGTAGAGTGAGACACATGTGGATCATAAGCCTGACAAGGAATTGAGTGATTAGACTTCTTTGCATTTGAGATGTTTAAAGCAGTGTGTGTGTGTGTGTGTGTGTGTGTGTGTGTGTGTGTGTGTGTGTG
>OU015747.1:20739274-20752595 GCA_907169655.1 Acomys percivali | reverse complement strand
GTGTGTGTGTGTGTGTGTGTGTGTGTGTGTGTGTGTGTGTGTGTGTGTCTTAAAATCAGAACAATTCCATTTCATCCTCAAAGATTCCCTTTGTTCCTGATTGTACCTTTCTCTAGAATGTTCTTTCCTGTATTTTCAAGTTATGTATTTCCTTTTTCCTGTGTGAGTTCAAGCTATAATCATTTCTTGAGGATTGACATCTGATTCCAGTTATTGTTGACTACTTCTATAAAACATATTTACATCATTCATTAGATGCTCCATAGAATTATCCATGTTCAGAATCCTTGCACTCAATTGTCTACATTTAAAAGAGTGAAAAAGAAGAATGACAAGCCATGGGAGACTGAGGCTAAAGGATTAAGAGTTCAGTGCCAGCCTCTGATACACGAGTCCCTATTCACAAACACCAAAACAAAAGTTCATTGAAATAGGACTTATGTTTTTCTTAGAGCTGTAGTCATCAGCCTCTGGGTACCTAGGCTGTGGGTATAGCTTCTCTTCTGATTGATGGTGAATGTTTGTCTGCACTGGAATTGCAATTGCTTTTACTGAGTCTTCCATGTGCAGCCTTCAGATAGCCTGGAAGGTAGGAATGAGAAGACGGGACAGAACATCGGCATTCATCAAGTGCTTAAATGTGTTTCCATGACTCTTCATGTCAGGTCTTGTGCAATACCCATTTGGAACCCTCAAACTAGGCAATGTTGTGTCAGTGCCACAGACGCCATGAAGCTTACAGTCTGCAACTTGAGCAAGCTCCCAGTGGTAGGTAGTCAAAGGCAGCACGGAAAATGAGCGCAGTCCCTCCCCTAAGCACCTCCAGAGCTCACAATGTTTGCACTACCTGGCAGTTATTTATTATCTACTCCAGGCCACACATGGCTTTAGAACTATTGATTCTACATTGAAGACAATACCAATCTGTCTTTGAAAGGCTCACATTCCAGCAAGGGAGGGATTAAGGTAATTATTATACTTCTCAGTGATAAGTACTTAAAACAATGTCTTATGGGTACCAAGCAAGAGACCATTAGGTATAGCTGCTAAGATTTGCATGTCACACCAAAATGTAGATCAGACTTGGGAAGTGAAAACCATAAGGGATTACCAGTTCACCAAGGACAGGTACAGACACTGCTCAAGCAAAAGAAGAGGAATGAGGCCAAGAAACTGGACAACACAGCAGGGAATCTCTATCCACCATTGGCTGTGAGTGGAACTCAGGAATTGTTGGGGTGCGGATGAAGGGAGAAAGCCTGTCGGCTCATCATAGGGTTCCCTAGGGTACTCCAAGGTACCAGTAGAAACCCTGCTGTGTTTAATCATGTAAGTACAGAGGTTTATAGTTTACAAGCTGGCTATCAAAGAGGTCCTTTGTGCTGACATCATGAGGCCATTTGGAAAAGTCTGGGAGAGTGCATAACCAGTATGGAAAGCATAGACTTTGAAGTCAAATAGACAAGCTTTTAATACCGTTCTGACACTTTCCTACCTCGACCTACAATCCAGCTTGTCAGAGCTTCAGTCACAGCCTCTACAAAGTGAGAAAATGACTACCTCATAAACAGGTGAGAATTCGACAAGGGATCCAACAACCAGCAGTGCCAGTGTTTAGTCAACAGGGGCTTTGGTCTGTGCTTACGTTTTCTATATTCCGAAATAGTTAATAAAACAAGGCTATGTTTTAAGACAATGCAAGTCTATATATTGGTGTATAAACTGGAATGAAACCCTAGTTAGACAGACAGACAGACAGATACACATACAGAAATGTGCAACTAGAGAGTTGTTCAACTTTAACCACATTTTTATGTAATTTATTGAAAGTCTATTTAAGAGCATGCAAATGCTTTTTGTGTTCTGCCCTTCATTAATACCCATTTTCATCCTGCATCATGTTATTTTGATGTTTTGAGACTAAAGTCTAATTTTGTGCCTAATTTTAGTATTTCATCATAAGACTCACAATATCATGACACATTCCAAAATATAAACTATGTGGTGCTTATGGTTTGCCAAGCAGTTTCTCTGTTTTTCAAGAATGGACAACTTGAGCAATGTGCAGTGGTGCATACCTGTAATCCTGGCACTCATGGAGGCAGAGGCTAGGGAATCTCTGTGAGACCAGCCTGGTCTACAGAAGAAGTCCAAGACCACCAAGGCTACACAGAGAAACTCTGTCTCAAAAAAACACAAAAAACAAAAAAAAAAAACAAAAAAAAACCAACAACAACAACAAAAAAAAAAGCAAAAAGAAAAAAAAGAATGGACATTTTATAGTAATTTTAATGTTATTGAAACAATATTTGCCTGGAGTTACATTATAGATACTTTTAGAATTAAAATGATCTATATACTTTTACAATGAAGCTATTCTTGTGGGCTTAAAAAACAACTTGATTATTTGATGATTAAAAAAAAAAACACCAAAATACCAATTAAAGCACAGAATTCTTTAGTTTAGCATTTCCTGGTCTAAGAAACTACATGCCTACAGCCTCATGTTCAATTTCGGTATAAGGCAGAGGAAATTCCTCTTGTTGATAACTAATTTATCTATTTTTTTTCTCAATCCTATCTAGTTACTTCCACAGGGTCTTCTAATCACCAATTTCATTTTCTCCTGTTTTTAACATAATTATATTAGTTCCTTTCCTCTGCCTATAACTCCAGTCAAAACTAAACCAGTGCCATGTCTAGCACCAAGACCACCACCAAATCAAATGATGTGTTCTTTAAATGTTTCCCTACTCTGTGAAGAGCCTTTATCCTCTCTATAGCTTTGTATAGACATTTATCTGTATCAACCACCTAATTTTGTTAAACAGTTGCTAAGTCCATTGTGATCACTTCTTCCCTTCATCCTGAGCCCACTAACATAATTGCTAAACTTTTAAATCTCCAACCAGATTTGATGGATAGATGGGTCTTGGTCTTTATCTACTATTTTAGGCAAAATATACCACTATTTCCCCCTGATATTTCATCAGTTCTTCATTTTTTTCTTGTCCTCTTTTCCTTTCTTACTCTTGCTAATGCTTTCTGAACAATAATGGCATTTTAATGTTTTAGCTACAACTCCAAATATATAATATCTTTCAAGATCATCAGATTCGTGAATTACAACACTGGCTGTCTAAAAAAGACTAGAGAAAGCATTAAGATCCCACATTAGGAGGCCCAAACAGTGTGAACCTCAGCAGACCCTCCTCCATATGACCAGGAAGTTCTTTCATTGCTTGGGTCTGACTGTACCTAAACCCACATCCATGTTCAGTTATTTTTTGTAACCCGTAGCATGCACATTTGCAATTTTGATAAAGAAATTAAAGATTAGGAATGAAAGGGGGGAAGTTAGCAAACTGGGTTTTTATTTTATTCTTTGAAACCTCATTTTGAGACAAGCTAGGCAGATATTTTACTACTGAGTAACAGCTCCAACCACAGTAAAAGGTTTGAGAATTTACATTCTATCTCTTCTTAAAGTCATGATGTTAAAACAAGGTATCACAAAAGATATTCATGTGAAACAGGCAAGTATGTATTTTTATTTTTTAAAGCCATGAAATGTTGCATTATTTTTAAGAGTCTGAAAAGCACTACTCTATTTAAAGAATGAAGTAGTCTCTGTAAGGCATTGAGCAAGATTTGTACAGCATCTGTGGGCATTTCTGGTATTTTTCCTAATAGAAGTTAAGGTTTGGAGGGAAGAAAAGAAAGAGAGGAGTGTTTTGAACACATTATAATCTCAAAATATAATAACAATGACAACATAATTGCTTTAGGAATTAAAAAGAACTGCCAAAAGAGTTAAGATGGGAACTAATTGCCAATGTTTGCTAACACTGTTTTGTACTTCCCCCTTAATTTTACCTTACGTGTCATTACTACCATTTAATAGTACTAGTTAGGTTTGGAGGTTCTGTTCTGATGAATACAAACATTTTCGTCATCATAGAGAATATTCTAGTCAGTAAATCTGTATTCTGGTTAAATATATACTGTTATTTGTAGAATACCTGCTAAACTATGCATGCCATAATTGAAGCCTGACTCCTTGCAGATTTAATTTAATTTTCTTTAAAATAGACTCTTTTAAGCCTCTCTAAATGTGTATCTACTAAGTTATTTGAATTAGTATTCAGATGGGAGCTTTTTGAGTGCTTGGGTGCCTTTAGAATTAGCTTTATTTCTGTGAGAAGTTTGGCTTTCTAATACAAGGAATACGATTTGTGTCGCTACTGCTGTAAACCACTGGTATTTCCCCCAGCATAATGGAATAATAGTGTTTAGTCACAATGCAGTATTTTCTAAAAGCACATAAAGTATTTCATGAATAAGATTAGCTAAGGAATTTAGTCTCATTTTATGAGCATGACAGTTTAGGTGTGCAACATGAGAGCTTGCATTTTCTGCACAGTCTCCCTGGGTGTTATTTTAGAGAAAGTGAAACTCTTTCCTACAGCATCTGATATTGGGTTTCCACTAACTGTGTAAAATATCTATTTTTAAATTACAGCATGGAAAATTGGGGTTATTCACCTATTTAGACGGTTTATTGTGAACCAAGAAAGGTTTAATGATTATAATTATCCAGAACTGCTGGGCACATGTGATGTGATTGTGACTTTTTTTCTTTATTGTGGTGGAACGATTTATCATTTCCTCATCTGCACACTGTCTTGGTGACTTTGTAGCTTGCTGTCCTCTTCCTTGAAACCCCTTCCCCACGTCCTTTCAGCTCCAGCACAGGCTGAGTAGGGCTGTCTGAGGAATGGGCAGGAGTGTGATGCCCAACCCTGACACAAGATTAGAACATCTCCTCCTTCTCAGAGGAATTAGCAACTCAGCAACTTCTTAGGACAGAAACCATAAGCACAGAATGATCATTTACCACTCACTCTCATGACTGTAGTTCAGCAGTGGCAAATTTTGTTTTGTTATAAAAGTTTGAAGTCTATGAACAAGTTGTTTTTTTCATAAAGAACTCTTTTTTTTATAACAAACAAAACATTTTCATTATTTATTTATTTTTATTTTATGTACATTTGTTTTCTGCCAGCCTCCATGTCTATGTGAGGGTGTCAGATACCCTAGAACTGGAATTACAGACAGTTATGACCTGCCATGTGGGTGCTGGGATTTGAACTCAATTCCTTTGGAAAAGCAGCCAGTGCTCTTAACCACTGAGCCATCTCTTTGACACTCATGAAGAACTCTTAAAGCCCTAGAAAAAGTAACAAAACAATAATAGAAAACACACACATATACCCATCCAGACACACATGAATACATACACACATATATAGACTCTCAAACACACAGATAACACATACAAACAAAAATGAATACCTTAAGACCATTAGAAACCTGGCTGGAAGAGGATATCCTCCAGCTTTAGTAATTTTGTTGGTTTAATAATTGACACCAGTTTACAAATAATGAATGCATCATAAAATACTAACATAGATTTATGAGAAATAAGATTCACAGCACCAGGTAATTGTGTGTGTGTGTGTTTGTGTGTGTAAGAGAGAGAGAGAGAGAGAGAGAGAGAGAGAGATGGATCTTAGTATGAATTCAGCAAATGAAAGGTAAATTGTTTTTGTGTGTATCACAATATACTTCATAACTTTACATTAAAGTAAATTGTATCATTTGAGAAAATAATTTCCCATACTTTTCAGATACATAGATTGTTAACATTATTATTATTATTATTTTATTCTTATTATATAATGACCATTATGGTATACTTCTTTGTAGGTTTACAGAAATTACATTTTGTAGTTTTAAATATAATTTACATATCAAATAAAATATTCAGAGTAAAGTTGGCTTTACTTATATCCGTTACTTTAAATAGAAAGTGACACTTGATTTTTCTGTGATAATGCTGAATCTCTTGGATTTCTATCATCAGAAGGTCATTTTAATTTTGTGGTCCTATTTTTACCAAATAGGATTGTAACTATTTAGCTATCTAAATGTATCTGCTCAACCTTAGCCATTCATATACTCTTTTTTGTTGGCCAAATAGTGTTTTCTCACATATTAAGAAAATTGACAAGAAAGAAAAGTACCAGAGATTCTGCATTGCCGCTGCAAGCCATGTGATCTCTGGGAGTCGAGTTTTTCATTTCATGGTGTGAGTCAACTGATTTCACAATGACATTTTACTCTAGCAGTGATTTTGTGTTTCAACCTTCAGATATAACAGTGTTTGGTGTGTCCTCCAACACTTCAAAATTTTTTTTTCCTGCCTGTGCCAGTTTTTTAGCTGAGAAATTTTTATTTTGGTAAAAATCTATATTGTAAACAGGGCATTCTAGGTCTAAATATAAGAGAAGTATAAAAAGTAGCCTATTAAAATAGCTTATGATTGCTGCTAATTATAAACACACAGGTAAACTTGTAATAGCCAGTTACTAATGCTCAATGATTATTCTTATGAGAAATAGAGTTTAATAAATAAAAACTGAAATCTTTTCTTAATTCACCTCAAGGTTCAATTGATTTATAGTTATGGAACATATTTTAATCCATTAGCAATCTCATTTTGTTCAAGATATGCTAAAATATGCCATTTAGCATTTTGTAGTTTTGTATCTTTCATTATGATGCTAATATATTTATCATCATCCATTACTATTTAGTGGTCTCAAGTGTTGGGACAGCTGTGTTACATACAACCAGCATCTTTGACAGTCTCTAGTATAATTGTGTTAGAATTTGTAGTTGCCGTGATTAGGATTTGTTTCTGCACTTCTAATTGGGATAATGTTTCTAGACTGGATATACAATTTTGTTTGTCAATAACATTGATTTGATTAACTCTCTTTTTTCTGTAGTCTCTTTTCTTGGCATTTAGTATCTTGTTAAAAAGTAGCATCCCAATTTCTTTCTCCTGTTTCTTCCTTCACCATCAATCTCCATTTCCTAAGCACCCTGGAGTTCACGTATTTATAGTTACTATAAGATATGCAGCAAATTTATACATTGTATCGGTGTATATGTTGTTATTTACTGAGTTCTGTTTTAGAAACTGGGTAGATCTTTTACCAAAACAAATACATTTGTTCTTTAAAACTTAACAAATCAGAGAGTTAGCCTTGTGAGCCTTTCTTCATTGTTCCTCCTATTTAACTTTAAAACCTTCAGGCTATGTTCTCGGCTCACAATACATTCATGTACTCAAAAAAAAAAAAAAAGGTTTATAAAAGAAAAAAGCAGATAAGGATGAGAGTTATTTACTCATCATATAAAAAGGTGTTCATGTGAGTTGATTTTAAAAAGTAAAAACCATATAAAAGAAGTGGAGTAAACGAGGTTAAGAGGTAAACCACAAAAAGAAGAAACACAGATGGCTAATAAATTCATGGAATGCTGCCCAAACTCACTAGTAATCAAGGAAATGCAAATAAAACTGAGGATATCCGGGTTTTTTTCCTCATAAAACTGGGAAAAGGAAAAATTCCTGATACTACCCAGCATGGATGAGAATGAGCACATTTCTAGGGAGACGCCTGCAGTGAAACTTTCTTGGAACATTCATTGAATCGCCTAGTGAAGCTTGAGCAAAAAGAGACCAGAATTTTGGTCTGATTCAGCAGTTTTACTTTCGTCATTTGCCTTATGGATATGAAACCCCATGTGCAACACTGTCTGCAGCACTGCAGGCCACTACAGTTTGAGACAGCAAAGAGTTGTGAATGAAAAGCTGATGGGTGCTCATCAAGAGTCATTTCAAGAAAAAAAAAGTGACCAATACTTAAAACGAGGTTTCCAAGGCACAGTGGCTAAACTTGTAATTGTAAAGGAAAAAAATAAAAGAGGAAGAAACCATGAAAAAGTATCAGTGTATGTCACAGCTAGTTTCAAAAGCCTCAGATGAGTAGAAAGTTTGCAACATCATGCAACAGTGAGTTCAAACCCAGGGTGTTTATTGCCTGTGGCCATTTACTATGTAAGAAAAGCAGGGTGGCCTGCCACCAAGTTATTATGACCCCATGGCTTTTATTTTTTATGAGACAGAGTCTCATGTAACTTGGGCTGGCTTCAAATTCACTCCATAGTCTACATTGATCTTGAACTCTTGATCCTCCCTTTTCCATCCTGCTAGAGCTAGATTTACACTTAGGCACCTTCCTTCCTGGGTGAATCTGTCACTGAACCCAAGGCAAGCACTCCACTGGCTGAGCTGCATCCCCAGTCTCCCTCCCTTTTTAAAAAAGGTGATATTCACGTGCTATTTCAAGTTTTACAAGGTTTTATAAACATATAGGAAGATTTCAAAGGCTTAATATTCGCCACTTTATTGACAGGGTCATTAACAAGAGATAGGCAGCCACCACCCTTTCTGCTCTTCTAGTTCAAAGTTAGTGAACTTATCTCATGTAGCTTTGCAAAACAAAACAGAACCAAACCAAACCAAACCCAAAACCAAACCATCCAAGTTGTTAAGATATTAAACTGGCTACTTAAGCACACATTGATATCACTCCAACTACAAGCAGGCCAGGGCTGGCATCTGAACTATTGATTTGTATTATAAGAGGAGCCTAAAAATAAATAAATAAATAAAAAGAGGAGTCTAGTGGGTATTTTAATCTTTCTTTAATTGAAGTATATCAAGAACTCTTTATATAGAGGATTTCAACACAAATTAACATGTACAAAATCTGCAATGTCTTTATCTACATATTGATATGTAATATTTTGAGGAATATTATATGTGAGCTATTAATAACTATCAATTACTTTCTACTTAGTTTGGGCTTTTCAGTAGGAGTGAGTCAGACAGAGACTGAAATAGCCGCAGCAAAGAATCTTCCTATTCTCCAAAAGGGTGAGCTAGGCAAGGTGGAAAGAAATGTATGCACTCATTCACTCAGCCTTCCCGAGGTTTACTGCTTGCTAAGTTTTGTGGGAGCATCATGCCTTCTTCACAGAGCTTCTACTTAAAAGCAAGTTTTAGCTCTGCAGGTAATAAATGAACCATCAGGTCTGTAATAGGTAGAAGACAGAAGTCCTCTTGGATTATACAGGGATATCCTGTCACAAACAAACAGCAAATAGACCCAAAAGAAGGGCTGACAGAATTCTAACTATAAAACACATGGGGAAAATGTGTCAAGTGCTGTGCCTGCAAACTTTTCTGAAGAGCAGAAGGTGACAGATGTAGACCTTTTGGGTAAGTGACAAACAGTGTTTACTGACACAATGGGTTTGTTAAGAAGTCACCCCCCCCACTCTACCCCTCCCCATATCTATCACACATTAATTAAGAGATAGTATATTTTGATCTAGTTAACAAAGAATGAAAAAATGTTTCATTTTTTAGTTCCAACTTGCTAATAAAATTATCTAAGGGGTTTCACTTTCAGGCATTTCTAAGCAAGAATCAAAGGAGTAAGCCTCCAATTAAAGTTACAGTAAGATGTTCTTGCATAGCAAATTATACAAGTGATTCTCTAAAAGAATGTGCGATGAACAGGGATGTCTGTATGTGTGAGGGCACTGGTGGAATTAGTGGTGACTGGTGCTGGAGCTGCAGTTTTTGTTAGACTTGAATCTGAATCATTGCTTTCCTGTAATATTGTGTAAATAGAGTTATCCAAACACAGTGAGCATCCGTTTCTATGCCTGCAAATTGGGAAACCAATAATCCACTTCTAAGTTTGTTATGGGAAATGAATAGTTATCAACTGGTTCCAGCCCAGGCTTGGTGCCTGTGCTGCCAGGAGCCGGCATCCCACTGTCAAGTAACAGAATCATTGGTAATGAGTCACTACTGCAAAGGGTAAAACTATGATCCTGGCTGCAGTAATGCATTTTCCAAAACAATTCTTTCATTCTCATTAGAAGATAAGAAAAACAAATAGCCCGGCAGTTTAGAAAATATACATCCCCATGGTGGGGCTAGTCCCCCACAGGAAAAAAAAAAAGACATTTAGATAAATAATTTCCATCGGATCTCTAGCAATGAAGGAGAGCATTCTTCACATTTCTGGTGTATTTTTATTTAATCACGAGGTCTTTGGGGAGAAGGTCCATTTTTCTGTGTATTCATCATAGTTCTAAAACTGTGAGTTTGGATAAAATGCATGTAGTTCTTGCCTTGTTCTTACACCAGAAGTTTCCCTTCTGTCCATTTTATGCTTGTATCCTAGGGCTTAAAAATGAAAGCTTTGTTTCTGCAATAACGGCTTAGTGTACGCTTACATTGTTGATCCCTCCGTAGATGCAATGTAATCCACTTTGGTAATGTGAAGTTTTAAACAATCATAGGCCTCTGCCATTAACCCTTCTCTGCTAATGATAATACTCCTTGAAAACTACAAAGGAACTGGGGCCCTCGCTCCACATTAGACTTGGAGCGCACTTAGCTGAATTTGCATTTCTTATTTTTAGCAGCGGTGAATTGCTGAGCATATGTTGAACCTCATCAATACTCGAAGCAGAATAGGTGATTGTGAAACTAGTGTTCAAGTGCAAGCATTCAAACACAAACACGGCCGACTAGAAGAAAATAATGATGAAACGAATCAAAAGTGCTTTCCAGTCCAAAGTTCCCTTTGAATAAGCTTTGGCTGCTGTTGTTTTTTACAATATTTTTTAAATTGACCTGTTGCTTTGCCTGGTTCATTGTAGTGCAAATGTCTTGAATAAAGCTGTACATGAGTCATTTTTTCCCTCCTCAGGCTACTTGGATAATAGCTCACTTTGAACCCAAGCAAGGGAATCTATTGAATGCTTCCTGCAGAAAGCCGTCAGGGGTTTGCACAGCAGCTTGACGTGGCTCTTTGGGAGAGAGAAATGGTAAATTAGCCTAGAGTAATTTTATTCCATGACATATTTCCAAACTAACTTTGAGAACACATTTCCACTTCATGTTTAGATTCTGCTTTGGGGACTTAGAAAAGGTTTCCTGCATTTGGTAGAGTTTCATGCGTGGTCGACAGCTAAGTTAAGATGTTCTTTGGGGATTTGTAGACATTGAAGGCTTTGCTTAAACTAGAGAGATCTTTCCTGCAATTCATGCTGAAGCTGCAGTACTATATGCCTTCGGGGCTGTGGATTTAATAAACAAAAGATCTGTCACCAGGTTTGGCTCACAGTTGGGGGTAGATGTAATTATATACTTTAAAGGGAGGAAGAGCCGTGTTATTATTTTACATTTATTGAGTGCCAACATTTTGCAATGTGCTGTACCCAACGTGGAATTAGACATAGTCCTTGCCCAGTGGACTATCTATCTAAATTAGACACAATCTAAATATTTCTCTTAAATAGTGCTGTGTTTTCAAGCCTGTTACATGATACACTGCATTAGTATAGTAGTGCCGGTATGCCTGCAAATGTGATTTAGACCTCTCAAGGCTTGCAAAGACAAGTGTTAAGACGACATGGGACTGTTGAACTATGCACTCTTCAAGTGTTTTGCTTGTGAGCTATAGGTTCAACTCAGAATATTGGAAATTACATTTGGAATGTGGTTGATGTATCGTTTTGATTTTCACTTTAAGGGAAAGCAGTTAATGGTGGTGATTATGCTATTTGACTAGGTTTTAAGTTATATTTATTTGTGTTTTTAAAAGTTATCTGTGGTCTGAGTAGAATGTCATCAAGGTCAGGATGTCAGGATGTTGTCTGACACATGCTCTTGCACCTAATAGCTGTTCAATACAAAATTACCAAAGTTGCCCATGTAATAGATTTATAGGTGGAATTAATTCATCATCTTCTCAGGACTCGGTTTAGATTTTAGGTTCTGACAGAAGAGTGCTCTGCTGGCTTTAGGATAACATGTGAGCGCACGTGCACACACACACACACACACACACACACACCCCAAATGAAAACAAAAATAAACAGCAACAATAAGTACCAAAGCCAGAAAACCTTCCTGGGAATATCTTTGAAGAGCTTGGGCTTGAGACATCTTTCTTTCCTAATGAAGACGTTTCTTGTCTCTCAGCAAGATGCCAACGTAAGGACACAGTGGATCCTGGAGGGCTGTGAGAGAACTTAGAGCTGTCTGGATCCTCACCAGTGATCAAAGGACGTTTTTACACTGCAGGCCTGGTTTCTAGGGATGCAGTCACCAGGCACTCTAGTCGGCTTACTGGTCTGTTGTGAGGAGACACACACAATCCCCCTCAATTCTGTTATAAATGGGGGTGTTGTGAGGGGGAAATGTATGGATACAGACAGAGAATGTGTTAGTCAGACTTGTGATGTATTTTTACTCTATACTGAAACTATTTCATAGGTTCTCTGTGGTATGCAGGACTCTAGTGTGCTCCTTCAGCTACACTGTGACCTCCCACAGTGCACATCAATTGTGTTTGCAAGCCTGTGTAGCCACTCACTCAGTAAGCAGTAACGATACTTGATGTCACAGTGTAGTGACCAGGCCTGAAATCTGATTTTTTACAACCACTTATCCTCTGGGCAATGTAGTCTATTTACTTTACTTCTTTGAGTGTCAAGATCCTTAAATATAAAATAAGGAAAGTCTGTGTGTGAGCATTTGTCTGGTCTATTTTAAAGTACCCTGAACATAACTTTATAATGAATATTCTTCCTGTTATTATAAATGATTGTTTTATAATGACATAGCCAAATGTGGGTAATACAAGCTCCCTGGAACATACAATTTTCCTTTGATTTGTAATCTGAAGTACTGCTATTCCTAATCAATTTGATAAATAGTTATCTTTATGATCTGTCAGTATCATACATGGAATACTTAAGAAATGGTTGTAGCCAGGTGATGGTGGAGCACGCCTTCAATCCCAGCACTTGGGAAGCAGAGACAGGCCTATCTCTGAATTTAAGGCCAGCCTGGTCTACAGAGTGAGTTCTAGGACAGCAAAGGATACATAAAAAACCTTGTCTGGTTACTCCTTTTCCAAACTTAAGCATGCTTAGGGTTTCTAGTTTCTGTTTATATCCTTCACCTTTATGCTTAGTATTCTCTTGATCACTGTCTCTTCTGTGTGCTCACTGAATTCTCTTCTTCCAGCCTCCGGATAGATATTTCTCCAAATTCACTGTTACTTGACCATTGCTGAATTCAATGGCCCCATCAACAACATATCTTTTCCAGCCTCTGATTAATCTCTTGTTTTGCCTTCATAGGTCTCTTTCTTCAACATTTTTACAATTTTAATGAAAGGGTTTTTCCTGTGTGCTTTTTTAAAATATAGTTTATTACTTTATTCATATTACTTCGAAATTGTTATCCCATCCCTTGTATCCTCCCATTCCTCCCTCCCTCCCTCCTTTCCTCCCTCCCTCCCTCCTTTCCTCC
>OU015747.1:20694445-20736630 GCA_907169655.1 Acomys percivali | reverse complement strand
TCTCTCTCTCTCTCTCTCTCTCTCTCTCTCTCTCTCTCTCTCTCTCTGTCTCTCTCTCTCTGTCTCTCTCTCTCTGTCTCTCTCATACATCCATCCATCCATCCATACATACATATATACATATTTACTCTCTATCTCCTTCTCTTCAAATAATGTGCCAAATCACTCTTTCTGAGGAATAATTTAAACTTTATTCTCTTGTTTCAATTTTAGTAATCTTGATACTTTTGAAAGTATAGTGACTTTCAAGCTTGGCTCCCTGTCTTGCAGCATGAGTGTTGTCAGGGACTTTTAAATGGACAGATCTTCAGGCTCCATCTGAAACCTGTAAGTGAGACTCTGGGAGTGAAGCCTGCAGTGCAGAGTGTGCAAGCATGTACAGGAACTGAGAAGAGTGCTTTATAGCTGGAATACCAGTGGGCATTAGTGGTGCTAACCTGAGTTTTCTCCTTTACTATAATCAGACTTCTGTTTAGTAAACTAGTAAACTAGCCAGCTGTAAAGGCACAGTCACCTGAGCCTACTATAATATCCTGGTTTTGTTTTGTTTCTATTTCTTTAACTTGGAGATTTCTTCATTGCCTAGGTTTGAATCTTATTCCCATGGAACTGATGTGGAAAAAATGAAAATAATTTTATATGAAAGAAATTGTTGCTTTAACAGTTGTCATGCATTATTTTCTTTACCTACCCAATGGCTCTAGGAATAGAGAGTTAATTCCTATGCCCTACAATATCCAGCACAGGACTTCTTTTTTAAAAATGTATTTTATTAATTTATTCATATTACACCTCAATTGTTATCCCATCCCTTGTATCCTCCCATTCCTCCCTCCCTCCCATTTTCCCCTTACTCCCCTCCCCTATGACTGTGACTGAGGGGGACCTCCTCCCCCTGTATATGCTCATAGGGTATCAAGTCTCTCCTTGGTAGCCTGCTATCCTTCCTCTGAGTGCCACCAGACCTCCCCATCAAGGGACGTGGTCAAATATGGGGCACCAGAGTTCATGTGAAAGTTAATCCCCACACTCCACTCAACTGTGGAAACTGTCCTATTCATTGGCTAGATCTGGGTAGGGGTTCGAAGTTTACTGCATGTATTGTCCTTGGCTGGTGCCATAGTTTGAGCAGGACCCCTGGGCCCAGATCCGCCCATCATAATGTTCTTCTTGTAGGTTTCTAGGACCCTCTGGATCCTTCTATTTCCCCATTCTCCCTTGCTTCTCTCACCTAGAGTCCCAATAGGAAGTCTTCCCCTCTGCCCCACTTTCCTGGTAAGTGAAGACTTACCCTTTCTGAAGGCCTATTAAGAGGCAGGGCTTCTTTATAGTTTTTGATGATGTGATTACACAGGCTAAAGAAGAGCACGGAACATTAGGGCTCTTTGTTACTACCTGTCAGCATAGCTCCAGCCTTTATGCGCCACGTCTCAGGACATTGTAAAGGGGTCTTCTACTTCTACGCACTAGTTGACTAAGTTCTATTTTAAAGGTGCTTCAGTTTGCAAAGTACTTTACCACAGTAAAACATGGTGAGAGCCTCAGAAAGCCTCTGTGATGTGAGTCCTCTCACATCAGTGCAGACGAGATGTCTAGAAAGTGTCATGTTTAGAAGTGGTGCTCTCCATGTGCCGCTGGAAAGGCCCTACATATTAAAGTGGGAAGCTTGTAGCTACTCACAGATATGAAAATGTATGTTTGCCTATAGTAGATTTCAGTCAGGAATGCACTGTCACCATTGGTCTCCAAGTGTGTACCTCTGTCAAGATTCAGGTTTCCAGGCAGCCGTAACTCATCCATTTCAGTGACATGCATTTGAAAAAAAAAGGGAACTATGATTTTTAAAAATGAAAAAAAAAACCTTGGCATTTTATTTTTGAATGAATGGGGACACTGAGAAGAAATATTATTGTGTACAACCATGCACATTTAAAATTAATGAAAGGTGGGAGATTAAGGTATTTATGTTGCATAAGCAAGACAGCACATTTCCTAAAAGATTAATGCAACTATACCTCAGTGTCAATTAGTCTTTGCATTTTTTTTCTGTTCTGAAATTAAGTGTCTAACTTAAAACAGACCTGAGACAAAAGTTCAGCAAAACGAAGCCTTCTCTAAACAGCATGTGGAAGCATGGATATTCTATTGATGCTCAGTTACTTTCAGACACAAATCTTCTGGGGCTCATCATAGTGAAATAGAACATTTATGGGCTGAATTGGGGTATGACACTTGAAGAATTGTGGTAAGACCCTTTGCTGTACATGCCCTGTACTGTATATGTCTTATATAAATGATCAATTTGTACTCACTGAGCCATTTAATGCAATTCCCAAATATTTTCAACTTGGAATTTGACTACATGACTATGAAGACATAGTAGAGAACCCCAGATGAATGTCAACTCACACTTTGCTAGGTAACAGCATTAAACACTAAAAAAATGGAGAAGCCATAATGAGACTGGTAACAGTGGCTGAGACAATGAGACAGATTAAGATAAGGTAAGGGTGGAGAGCTGGAGCTGGTTTTTATTTCAAGGTTGGTTCCTCATCACAGCCCAAAGAGACCATACTGAACATCAAATCACAAAGCATTTGGAGTCCCTGGAGTAGAGTTTCCAGGGTCACTATCTTGGGCTGATGTTTCCAGCCGTGGCTGCTTCCCTGAACCCTGAGAATTACGCCAGTGTTGATGAGCTGGAACTGAGTGTCGGTCTGTTATTGTGCACTTAGAGCCAATCCCTTGGTGCCTTTTGTCGGCTCTTTAAATACGGGAAGTGATTATGGGCTCTTCATTTCAAAGGTTCTTAAGAATAGCAGAATCAGGCAAGTAAAGGGCAGAAGCTGAAAGGCCTAATAGTGTCTGCAAATGGAATCAGCAGTGTAAAACCTGATCCCACCAGGCAGTCTTTATTTCTTCTCTCTCAACTTCTCTTCCTCTTACTAAGTTCCCTTTCCTTGCCTTCAACATATTAGTGAGATTTCAGTCCCCGAGACAAAACACCAATATAGAACAACTGTGAAAGAGAAAAAGGGTTATTTTGGGCCGTAATTTCAAAGGTCTTAGCACATGGTTGTTGGCTCTGGTGGCTTTGTGGCTGTGATGTGCCCGTTCGTGATGCCAACACCTGATGGATGAAACCTACTGGCCTTCAGAAGACATGGGAAGAGATGCTATGTTTGCTGCTTTAAGGTCAGGCACACAACAGCCTAATGCCCTTCAATTAAATCCTGCCTCTTAAAAGTCCCACTACCCCCAGCATGCCTTTGGAGGGTGGACATCCCTTATGCAAGGTACAGGCCCTCTGTTCTCTGCTTCTTTTTCTTCTAAGCTCCTTCCCCTCTTTTTTTCCTACTCTTTCACTCCCTCACTCTCACTACCTTCTCTCCACTTTGGTCACACCAATGAGGATATTGTAAATAGAGCTGGTAGTAAAATCAGACTTTCAAACTGCTTCCAAATTGATCTTACTTCTTCCCAAGGGAAACCTAAACTCAAGAAGGGTGTCTTTGGATGATGCTCTGAGAAACAGGTATCTTGTAGGAAGACTCCCATCTGATGTGATCTTCTGTAGCTGGTGATGTAAGCGTGCGAAGCACAAACTTACCACTGGATGCTGGAGAAGGTGGGATAGTGTCCCACGAATGACAGACAGAAAGAGAGATGGGGACAGTGGGAGAGGAATAGGGCATGGAGAAGAAAGGTAGAAAATAGAAAGGGAAGAAGAAAGGCGTATTGTTTGGGCCTCAGTAAATATCCTCACAATGTTCCATAAGCACATTCATTCTTTCCCATTTCTACTTGAGGTTACCACTATGGAGCGCTCATGACATGACAGGTTTAAAAGCTGTCCGTCTCTACTCCTGTCAGATGTTTATCACTAAGTTTCTCAAAGATTTCATTTTAGAAACCAGCCATAACCGAAACATTTGAACTTCATAATTTTTCTGTGAAGGATCACAGTCCTTCCTTCTTGTTTTAATATCTTCTATTTAAATGTCATTAGCTTTTTTTTTCATGGAGTTCGAAGCTGGAACTAGTGACCATGTCACATTTTACTACAGTTTTTCCATCTAAACTTTGCTTTATGATGGAAAAGAAAGGAATGAGTGAATATTACCTAATTTAGTCTTGATTTCCTCTGTAGAATTTGGGTGTTTTGGTTTTTGTTCACATGTCCCTGGGTTATACTTGCTTACCCCCACTTTACTACTGACTGCTCTTTCTCCAGTTTCCCCATAGCTGTGCCCTTGAAAAATCTGTTTAGGGAGTCGCTGCAGTATAAATAGCATTAAAAATAACCTGCTTATTCTGACATTTAGAGTTGTAAGGCTACTTCCATTTAGAGATGATTCAATGTGCAAGAAAAGTAATTAGCACCACGCCTAAAATATGCTTAGGTAATTTTGATTGTCACACAGCCCTTCAGAGTAGCATTTCTTGTTTGGTTGTTTTTCTCTCCAATCAGATCATTTCGCTGTCTGCCCAAATATGTCTCACTTAGGCTGAGTTTATTAAGTTGATCTTCTGAAGGACACTTAATGGCCCTAAATCCTGTCTCAAGCCCTAACATTTGACACATTGTGCCCAGTCTTTTATGGATATTTGTACTCAAGACAGCAGACTGTTTGGCCTCACTCTTTTACAACTTGGGACTTTTATTATTTTTAGAATTCTACTGCACGTAGTTTTTTTTTTTTTTTTTTTTTTTTTTTTTTTTTTTTTTTTTTTTTTTTGCTTTGCTTTTCATCAATCCTCATTCTATCTTGTCTTTCAAAACCTGGCTGAAGTCTAACTTCTTTGGTAAGAGGTACATGTTGAACTCTAAGTGACTCTTAGTGTAACTCTCCTTGGAATTCTCTACTCAGTTTTTATGTTATTAATTTTCATTTATTTGCATGCCATGTTGAATGCATTCTTAAGGAAGATTTTTTTTTCTTTCTCTGGGATTTCTGAGGTTGTATTTTACCTTTTATTTTTTTCTTCCCAGTTCATAGAATGCAATGTTCTGTGTGGTGAAGGAATGCTTGTTAAACAATATTGGCTCCTAGGTCCTGGGTTAAAGCATAGAACATCAATTATCTTTGCCTAAACAGACGTTTTATTAGGACATGATAGGGCAGTTGTTCTACGACCATGTCAACTTCATTTTAAAAAATAAGTGAAACCTAACTTTGGATAGTGCTCTGTGCCACACTATCCCAAACAACAGTTTCCCAGTGAGTCTCTTTGTTTGTCCTCCCATTATTCATATTCATTCCAGATCGATTGAGGCATATGGCTTTAATTATCAAGTAGAGGCTGAGACCATGCAGAGCTACAGCCTTCCCCCGACTTTTCTAATGATGCTCGTTCCTAGCAGCAACGTGTGCCAGATTATTGTATTGCATTATGACATTAAACATGGACCAGCAGAGGTCTGCCTAATTGGGAAGGATGCCTTTCTCTTGCTAAGTGCTTGTTTATTTTCTAGGAAGCTAATTTGCTTTGGTTAGAAAATGAAACCTCATAATCCAATATAAATGAGTTTGGTCATATAATATTCATAGCTAGACTAGGAGAAATCCTATAAATAAATAAACAAAAAAATACTAAGAGAAATTACTTACACAAAATGACTAAATATTTGCTGCCTGTGAGACTCGAATTAACATTGACTGTGTGTTTTCCTTCCTTCTTTTAATGAATCAGCAAACATTATTTGGAATTCCTGGGTTAATTATTCAAAGACAAGTACTTGTTTAAAGCTTTAATATTAAAATTGGTTTATTTCATTTCATTGGAAAGCAGGTAAAACTTTGTTTTGTCATGTTTAAAGGATAGCATTTTTAAAATTACAAACACTTTAAATAATATACATGCAAAGATTTGCACTTACTACTTATCAGAATCTTTGTTTAAGGATTTATTTTTAATTATGTGTATATGTGTGAGTTTATGCACATGTGAGTTCAGGTGCCCTCCAAGTCCAGAAGATGGTGTCAGATGCCCTGGGACTGGAGTTACACAACCATCTGTAACTGGTATGGATAATGGACACTGAATTTAAGAAAAGTAGATTCCTGACACCTCTGAGCCATCAGTGTCTCCAGCTCCAGATATCAATGAGCAATAAACTGAAATCTGTTTCTGAATGGGAACCGTTTAGTTTTGATCTTAGTGCTGTATGTTAGCATTCTGAATAATATCAATCTGAAAATATTTTGGTAAATCTTTCATTTGAATTCAGAGCCATGAAATTGTAGCTGATTGCGCTTCACTACAAACATTCTAAATTTATTCATATTAATGATAGGGAAAGAGTATTTAAGATTTTAACACTAAGTGGAAAGATTTTAAACAATGGACAATACTGGATCCCCAAGATATGCTCTCAGGTTCAAAATGTTAGTGAAAAACATCATATCGTGTGTTTGTGGCCTATCTAGCTTTATTTGCCTTCAGTACTAATCGATAAGTTTTGTTACAATAAAAAGTAGGTCTCAAGACATACTTGAAAATGCATAATGTTAACATATAGAGCTTTAAGAAAAAAATTCCAGAATTTGTTTTTAGATTTCTTATATACTAGTTACTAGACAAAGTAAATTAAAAGACAGAGTATATAAGGGTTCTACAAATAAGTATTCAAACTTCAGAAAAAAAAAAAGACAGTGTAAACAAGCATTTGGTGGCCATGGGTGACACTTCTAGAATGGAAAAATAATTCAACAGAGGCTTCAATTGAAAATCAGAGGCACCAGAAAAAAGAATGAAAGAGAACGGATGGTGTGTCTATGTGTGTGCGTGTGTGTGCCTGTTCAGGGAGAATGAGAAAACAGAAGAAAGATTGCTGTACGGTTGGATTGACTGATTCATGGTGATGTCATTAAAGCTCTGGAAGAAGATGAGAGTAAGCCGTGTTGAATTCCTGATTATCTCCAGGGACGTGGTAGACAAAAGGCAGCTTAGCCATTAGGCAAGTAGTGAAGGTTGGAAATCTTCAATCATGCATTTCTTCATTCAGAAAATATTATGGGGTGTTAACTGTACCTCACATTTAATAGGCAGTATTAGTAAAGGGTGTATACGGAAAAAAAGAAAGGGACTATTTCTTAGTTTATAATCCAAACAAGAGACACATTTGTTATTAAAAAACACTATAATAAAAGTAAGAGATTTCTAATAAACAATTTATGAAATATGGATTTAATTAAAACATGTGGAAGTCATGTTAGAATAATTACACTTTTCTTTAATTGTAAGTAACAGCACTACACTGCGTTTTTAATTTAAATAATTGATTTACTGGTGACATTCTTGAAGTGTGTTTATTGAACACTAGAAGCAGCAACTTGTATTGTCCAGAACACACCACAGCAGAGGATGCTTTTGTTGAGGACTGATGAGTAGTACTGGAAGTAACTGCTAGCATGTGAGCAAAACTGTGGGAGTCAAGCCTGAGTCAGTATGCCAATCAAGTCTGGGTAGAACTGAAGGGAGGCGCTCCAGGGCTGGGAAGAAGGCTCAGTTTGTCAAGTGTTTACATTGTCAGCACAAGGACATCTCCCTGGAATCCACCTGGAATCCACATACAAATGACATAGACGGAGGTTGGGTGTGGTGGGTGTGTGGGGGGATGAGACCCGCCAACCACGTCCTGGAGACACAGAGATGCAGGACTCCCTGGGCTTGCTGACTAATTGGTGTAGATGAAACTGTTAGCTCCTAGTTCAACAAGAGACCCTGTCTCAAAAATATAAAGTGGAAATAATCAAGGAATTAACGAGAGTGAACCGGTGGGTTTCATACACACAGAAGGAAACAGTGAAGAGTGAAGCTCTCTCGGGGTCAGGTTCCCTCATAGCAAAGACCTACGTGCTGCCCTTCCTACTCTAAGCCGACTTGGTGAGCACTAAAGGATGCTTGCAAGCCCTTCACATGCGCAGTGAGGATAATCAGACAAGTACTAATGATTTGCCTCTGATTGGTGCCAGTTCATAATTGCATTAGTGGATGGCCCTGTTTTTAAGCAAACCTTCACCATCCTGATAAATACAGACAGCTTTCTGCTGGAGAGGCTCTTCTGTGCTTGTCTTGGTTTTACTAGACTTTGTTTGTTTTGCTTTGTTTGGGGGTGGTGTTTTGTTTTGTTTTGTTTTGGCTATCTTAAATTTGTCATTTTTTTCTCCTTTTTTATTTTTGCATTTCGTTTTCTTTTCTCCTATAGTTTTGTGTTCCCCCACTTAATGACACCATTGCTTTCAAAGCTTTCTCATTTTTCACTTTGAAGCACCTAGGAAGCACGCAGTGTTCTACGCACTGTAATTGCATGTTCTTACTAGATGTGTATTACTCTTTATTAGCATATACTATGAGCATTAAATTAAATGTGAACCATTTGCAAGTTAAGTTGGCAAATCATGACTCTGTAGAGATAGAATTTTGTAGATCAAGAAATTCAGCATTCCACAAGGAAGAAGTCTATTTTTGTTTTTGTTTTTGGTGTTTTTTGTTGTTGTTGTTGTTGTTTTTGGTTTTTTGTTTGTTTGTTTTTGTTTTTGTTTTTGCTTTGCTTTGTTTTTTGACATAGGATATTACCAAAAGTCTGGCTGTTGTGGAACTGGCTATGTAGATCAGGCTGGTTTCAAACTCACAAAGCCCTGTCTGCCTCAGTCTCCCAAGTGCTAGAATTAAATGAAGAAGTCCTAACACAGACGTAGATAAGATAATCAAACCCTGAGATTGATTCTTTCGCTAATATGAAAATCTGGTCTCCACATGCAGCTGTCTTTAAAGTAATGTAAGCGAAATTTAGCACAAAGACAAATTTAAAAACAGATATTCTCATATGAGGTCTCACACATACATATAGTAGCCTAGCTGGCTCATGAGCCTCTTGAAATTCTATGATCTTGGCCTCCTAACTTGATGTAAATCCCACTGGAATTATACACCCATGCTACCATACTGGATTTTACATGGGTTTGAGGACTGTCCCTGGGGTCCACATGCTTACACAACAAATGTTTTACGCACTGAGCAATATACTGAGCCCAAGTTCAGCTTCTTAGCTTAATCCATTAATGATGCCAGCCATTCGTTTTTGTTATCTAGCAGTATGATCAATAAAAAGTTCACCTGATAATGCAGGGGAGAGGGAGAGAGAAAGAAGGGAGGGAGGAATAGAAAGACAGAGGGAGCAATAAGGAAAACTCTCAAAATCTTAATCCTAGAAGGAATTTTATTTTAAGTTATAGATTAGGTGCCTTGCCACCCCATTAAAAAATTTAAAAATTATTCATCAAAGAAATGTGAGCAGAGAATAAAATGAGAGTTCTGGAGGAGTGGTTTAAAAGACTGAGTTCAATGTTTCCTTTGCAGCAGCTATGTAAAAGTAGAGAAACCAAGCCACAGAAGTTCAGGGTGAAAGGAAGATGCACTCTGGGACCCCAGTGTTGTTTTAAGTGTGAAATGCTGCCCGCTGGCTCATATTTTCAAAACCTATTTTCTGAGTTGGGGTAGAAACTTTGAGAGGTGAGGCTTGCCTGGAAAAACTAAGTTTCTAGATGGAAAATTTTGAAGGCGGTGCCTATGTTGGTTTCTTTGTCCCTTTTGCTTCCTGGTTTGATATGATGGGTACAGCCTCTTCCATATGTCCCAGCAAGCCTGGATCCAAGATGCTACATTCTGCCTTCCTTACTGAAGTCCTTTGAAACTGTGAGGCAAAGTAAATATTTTCTCCCCTTAGTTGTTCCTGTCATAAACTCTGGTCATAATGACATAGTAGTAATTAACACAGATGCGAAGGGTATGTGAAGGGATATGTTATTGAATTTGTTGAAAGGTATACAGTCATCTCTGTTCAAGATTTTTAAAAAATTTAATGGGGTGACAAAACATCTTTAAAATGTATTTAAGAGATTGGACATTGAAGTAAGTATGAAAAACTACAAAATACCTGTCCCTTGACTACAGTGTACAAAGTATGAATAAATGATCCCAAATTATATTTTAAATAGATTTATGTGGTGTTCAAAAGCATAGTGTGTTAATCAAGACCTTTTGGTAAGTAAATTGATTATTTAAGTGTTTGAGTAGCAGCAAGAATGAACAAAAGGGATGGCAATATTCTTAAACCCTGCCCATTGCACAAATGTTTCAAGAAGCAAGTCTCCACTTCTAAACCCAGTCCGAGCTGGAGCTATAGAAGGGGAGGCCCTGTGCTAGAAAGAGTCCAAAGGAAAGGAGTGTTTAGTGGCTGCTTGATTGTGCCTCCCGTAGATGGACCACAGTGGGGAATGTACTAGTTACATTAGTCTCTATGACCAAATAAGTACCTGACAAAAAAAGCAATTATAAGACTTGGAGGCTTATTTTAGCCCATGATGTAAGGGTATAGCATCCTGTTGGGAAGGCATAGTAGCAGGAATGGCTTATGGTTGTGGCAGGAGAACGAAAAGTAGCTGATTAGATCAGTGTGGTAGCCTGGAAGATGGTACAGGGTTGCTCGTGCTCAGCTGGACTCCCCGTCCCCATCACTTAGGGTCTATGTGGCAAAAGAGATGACACCACGCACCTTTGAGGTAAGGCTTCTCAACTCATTCAGTCCTCTCAGGAAATGGCTGCGCAGAACCCACCAGAAACATGTACTTCATTAATTTTCTAGTTGTCTTTCAGTCCAATAATGCTGATAAATGAAGTTGCCAATCTCAGGAAATTGAGGTATTTACACACATAGGATAAAGAAGGACTTGGAATTGAGACCAACTCTTGGGGAAAAAGATAAACAGGCCCTTTATTGTGCTTTATCAGGGCCAGTCTTCTTTACTTTTAGCAACCGACATTGATTCTATATAGAATAAAATGAAGTACTATGACTTTTTGTTTAGTGAATGAATGAGAAATCTCACTCTATGTAATTTATTGCCTTTATTTATGATATGAATTGGTGTATTATAACTGTTAGAGAGTTTTTCTTAAGAAATGAAGTAAAGAAATAAATGTAATTATTCAAAATTTAGCTTCATGAGACGGCCCAGTCCTCAGAATTATTCTTAGGTAAATCACTAGATAATTCACGAGTCAAAGAATCGGACTCAACCCACCGATTTTTAGGAGAGAATTATATCACAGCTTAGTTACACTAGGGAGGAACAGTCAAACTCTTCAACTTCCATTCTTCAAAAGCATTAATTTGAAAATTTATGCCTAATTATAGGTGGGGAATATTTTTGTTTTAGGATTGCTACTTGCTGGTAACACTAATGTGATCATCAATATGGATTAATAATAAGGTAATATTTTGAAGGACTGCATATACACTAAAGATATCGCATGTTTAGTAGCTTTAGAACTATAATTTAAGACCATGCTTTTAGTTTTAGCTACACACATACCCTCAAATAAATTACTTTTTTTTTTTTATTCCAGAGCAGGGCTCAGAAGCTCAGATTAGTTAAGTGACTAATGAGCTGATTGCCATAATTCAGGCTTCCATACTGCTTGGTTATTGTATAAGAAAGCAGGCTGAGCAAGCCAGAGGAAGCAAGCTAGTAAGCAGCACTCCCCCATAGCCTCTGCATCATATGCCTCCAGGTTCCTTTCATATTTGAGTTGCTGTCCTGATGAAATCCATTGACGATGAACTGTGATGTGGAAGTCTAAGATTAACAATTCATTTCCTCCCAACTTGCTTTGGTCATGGTGCTTCATCACAACAATATTAACCCTAACTACGACAGCCACCTTCCTTCTCTGAGACAGAATCAGAGTTAAATGTCAGTGTAGAAGTGTCACTAAGAAAAATAAAAGAGAAAAGAGGAGAAAAAAATTAGAGGAGATGCTAATTTGGATAGGTTATTCAGGAAAAGCTAGTTAAAAAAAAATTGTGACATCTGTGAAGACAGAATGAGCATAGGGAAAATGGTGTTCCAGGAACGTCTTGGCAGAGTACAAAGGCATTGAGTGTAGAACTACATCCTTAGTGATCAATATTGTTTTGCCACATGGCATGTCAAATAACAGCAAAGAGACATGTAGAGAGGTAGAACACCAAGTTTAGCTGAGGAATAGATTTTATGGCAATTATATGACAGGTACAGCCACTTTTAAAGGTTAATTTATTTTTATTTTATGATTATGAGTGTTTTGTCTCTTGTTTGTTCGTTTGTTTGAGACAGGGTATCTCTGTGTTGTCCTAGAACTTGATCTCTAGAACAGGCTGTCCTCATTCTCACATAGATCAGCCTGCCTCTGCCTCCCAAGTGCTGGGATTAAAGGCATGCACCACTATTGCCTGGCTCCCTCCATGGGCTTATACGGACCATGTGAGTAGCTGGCTACTGCAGAGGTCAGAAAATAGCATCAGAATGCCTGAAATTGCAGTGGGTGCTTGAACCAGAATCCTGAGCCTCACCTCTTGCCCCTTAATGTAGTTTTAATGTTGTTTCTATAGCCCATTCTTTTCCCCCTATAAACGTCACTAATTTCTCCTCCAATGAGCTATAATCAGCTTCTCCTTTAAAATATAGGAATGTGAATTTTTATAGATAGGCCATGAGCAACTCATGCATAGTCTCATATGTTCCCTTTGTGAAAAGGCTGCCTGCAGACTATCAGCCTCTCAATGGCTTTCCTTCTGCGACCATTACTGTGTCATCTTAACCAATATCTGCAGCACCTGTGATTCAGCTGTCATTCTAGAGCTAAAGGACACGGTGTCACTTTTGTATGAACTAAACCAAATTTGTACCTTTACATATTTTCCGCCTCAAATTTACCTGAGTATACAAGAAACGAAGAGATTTATCCTGGCAGAAAAAAAATGGTTTTCAGATTCTTTCCACAACTTATTAAATTTTGGCCATTTACTTTTTTGATTCTTTTGCTTGTTTAAAATAATAACAAAAGGTATTCTAGGGACAGAGCTGATTCATACTTTATGAGAAAAAATATTATTAAGTATGTCCAATTTTAGTAGATTAACACCTTGATTTTAGAAGAATTACTTGAGCTATTTAACAAATTAGCTGGCTATTTAAGCTGCTACGTGTCATTCTTTTGAAAAGCGTTGCTCTTTTTGAATAAATTATTGTGTAATTTTTCATGGATATAACTAATAAGAAAGAGAATTTTGGGGGTGTATTTCACTGATTCATTGCTGGCTCCTCTTACACTTTTAAGTTACTCTCGTGCAGATTGTTATGTCTTGACAGGGTTATGAATGGAATAAGGATCTTTCTTCTATTGCCTTAGAATTATGGAAGATGAAAGTCTTTTTAACTATCTATTGCTACCCAGCCCACAATTGCAAGTTTTACTCCACAGAGACTATTACTGGTCACAGTGACTCTGGTTTTGATGCTAAAACGTATTTCTATGACAATAGCGGAGTGTGGTAAACGGCAGTAGGCCCCTAAAAGATTCAGAACATGATTCTTTAATGTCAGCGTTGGGACAGGATATTCCCAGCATCCCATTTAGACAGAAATATGAAAGGTCTATGTTAACATGATTTACATATCACACTCCTGTAGGGTTTCATGGTAAATAATAGAAACGGGCAAGGATTCCTCCTCCATCAAGGCAAATTCACTTTACTTCCTGACATACACAGAGAAGCTTATTTTGGGATAATGACTACATATGTTCAGGAAAATTGGGCTCATGAGCCCACTGTCAGGACATTTTCTAGGGGAAAAAATGAATGCATTGTTTGAAGACAGCAGGGAGAGGCCCTTCTATTATTTATGCAATGACTTTTTTATGAGAACCAGTAACAACACTTTATTTCTCTCTTGCCCAATAAATAGACTATCCAGTATGTCTAATTGAGTATTTTGACAAAATGATATATTATGTATATTCTTAATATATTGCAAATGTTTCTAACATTCAACTAGTGACCAGCTCTTTAACATGACAATTGAGCAGATTTTTAAAAATCAAATAGGGAATTACAATTTTTCAGGAGTCTACTGCATGATGTCTTCAACAAATACTTATTAAAAGTTGTTGCTTCTCTCGTGTAGAGTCCCAATAGGATGTCTTCCCCTCTCTCCCAGTTTCCTGGACTCAAGATGAGAGAAGCATGGAAGAATGGCAGAGTAGAAGGATCCAGAGGGTCCTAGAAACCTACAAGAAGAACATTATGATAGGCAGATTTGGGCCCAGAGGTCCTGCTCAAACTATGGCACCAGCCAAGGACAATATATGCAGTAAACTTCAAACTCCTACCCACATCTAGCCAATGGACAGGACATTCTCCACAGTTGAGTGAAGAGTGGAGTATGACTTTCACACGAACTCTGGTGCCCCATATTTGACCATGTCCCCTGGATGGGGAGACCTGGTGGCACTCAGAGGAAGGATAGCAGGCTACCAAGAAGAGACTTGATACCCTATGAGCATATACAGGGGGAGGAGGTCTCCCTCAGTCACAGTCATAGAGAAGGGGAGTAAAGGGAAAATGGGAGGGAGGAAGGAATAGGAGGATACATGGGATGGGATAACCATTGAGATGTAATATGAATAAATTAATAAAATATAAAAAAAAGCCATTGCATGGCTTAAAGAGTTTCAATGGCAGGAGATTAAACAGTGACTTCAAGATACTCAGGAGTTTAACGTCATGATATGCACAAAAGCAAACTACCCTTGCTAATTTTTCATAGCTGTATAGAAGAATCTTCAGGAAAGAAATGGTGAAAGTTCATATTAGCAATTAATTAACATATACTTTTCCTAAAGACTCACGGGCAAAGGCTATTTTATGAAAGGATTAAAGCAAGAATAAACTTACTGTGTCTAAGATGACAAGCCTCTTTCTGGGTACCAACAGGATTTGGTATGGTTGGAATACTCATTGTTTTGAAAGTAGTAACACCATTCTAGATTCTAATATAAAGACAGGTTAGCTTATGATCCTAAGGGGCTGTATTCATTGCCAAGTCCTTTTGGATTTCTATCATGAGGAACCTAATTTCTAAAAACAATTGGTACCAAACATGGTTCATAGCACATTGCCAGATTCATCTAGGATCATTCTAGTTGTTTTTATAAGTAAATTATTGCAGTTTCTTGCTGATCTTGTATTCAAGGGGGAGACCTGGTGGCACTCAGAGGAAGGATAGCAGGCTACCCAGAAGAGACTTGATATCCTACGGGCATATACAGGGGAAGGTAATCCCCCTCAGGAACAGTCATAGGGGAGGGGAATAAGGGGAAACTGGGAGGGAGGGAAGAATGGGAGGATACAAGGGATGAGATAACCATTGAGATGTAACAAGAATAAATTAATTAAAATAAAAAAGAAAAAAGAAAAAAATATTTTATTAATTTATTCATATTACATCTCAATGGTTATCCCATGCCTTATAGCCTCCCATTCCTCCCTCCCTCCCATTTTCCCCTTACTCCCCTCCCCTATGAATGTGACTGAGGGGGACCTCCTCCCCCTGTATATGCTCATAGGGTATCAAGTCTCTCCTTGGTAGCCTGCTATCCTTCCTCTGAATGCCACCACGCCTCCCCATCCAGGGTACGTGGTCAAATATGGGGCATACCCAGACAGGACATTCTCCACAATTGAGTGGAGAGTGGGGTCTGACTTTCACATGAACTCTGGTGCCCCATATTGGATCTTATATTCTTAATACACAGTCTACAAACCTGCCTCTGTCAAAACTTTGATTATTATTTTCTCCCATTTCTACTTGAATTTTAAAAATTTAGAATGCAATGCTTTGCCATGCCTTCATATTCACTTCCGTTACTCTTCTTCACCTTCCTCCTGATTCTGCTGAACTTCTTTCCAACCCGATGCCCCCTGTTGTATACTCATGATGGAAAGTGCCACTGCTTCATATCCAGATGACAGCTTTTCATAACACTCCCCAACACCCAACTCTTATAATCTTCCAGGCCCTTATTTTATGATGTTCCTTTGGCCTTGAAGGAATATTAGAAATGACCCCTATATGGCTAAAGATTCATCACTCTCCTGTTTTTAGCACTTCCTCAAGTTATGAATCTCCATATTTGTTAGCTATTCTCCACTGTCAAAGGAAACTTTTCTGATCCAGACTTGAATGTTGTTCTAGGTCTATGGCTATAAACAAACATATCTAGAAGGCAGTTTGATTACATATATGTTTACCAAGTCAGTAGGAAATTCCTATCTATGACCTGTAACATTCTAACTCATCAGGTTACATGACCAAACATGTGTTCCTTACTACAAAGCCAAGCTGAGATACAATAAAAAAGGGGTTGATTATCCTCCAAACAGTCACATCACTATCATGTCTGTGTGTATCTTTTCTGACAGATTAGTATTATAGCACATTATGTCTGTACCTGGAAATGCTATGCCCCATGTATTAAAAGTCTGCCCTATCTTCAGCATAGGGACTTACCAATGAGTTCAGGAGGGCAACCAAGAGTAATAGCAGTAGCCTTACTGTTGTCAAAGTGTCTGGGAGCTCGCTTACCCTTCATTTTTCTTAATTAAAGCCTGTCCTTCATTTGCGCCCTCTATCACTGGATGCATTCAGTTGTGTTTTTCAGGTCTTCGGGTATCTGTGGTTGTCTCTCTTTAACCAAGGATATATTTGAATATTGTTTATTCACAAAATATTATTTTGAAAAATCATCTTACAATGCTAACTCTTTTTAGGTGCTTAGGAAATATTAATGAACAAAAATATAAAGCAGGCCTACCTTTATTAGATTTTTATAAGTATTCTTCTGCTGGAGAAATGAGCCACTACAAGCCAAGTTAGAGTTTATAAATGCAACTTTTGGTGGTTCACCAGTCCCAAGGAGCAGGGCTTTGGTTAAAAAAAGCACCTCAGCTGCCTGTCCCAAGTCTGAAGCTCAACAGATATTATATAATATATTGGCATATGCTAATATATAATACTTTTCTGGTAGAAAATGAAGAATTAGGAAGTATTGACCTGTTGGTTTCAACTTTGAACAGTGTGGAGAGACCAATCTAGCTAAGAATATGAAATGTGAGCATGCTGTTTAAGGCAGAAAGGAATACAAATACCCAGGGATGGAAGATGCAGCCAGCACAGGGGAGCTGAGTAAAGACAGTCTACGTGACCCTCACTGGCAAAGATGTAGATGTGTGTTCAAATATGTTGCAATAAACAGCAGGAATTGAGGCAAGAATAAAGGATAGCTTTTCCTGCTGGTACCCATGGCGAAAGTGTCTTCTGTTACATAAGATAGAACTGGATGTGACTTTACACTGACTCAGTGCTTGGCCCACTATTTATTTTACCTGATAGAGTCAGGCAGCCGCTGCCTTACACAGCTGCACCGAATGGCTTGAGTATGGCAACTTCTTGTATACAGATTCTCACATGCATCCAAAGAGTCTTGCTTTTGAGAAGGTTAAAAGAAAGTTTCCTTTGAGGCATTTGTCATTCCTAATTTCCACAGGAACCTGGAGCTGTGAGGAGTGAGTGGAGAATTCCATCTGCAAGTTAATAGACTGGAACTGCTGCTGAGTGCAGGCATTTGAAAAGAGAGGAGTTCTATCAGGAGGGAGGCTTTAGGGCTTAGCTTTTTGGTAAACATCCTGCCATTCTAAAGTTGAGAGAGGTTGAAAATAACACCACCTGCCACAAGGTCAACTAAGGTTTATTGACAGATTTTTTTTTTAATTGAGAGATTAGTGCTACTAATTGCCTATCATACTTTGCTACACAAAGTACTGACATTGCCTTGTCTTTTATTGTTGTAAGATAGATAATCTCAATTTTGCCTTCTACTCTTGATACCAAAGTCCTTAATCATTTATAAATGAACTGATATTAGGTTCTGTTTTAATTAATATTTATAATATAAGAATGTTATAAGTTGGGGTTGAAATTATAGTTCAGTCTCGGTGGTTACTTGGAGTCAGTTTGTTTCCTGAAGTCAAAATGTAAAGATGAATTTCGTAGTTATAGTATGAGGTCAGAAAGGCCCTTGTGACACACAACTTGTGTTCGTTTCAGAGGGTTGAGTTCTTTTGTTAGATTTCTTAGTATAAATGGACAGATTGGGGCATGATTTTCATAAACATGGACAGTTCATTATCACTAATGATTAATCAGGTTTCTAGGAAGTTAATGTCCCTTAAGTTTTCATCCCACTAGCTCATTACATTATATGCACATCTGCTTAGCACCAGATGCCAAAATCTATGATTGGTGAAGTAGCCTCCAAAGGTCCTGTTTCTGATTAGTGGGTGCATAATAACAGAGTGAGAATAAAGGTAAATCTCCAATAATTCATGTTACAACAATCAACAATGCTGACAACCTAGTGCGTTCTGTATTTCATCCTTAATATCAGAGCTAAATAAGACCCATCACATATGTCAAATGGAATTCCCACTGAGTCATTTTCCCTACACAGGTTCTGACCAGTCTGTAGATGTGGAATGAAGTAGACATGGCCATTGACCCCTGCTATATCTTCAGCTCCTCCATATGGCTTCTAAATAAAGCACCAACAGCTTAGGCCAGAACCCAAATTCGAAGATTCACCTTTTATAATAAACATATTGATTTAGTTAGTGTATTTTAAATAATTTATGTATTTTCCCACTTTAGACTTTCAACATTGGTATATGGTTATTTCTATTGTTCGGTCGTATCATTCAGCACATTAGGGGGCGTTCAAGACAGGGTTTTTCTGTGTGGCCTTGGCTATTCTGGAACTCATTCTCTAGACTATGCTGGCCTCAGACTCAGAGATCTGCTTGCCTCTGCCTCCCGAGTGCTGGGATTAAAGGCAGGGGACACCATTTCCTGGCAATTTGTAGGACTTTAAATCTTAATCACTATAGAACCCGAGGGAAACCACTGAACTTTAAAGTGTTAATACCCAAAATTTGGTAGTGAGTATTTCATGTAGTCCTTGTTTGTCAATAATGATAGGGTTTTTTGTTTGTTTGTTTGTTTTGGTTATGCCTCTGTGTGTTCTTGGACAATGTGGCTCTTGGGCTCTGGGCATTATTCAGGGCTCAGGACTTTTTGCCTCCTATTTTACAATAGTCCTGAATCTATCCCAGTACCTCCTTACATGCATTATGCAAACATTCCACCAGTGAATTCCACTTCCAGCCGTAAGTGACTGTGATTATCTTTTGTTCTAGCCTCATGCAGGCAGGTTCCTGAAGAGAAATAACAATTATGATGCCTGTAGGAAAACTCTACACTTGTTCATATAGTCCAAGGATTCTCAGCCTAAAATCTAGTAAGATTCTGAGCCATCTCAGTTTTCATTGTGCAGATCTACATTTTTACACCACGGTGTTTGGAAATAACCCTAGTCACCTAGTACATTGGTCACCAGAAGCATTTGAGAATTATGACAATGTAGAGGTCTCTAGTCATCGCCAAGTACACACTATCAAATGGTTATGAACCACTGTTACACTACACACTAAATCAGTAAGACTGTGTTCTTTATATTTGTTTGGGATGTTGTATTTTGTAGTAGGCTAATGCCGGAAAGGATGAAATGTGAAACACCGATCAACTCATTCATATATAAACAGCAAACATGTCAGGAAATATTACAGGCTAGGCCTTTTATAATCAACCTTTAGAGAAAATCTAGAGTTAGCTCTAAGGCCGTGAGGGATATTTGCTATGTCCCCAGACTTGGATTGTTTCAGAAAATGTGCAACAACTGATGGTGAAGGGCATGTGAGTTGAGTGGAGGATAGCACAGATACAAAAAAGCCTCTGGAAAAAAAAAAGTCAAAAAAAGGCAAAGCAGAATATGACGCATTTTCAAACATACACAAAAAGGGTAATGTGGAAAATTCAAAATACAAAGGACAAAATGAAAGAAATGAAGCTGTAGAGCTGCAGCCTGGCTTTGAGTCACATATATACGATAGACTTTATTATCTAGTTCACTGGGGAGCCATTGAAATATTTTTAAACAATCACATTGTTTGGTGAGCAGATCTTTGTTTTTGAAAAAAAATAATGGAAATATGAAAAACTTCCTTAATTTCAATATTGGGCTTGAGTTGGGACAGGTACATGAAAGAAAAATGTAAATTTGCTTTTAGGGAAGTTCAGCTAAGAAAACAGGTCCTGCATGAAACCACTTGTGCCAGTGGTGTCTATTATTGTTGTTGTTGGTGTTATTGTTATTATCATCATCATCATCATCATCATCATCATCATCATCATCATCATTATTATTATTATTAAATTTCTTTTAAGCTTAACTAACTCAAAACTTTTCAAAATATGTTAAAATTGCCTTTTAGATTCAGATTCTTGTACAGTAGTTTGGAAGAGACCCAACAGTCTGGTTTTATACAAGTGTCCTTTAATACTAATGACTATAGTTAATGGCTTGTGCTGTGAGCAGCTTTTGAATGACAGCCAAAGTGCTGGACTCTGCATGAGGAAACCACAAAATGTAGCAACAAGATTTTCCTATGGGGCTAGAACCATAGGTGCCCCAGTCATCATGCGGAGTGCTCCTACCTAACTCTTCCATCTCAACCTTCCCACATGAGTTTCACTTTGGCACCACAGGGATGTTTCCTGCACCTCTCACTACTGATTTCTCAGGTTCAAGGTCCCCAGAACTGAGTTAGTTATTGCCTTTCCAACAGTCTAATATAAAATGTCCGGCTGCAACACACTTAATCCAGTTGAGCCATATATGTGCTTCCAAACAAGTCACTGTGACAGAAATACTGCCGCAAGTGGCCAAGTCAGCAAACAATCTTTCTGTGGCTGCACTGAGTGGTAGCGTGAACAGCTTTGGAAGCTCGTGGACTGGTAATATGGACTAGTGTGTGAATTTAGGGGAACATTAGGAGGCTGAGCTACAAAAGTGGTAGGATTCCTTTAGGATGCAGTGCCTGGTTGTTGGTTGATGAGGTATTGTCAAATATTCCTACTATCATTGAAAGGTTTATAGGATGCGACCATCCTAAATAAATACACTGAAGTTTTTGGTAGTTATGTCCAAATGACAGATGTATGTAATTACACTTAAGTAGCTATTTGATAAAAGGAGGCTTATGAATTTTAATAAAATAATGGATGCGTTTCATTCTTCACAGCCAATGCTCCCTGTGAGAGATGTGTGCACCTGTTGGGCTCTATACTACTCTTTGACTTTACATTAAGACGGGACACTGCCACCAAGATTTCCTGTTACATTGATTTATGAACAGTCATTCTCTTTTGCCTAATAGCAGGGCATATCTAATGATGTCAACAAAAGAAATATAATGTGAGTGCCTCCTTGTTAGATGTTGGTGTTTCTTCAAACAGCTGTTAAATGTCACAGTTTCTCTAGAAATTTTAATGTATTTTCAGACCCTTATTGAATTTCCTAACTTGTCTGTGTGCATAGATCAGGAAACCGTGGTTCTACAAATTTCTTTTTTTTTTTTTGATGTTAATATTTGTTTATTTATTTAATTTTTTCTCACCATCATTTTTGCTCTTGACAAATCCAACCTAATGGTGTAATTGCAGTTAGTTTCCATGGCACTTGGGCTCGTGGTTCTACAAATTTCATACTTGAGTTTCTTATTAGTTTTCTGACTGGGATGAAGAATGAGATATTGACTATATGAATTTAGGTCAGGTGAGATGTTCGTGCTGGTGGACCACCTCAGCACAGGTGTCTGCTTTCAGCATGAAATTATCTAGGTTGGCAACCTGTGCCTTTTCCTCCTCTCCTAAATAATACTAAAATCTGTCTATTTTCCCAGCACATATCTTTGTGAGTCTCTTTGACTTTTGTTTTCTCATCTTGAGTTTGTGGATTTGGTAATCTTTGTGCTGTAGGCGTACTTTAAAAATCTATTTTTATTTCTGCTTCTTATATCTCTTTTCCCCTTCTCCACCCCAATCCCTTCCCACACCCCAACACCAGGTGGAAAAGAAAGAAGATTAGTGGGGAGAAGGGCTGTAGTTCTCTTAGGTTACGTCATGCTGTTTAGGGTCATCAGATTCTTTGGGGCAATGCCAATGTCTGTAGTGAGGACACTCAGGCAGCAGCAGCCTTCTCTTCCTCTTCTGACCATCTCTCTGAAGTGTTCTTTTCAGAGTCCTCCTTCTTCTCTCTAGGCTTCCATAGTTTTTCCAACTGGCAAGGACTGTGCTCCTGCATGAGGCAGTTTTCTGTTGACAACGATTACAGATTCCCTCTGACGCTGTTATCAGATGTGGACAAACTGGAGCAGCCCTCAAATCCCACACCTGGGATTTAAAACAAAAACCATGCTTACGTAACATAACTGAGTTTTTAAAGAAACCAAAACTTCCACAACATTTTGTAGTATTCACTTTAGTGATTTCATTTTTCTTTGTTTCTTTGCATTTAGAATAAGTGGAAAAATATTGGCATTTTTTTTCTTTTCTAAGCTTGAGATCTTTTAGCTTTTGGTGGAAAAGACCAGAACTTTTGCTGTACTTTTATTCTGATTATAACTTTATTCCTTGAGTCTTAAATGTGGTATGGTTTAATTCTTAGGGGCTTAGCAGAGTGCACTTTTGATCCTGAAGTATTTTGTTTCTTTAAGTGGGTAAAAATTTCTCATTCATTTGGCTCTGTTCTTCACTACTTGTTTTAATGATGGAGTGTTAATATATCTCCTCCCAACTTTTAAAATACCTCAAGTAAAATTTAAAGCCATTAGATTACCTCTGATGAAGGACAAAGTTCCATGCCTTTTTTTTTTTTAATTTGAAGGACATGCTTCAGTCTTTCTAGTTCAGGCATGAGATATGATGTTATTGAAAATGGTATTTGACTCTGGAGGGTTTCTCTACCTTAGCTAGTTCTCAACTGATGGAGACTGAAACCTTTTGGATTTATAAATTCTTTAAGGCACAGTGATTGGACAGATATCTACCCTCCAGGCTATTTTGCTATTTCCCAGCTACACACCCCAAGTTATTTGCTATAATTGTTCCTGCCTGGGCTGCTTCTCTTTCATCAGGCCAGTGTTCGATGCCCCGTGCTCATTGTCCATTCTGCTTCATGGCAACTTCCTTCTTCTCAAGAGTCTTCTCCCTCCCTCTCTCCTCCTCATGGTCCCCATCTCTCCCAAGCCAGTTAACCTAAGCTCCTCCCACTTCTCTTCTGCCCAGCTATAGGCTGTCAGCAACATTATTGAACCAGTCAGAGAATACTGGTGAGCAAAGTCTACACTACATCAGTTGGTGTATGTGAGACTTTGCTCCTTTGGGCTACAATTAGATCTTGGAGAACAGGAATCTAACATTTAAATGAATACCACCAGACCAACCCCCAATGATGTGATTGGTCCTGCCTGTATCAGATGATGATATGTGGCCCTCCTGTCTCATAGAGCATCAGTCCCACAGATGGCACAGAGTTGCCTCAGTTATAATGTTTCCTAATTGTCCAGAAATAAAAGGGCTTGAAAATATTAAGTATAGCAATGTTTCTATCTTCTGTGGATATATCTTATGTTTCTAATTCCAAAAGTACAAAACTGCTGATAATTATTAAGTTACCACAATACTACAGCACCAGATATTCTATGTGGATATTACAGTAATGTATATTTTTAGTCTTATATTGAATATTAAATGAAAATGTTTGTTTTTTTCCTGGTAGAGTCATTATCTAATAACTTTTTATAATGCCAAACATATACATGAATGGTTATCAGGATGTCAGCAATAGTCTACAATATATCTTGAACACAGAACTTCATTATGTTCATTTTGTTTTTGAGGTCTCATTCAGTCTGTTTCTGAAATGTGATCAGCATTGCTTGTCTGTGACATGCCATGTTGACATGACAGTATTTTAGGAAGTGCTAGTAGCGAGTGTGTCTGAACACCAGTCATGTCCTGTAGACAATAGTGCTGAGCTGTGCTCCTGATGGAGGAACAAGAGTCACGTAAAATCATCAGTATCAGTGAAACTCCATAAACAATAAACACGATTTGTTTTGATGTTAACAGTTGTCCTCGAGGAGGCTGGCGATAGATTTTATTTTAGCGTTTTTTTTTTTTTTTTTCCGTCAGCATTTGTTTGTGATTGGCATTTGTCAGTCATATGTCTACATTCTGTTATTTTATTTCCTTTAATCATACATAGTTTCAAATTCCTTCCGCATAGGAAGAGATTGACACCACATCTGCTGCGTGTTGAATAGACTATCAGTTGGTGCTAGCAGAATGTCAAGTCTGCACTCTCCTGTGTATGCAGTGTGTCTTTTGTACAGTCACTTTTTATCTTAACATTCTAATGATGGATTGAACCCTCTGCTATAGCAGTACTTAACACATCACTTATTGAACTTAAAGCCTTCAGTGCAGTGAAAGTTATCACATAGCACCGCTCATCACTTTGGAAGCTGTTACCCCTCATTGTGCAAGGCAACAGCTTCTTCTCACCTGCTATTTTTTTTTCTTAGTTTAACAGGCATAGTTCTTGCATTTCTTGCACTCAACTGAAAAAAAAAAAAGGGCAATGTTTTCATTGTGCTTTTAAAGGATAGAGATATGTTTTCAACACAACGTAAAAAGCAGGACAGTCAGTTAACTTATGATACAGGCCAGTCTCTGAGTCTAGAGAATTTAAAAAATCAGACAAATAGGCCAGACTGAGCCAGCCTGCATACCACTTCTGGCTGTTGGAAAGAAACTGTGAACTTGGACTTTCAAGTTAACTACTTCTCAGAGTATCTTCTGTTTCCTAGAGTCCTTTAAGAAAACTTTTAATCAAATGACAAATCCCTAGTAACAGAAAAATCACCTTGCTTCAATACCTTTATAAAACACACCTGGGGTGCTTTTGGATGTGGGAGAAGCATCGGATAAGTGCTGGGAGTAACTTCCATTTGGCTTTTGCTGCAGAGTAGAGCCTGGTTTTCGGTTACAAGAGCAACAGTGAGGTAAAGTGTTCTCTACTGACTCATATTTGGGTTGCAGGTGCAGCAAATGTGGCCTAAGTTCTTCTGACAATGAATTTTTCATGTTACAGCTTAATAACATGGAAGTTACTGTTTCAGCTTTGTAGGAAAATTACTCCTATTTGATAGTATATAAAATTATATATAATTAAATTATATAATATCGATAATAAATTATATATAATAAAAATTAAAGTGGAGTTATCTAAACATAACTCAATTATTTTTTTCTGAACTAAAGAACTGTCATCCCAAAAGGCAACCTTCACAAAGCATGTATGACAAAAGTATGAAGTTTAATTGTGTTGTCATTTTAGAAGGCTTCTTGCCTTTGACTGTATCCAAAATGGAACTTTCTGAATTGCTTAACCACAAACACAGGAGCTAATGTAAATATAATGTAAAATGATCAGTTTAAAAAGAGTACTTTATAATCAGAGGCCACATGCATTGGGAGTGTTTGCAGAAAATTCCCCAAGCCTACAGAGTTTTTCTTGCATCTGAACACGGCAAGCAAGGCTACAAGAACATTATGGATCCTTTGAGTCCTGAATTTAGTTGTAGATAGGGGCCTTTAGGAGTCAGTTTATCTGTATTGTATATCAGGGGTGGGTGGGTGGGTAGCTAGCTATAGGCCTGTTGGTGGGTCTTCTTCCAGATGAAGAAGTGACTAGGGAAAAGGACTGTAGTCATCACCTGAAATGAGGAGACCAGCAGCAGACTTATTTTCAGAAATTGAAGTAGTTGTTCTCAAGGGTGGTGGTACTCATCTGTGGTATCTTCTGAACTTCAGTCAGCAAGACTTTCATAGCACACTGGACACTCAACTTGGGAAAGAGCGGGAAGCTGAATAATTTGAATTTTCATTGCAAAGCCACTGGAAAGGGAAATGAGCACTACAGGCACAGTGACTTAAACACCCTCTCAGCCAAGCTGAGACCTTATAATGAATTTTTGCAGACACTTTCATATTAAATGCCAGACAGACATTACTTTGTTATGTTTGTGTGTACTGCATAAAATATTTAATCCTAAATCAAAATGGAAAGGCAGTGGTTTCTTTTAACCTCTTTCTGGAAAAAAAAACAATCAAATATTTATTAACTGTTTCCTATTGTTGTCTGTTTCTTTGGAAGGTAATTTGTGGTCAGTGGAGCTCAGCAGGGAGGCCCCTTCCCCTCCAGATGGTTGTGACATTTGAGAAAACCTTGGAGGATTAAAGGCCCTCTAGTGAGCACTCAAGGCAAAGTCCTGACACAATCTGACAGTCCTAATCTGGGTCCTCAGCTGATTGGATGACCAAAGGCGCAAAATTCTCATCCAACTGTGCAATCACTATGCACGTTCTGAAGGCCACTAAAGATATTCCAAGGATCTGTGACAGTTTTAAAAGAAAATATAGGAACTTTCTTTCCCATGGTGTGTTCTTGGAAGGACTTGTGGAAACATTTTATATGGCTTTTTAAAAAAGCTGCTAATATTCTTGCATGAATAAGCACAGCGTGCTATGAACGCCTTTACTCTTTACTAAGTTGGATTTGCAAACAATCTAAATGGTTAAATCGTGGAAGACTCTATAGAAACTGATCTCCGTGCATAAAGCCTACCAAATCTAATTATGAAGCATCACCATCTGCTGAAATGTGGTAGCAGAATTAAAACTATTACTTTCAAAACTTGTAAGCAATGTTTTTTTAAGTAAACTAGACCTACATGGTGTGTGTGCATATGCTCCCATGTATGCGAGAATAAAAGAAAAGAGGGAGAGGGACAGAGAATTGGGAGAAAGGTTTGGAGAAAGATTACCATATATGTGTCCTTCCTTTGTTTTGTCTGCTGTAGCTAAAATAAATAGCAACATTCACTAAATGTTTGTTTTTTTTTTTTAATTGGCCAAGTTTGTATAAAGGGATTTATACAAATTTGGGTTGGCCCAAATTTTTATTTGACTACTGAAGCCACGAAAAATACCATAGAAACTGATGTGTCATCATTGACCTTATACATAGTTTAATTGTGAACAGAACTGCTTATGGATGACTGAATTTTAATTCATACTGCTTCACACCTCCTCTCCTCACAGACAGATGCCACTTTGCCCTTGGCCTGTAAATTGATCTGGATTCTAGAGATTCCTTTCAATGCACATCACTGAATGGGACACTTGGTGTCTTTGAGTATTTTCTGATTTTACTAGTGTATAACTAAAAGACTAGTTGTATAAAACTTAATGAGAAAAATGTGGCTAATTGTCATCCATATAATTATTTTTCATGTAAACTTTATTTACATATTTTTTGTTCATGTACTTCTAATAATAATATATTTACCAGAAAGTGTGGTCTCTAGGAATGGGTATAGCCCTGACTCATTTGACTCCTGTCTCTTTCTTTTACTAACAATTTAGCTTATGGTGTGGTTTGGACATGATCCCTCAAAGTTTAATGCATTGGAAGCTTAACACCCTTGTGTATTTGGTAATAGTATTTAAAGATAGTGTAGAATAATCAAGACCTGCCCAGTTTCAAGCCAGAAAAAAATCCCATTGTGAAGGAAGAGGAAAGCTGGGCACAAAGTTCCACTCCTTATTAAGAACCTAGTTGCAATTGATAGCTGCTGGGGAAACAAATCAGTTTTTTTCTTAAAGTGTCACTAGGTAGACCAACTACACTCTGGGGAAGTCACCATGCCCAGGAGTAGTGAGCCAAGAGAAAGCAGACCACATGGATTTTTTGTGTTTGTTATGTTTTTTTTATGGCATTTTCTTGTCTTACTGGTTTTTGTTTGTTTTGATTTTGGGTGTTTGTTTGGTGTTTTTACTTTTGAGAGAGAAAGAACATAAACTTGCATATGTTAGGAGGTAGGGAAGATGTGGGAGGAATATCCTGAAAAAGTATGCATGAAAAAACTTTAAGACTTTCTTTGAAAATAAAAAGAAGAAAGAAAAATCTTTTTCCTAACCAATGAGGTTGTCTTTCATGGAGCAGATAAGAAAAAGAAGTGTTTGGGTGAAAATACAATTGTAATCAAATTTGAACTGAAAAAAGAATGACTGTGTTTATAAGTAAAAAACAAGATATTATATCCCTTTCATTATTGTAGATAATATTTTACATGGATTTTCCTCTATGGGTAGGCAATAAGTAATCTGTTGATCTCACTACCTGATTATGTTTTTTTATAACTCTGATGGGTATCAAATGCAGAAGTTACCTGCACTATAAGATGAAACAATAGCAGTTTGCTGCTGCTCAAAGAGTTATTAATGTGCATGGCAGGGGACTGTGATGTGGGTATGTAGGTGGAGGTCAAGGAAAAATTTATGGAGCTGTTTTTTTCTGTCCACCTGTGAGTAGCTTCTGAGGAATTAAAATCAGGTCACCAAACTTTAAAGGTAAAATGTACTTAACTGGTTAGCCACGCCACTAGCCCAGTCTGCCACTATTACTGCTATTATTAGGCCACCCAAGTTCATCTAATTTATAAATCTTTTGCATTTTTTTGACTGACAAAAATTGAACAAGCACTGTAAGAAATATCACTGAAATTTATTAGTTAAAAAGAGCTGTTTATAAAAATTTTAGCTAGAAAACAAGTAGATGATTACAGAATCTACAGATCTCTTTTCATTTTCTATTGTTGAATACTCATTTTATTTAGGAATACCATTCCATAGCTTGAAATCATTAGAACATTAGAATAAAAAGCACTGGAGCAAAAGCCAGCATGAGAGGGTATGTTCAAAGTTGGACTGCAGTCACTTGTGTGTGCTGGACAGATAATCCCCTGAAAGGCCGGATGGGATTGCCTTTGACTGCTGCTTCTTCCCCAGGCCAAATATCACAGTGTGTTGTATAAATTCAGCATAATCAATATTATCTTTTAGCAAGTTTCCATTTTCTAACAGAGACAGGAGCACAAGTTGAGGTTACCAGTGGCAGATCAGATTGGTTATAAATCAACACTCAGTAAGATGTTGTCTAATGTGTTCCTTTCATACTAAGGAACGGCAGCTAAGGAGGGGGAGAATTCATTTTGAAAATTGTGTCTGGTGTGCTGACACCACTAAAGGACACTGGTGGAAGGATTGAGGTTTCTCTGCACCTGTTTCTAAGCTATTTCTATTTACTCCAGCTCAATTTTAAGCTATCCGTTATTACTTTCAGAAATGGAGGCACACACTCTCTGAGTACTTCTACAGTTTCCCCCTTTAATGGATCTCTGCCAGTGTCAACCATTGTTTCAGTGGCAGGTGGCTGCTCAACTGTGTTAGGTTGCCTGGAAACGCTCCTTGAGCGCAAAGCCCTCCAGCCACTTTCCATCCCTCCCAGGCCGGTGCTTAAACACTCAGGGAATCCCACCACTGGTGGTTCCTTTTGAAATCTCCCTGGTAAAGTAATGATTCTGTAAGTGCAGAAAATAGAAAGTTTCCCATTCTATGGAGCATGGCTTTTAAAAATGGAACAACACCACGAATACACACACACACACAGACACACACATACACACACACTTCAAAATAACTTTCATTAAAAAAATAAAAACTGAAATCAAAACATGTTTCTTCCTTAATGAATTTTGTTAATATAATTTTGTTAAACTGTAATTGTAATAGGTGTTAGCCATTACTTGGAACTCTCTTAAATTAGCATTACCAGTTTTTCAACCTGGAGGTTGGATGATGTTAAGTCTGTTTCATACTTCTATTGCTGTATTATTGGAAGAAGTAAATTAGCAACTTTGACCTGACTATTTTATGCTCTTTTTAAACATTGAAAAAGCACTATCATTACACAAGAGAATAATTCATTACTTAACTTCTTCTTTTTTTTTTTTTTTTTTTTGGTTTAATAGGCCTATGGCAGCTGTGAGTGCCTTTTAGAAACCAAACTTGGCTATATGGTAGTACTTGGTTTTGATGTGGAGTTATTTTTCTCTTTCAAAATGTATCTCATTTTAACATTAAGTTAGAGAGTGAAATATGTGAGATATCTTTGCCTATTAGGAAATGTAAGATTGGACTATTATATCATTGTGTAAAAGTTAATTATATACTAACTACTAGTGTCAAAAGGATTGCTCAAAAACTTTATTAGCAAACAGTTTAATTTTTATTTTATTATAAGCAGTTGAAAATTACTGAGTTGTGATATAAATTATAAACAACAAAACAAAACATGACAGGTGTTTTTTCTAAGTTTTGAAAGTTTCACTATCACCAAATGCGGCTTTCTCAAACTTAAAATGACTTAGATCTCATAGCAGTTTATTTCCACTCAATATTTTTTTCCTATTCTGACTGTCAGAAATGTATGCATGTACCATTAGCATTGCTAAGGACACACTTCTGCCAGCTCTTTGATGGAAGATTACATACATTTTCTTCATTACATTCTACAGCTTATCTATAAAATAGTGTAAAGTTACTTACTTCATCTGAGTCCCTAACTCACTGTGCATCAAGTTATTCCCACTAATATTTGGGCTTTGCTTGATGTACAGATGCTCTTTAAGAATGTCCACGGGGACTGTTTTTATGTATATAAGCTATAAGCTATAAGCTTACTGACTTGTATTCAGTGTGTTGTTTCTAGGGTAGAAGTGTAATTGTTCAAGATAGTGAGGAATATCCTTCAGAATCCCCTTGCTTCTCTACCCAAACATTCCTTAGATCACAGGATTAGCACATTAATTGCTGCTAAAAACGTTTCACTAATTTGGATGTCTGATATAAAAATGGGGAGATATTTCAAAGCAGAGGCCACCATTGCACACTTAACTGTGCATCTATTATAACTTTGATACGAAGTAATTATAGACATAGGCTGTACATTCTGTAATAAACAATTCTGGTGTTCTCCATGAGATCAGACTCATTCAGATTTCTTCTGGAATTAAATTGGTAGGGCAGGTGGAATATCAAAAGGGGATTACAATAGTCATTTTGATGCAGTTATCAAGAAAAGGATAAAAGAGAAAGAGAAGCCCCTACAAGCACTTCTGTGAGGCAGTCTCTTCGGAGTGCTTATGTGTTTCATCTCACTTAGTCCCAGGAACATCCCTCTGACTCACTTTGTTCTCCTCATACAAACTTAGGAACTTCTCCTTATAAAGATAAGCTAATTTTAGATTTCTCCCAGTAATTTCTTAACTCCAGAAGATAAATTTTCCCTTGGACTTCTATCTTCCTAACTTCTGAAAAAGTCCTTACAGCTAACGGTTTATGAACTAATTGCCTTAAGGATGGGTATGCCTGGAGTTCCAGGACTTTGTATTGATTGTGTCAACATTGCACCAAAGACATACCATGGGTCCACTGTGAGAAAAGGGACAAGAGTTAAAGAATAATTAAAGTTTCTGAAAATTTTCTGAGAACTTTGGCATAATATGTTGATTGAAAAAAAAAAGAATTCTTAACTGAAACAGACAGATTTTGGCATGTACAGTACTACCGGTGACCAGGAAATACCAGATCTTTGTAATTTATTCTGACCTAAGTCTAGATCTAAGTGGTTTCTAATTCACATAAGACATCATCTGTACCCATCAAAATCAAGACAACACAGATACCACAGCCCTCTGTAGTGACTGTGAAGAAAGGGGTTAATACATATGGGAGCACAGATGTCCATAGAAGAGGCCACATATGATTGGGATGTCAGAGACATGTCTATCAGAGAGTAGAAGAAGGAAGAGTTGAACAAAATACAGATGATTGGTAAATGATTCTACAGAACCAAGCACAGAATGTGTTCTGTTAAATGGACACACTGTTTCTTATTTGGTCCTGGAGCACAGAGATGCTTGCATTGCATGCAAATGTGTTGTCATTCCACTTTGGTAAACAGAACTTCTCAATGCACATAGCAACTATGGATGAGAAAGAGTAAATTAGGATATTGAAATGATAGTATTTGAGGCAATCCCGGTGATCAGGTAAAAAGAGAAAAGTGAGACTCAGATTATGAGAATATGACTTTCCTCACAATATGTTTTAGGCTCTAGAAAAACAGGGCTCAGAGAGAGAGAGAGAGAAAGAGAGAGAGAGAGAGAGAGAGAGAGAGAGAGAGAGAGAGAGAGAGAGAGAGAGAGAGAGAGAGAGAATCAGGCTGGGACTAGAAAATCTAAATTAAGAAATCTTCAATAAGTGTGATCTACTATTAGGTTTTGAATGTTACACAGCAAGTAGTTGACTTGCAGGGATTGGATTAATGGCTTGTACCACCACACTTGGCATAGGTCCCTGAGCTATCTAGTCTCAGGTTCTTGGTTAGCTATGTAGTGTCTGGGGCTGGGTTCCATCTAGTGGAGTGGGTCTTAAGAGAAATCAGGATAGTGGTTGGTTGCTCCTACAAGCTTTATGAACTGGTACCTTTTACAACTGCTATCCATCAAAATCAAGACAATACAGACATCACAACCCTCTGTGATATTTTTCTTCTCATTTTTTTCTTCTTCTAATGGATGAATGCTTTGGGTGAGACAATGGGAAATACATTGGTTCTAAAAATTCCCTAAGTATTTGTTGTACCCTAGGTTAACAGACCTCAAGGAGTGCAAGCTGGGAATAGATTGATTATTAGGTTAGCTATGGCTGTAAAGAATGAGACTGTGAAACAAATGGCTCTTCACCCAAATGGAAGTACATTTCAGAAATGGAAGACTGAGGTAGTATGTGGGAAGAGAGAGTGTTCACCGGGTGGTATGATGCACAATTAGTGCAGCTCCTACCTAGGAAAATGAGGCATGCTCTCTTCCAGCTGAGACCACAGGACAGGGCCACTCCTCCTGTGCTCAGTTAAGTCGGCTTCTACTGTGTTTTTCCTCCATCCAATCCTTTCAGTTCTCCTTCTTCAATACATTTCAATAAATGCTCACTGAGGTGCAATTATGTACTCACATTCAGTTGTTTCCTCATCATTAGTAACGAATATAAGATCTCTTTTGCTACATGTCTGGGAAATTTGAGTGTCTGATAGTGAGAGATACAACATTTGACCACTCAGCTACACTTTTTTCCTTAGTTTGCTTTATCTCTCCCACATGCTGGAGGTCTTCAAGGACTCAGTATGTGAACATAAGCCTTCTTTTATTTAGATTTTTTTAAAGAAAAGAAAACATGGGACAAGGAAAAGGGGAAGAAAATAAAATAAAGAAAATGAGGATCTTTATATGTCTTAGCACATTCTGTACAAATACAACTTGAGTAAAAGTAAGTACTAAGCCTGGTGTGGTGGTGCACACCTTTAATCCCAGCACTCAGGCAGATCATTGTGGGTTCGAGGACAGCCTGGTCTACAAAGGGAGTCCAGGACAGCCAGGACTATTAGACAGAGAAACCCTTTCTTGAAAAACCTATATTTTGAATAACAGGTCTTTATCCTCAATGTGAGGTTATCACTGTGAAGATATATTATATTACAAATTGTATTGTGCCTAACAGAAATTCTCCCTGTTTTGTAAATCCTTAAGGACAAGGACCATTACTGACTTTTTATTATGCCATTGACATGTAGCCTCAAAGATGATCACTTGTTATGAAATGAAGCTTTTAGTACCAAGAATGGGTTACGTCTAATTGAATCATTGGCCAAAGGGATCAGATAGGAACTATAAATGAACCTAGGATGATACCAAGAATATAGGTTGCTCTCTACAAACTGACAGCAAAGTTCTATTGTTGAAGACAAAACCTACACAACTCACTGAAAGTAGAGTCCCGCTGGTGTCTACATAGAACCTTCACTCCCTCTTTCTAGAGTCTTTCTTACAGGAATGCACTCTGCCGGATAGCTGAGGAGGGTCATAAACATCAAGCCAGCCACAAACACATTGACCTATGATGGAATCCTGCCTGCAGATATGTTAGTTCAGTGGTGTCACAAAGCTTGTAGGAATGACCAACCACTATCTGATATCACATAAGGCCCACTTCACTAGATGGAACCCAGCCTTGCCACTGTTTAGGTGACCAAGAACCTAAGACCAGATAGCCCAGGGTCCTATGCTAGGTGTGGTAGTTCAAGCCATTAATCCCTGCATGTGAGAAGGAGAGGTGGGCAGATCTCTGAGCTCAAGGCCAGCCTAGTCTATCTAGTAAATCCCAGGATAGCCAAGGCTCTGTAAAGAGAACCTATCTCAAACAGGACAAAAGAAACAAACAAAAATGGAGCAATAGAATGATTCCTAATGACATTCTGCAATACTCACAGATGAGTGCCTTGCTCAGCCATCATCAGGGAAGCTTCCTTCTGTAGGCTATGGGAAATTTATATAGATATCCACAGCCAGACATTGTGCTGATAGTGAGAAACCTTGGAACACTTGCCTCTACAGGGAATGTCTTCATCAAAACTTTCCCCGCTGGGGTCAGGGAAAACCTGAAGAAGAGGAAGCAGAAAGAACACAAGGGCCAGATCAGATGGGTAACACCAAGAAGCAAGGCCCTCTAATCTACATGATCTAAACCAAAGCTCAACATGAGCCCAAACAGATAGAGACAGCATGAACAATGCCTGCATGGGTCTGCATCAGCTCTATGGCTGTCAGTTTAGTGTTTTGATGGGATTCTGAGTGTGTGAACAAGAGCATGTCCTGAGAATATACAGCCTTCAGGAAGTCCATAAGGATGCTAGCTTCTGGGGAGTCCTCTTATAGCACTCTGAAAATTTGCTCAGAAACAGCTTGTTTTTCATGCTCTAAAATTTTCTATCAGATTTTTAAATTGTCTTTAATGCATTATTTTGATTTTTTAAAAATTTGACCTCATAAATATATACTTTAAAAAGCATATATCCTCTTAAAATGAAACTTTTATAATCAAAAGTATCTAAGTTCATAAATAGTTTTCCTCCTGACATTTAATCCTCAAATATTTCTTCCTCACTTTTTATGAATTAATGTTTTAATTGAACCTATTTGTTATAGAGCTTGAGAACTTATTGTTGTTTTTCATAAAATTTCCTTAATATAACTTGTTTTCTAAGGGGAAATATATTTGAAAGAGTAACTAAAAATGTGTAAAATTTATTATTAAAAAACTTTCAAATAAAAAATGTCATATACCAAAATTAACCAGACCCAAGGTTTATGTGACTGAATCAACTTCTGTACAGTTAGGATTAGCATTTGGAACAGAAGCTGTGAAATTTCACATTAAAATTAACACTTTCAGTTATTATCATGTCTGTTAATTTCTTTGGAATCCTGTCTGTTGGCTAAGCTCCTCTTCCAGCCCTGAAATTATAAAAGCACTTGTAACCCAGTCAAACCTGATGACAAAGGCAAACGCAGAAAGACATGATCTAGGACCATAGTCTACTCGGTGTGTAGCTTAAAATACACATTTTTAAATGCCTAATATAGAACAAGCTGCATAAAAAAGTAAATAGAGGAGACACATAAATATAGGGAAGACATTTGAAATGTATGACATTTTCTTAGTTTGAAATGTGTTTGATCTTTATCATATACAACAGAACATTAAAAAAATATATATATATGTTTATCAGAGAGCCATTTTTGTTAGCAAAGTAGAATAAAATATATTCCATTAGTTTGCAGACATTATTTAGGTTGCAGTGGATTTTCTGCCCTCAACCCCATAATTGTTTCTGCAGACTCAAAGGATACGTTCGAGAGAATTTACATCCACATTTTCTCAATTTTCTTTCTGACCTTAGGTTTTGCTTCTCTCCCACGGTAATACGTGGAAGTCAGGCCACCTGTTTTTCATTGTAACTTGGGTTTGGGTTAATTTTTATGACATAGTAATGTGTCCCTTAATCAGAATTTTCTGCCACTCTGAAGTAAGTTAATGATAACAATAATATTTAAAAAAAATCAAATCAATCCAAACAATAACAAAAATCAAACCCAAAAGAAAGAAATCCTATAGTCAATGGAATTAATCCCAGAAAGAATTTCCCCCACAGCATTCCAAAAGGAAGCACTCTAGTAATGGACTCAGACCCTCAGCCCTCTGTGTGTTAGTTAGAGCTTGGGAGCTTAGTTCATGAAGAAGGGAATCAGTTCTTTCTGTGAGAACGTAAAGAACATTCACATGTGAAAGTCAAAATACAAAGTCTAAGTAGCATGTATTTTTTCTATGACAATTGTAAAAGAGCATATTCCCAGTGCATGGTGTCCTTGGTGAACTGGAAGTGCTTTCCTATTCAAAAAGGTGACAGAGAATCATGGGCAGCCGAGGAAAATCTGCTTGTGTTCGGGAAATTGGAAAAAGTATTTTTGAAGTCGTGTTTCCCCATTTCTATTTTAAGTCAGCAAAGGGGAAAGTTATTTCCTTGTGTATGTGTCAAAAAATATCAGATCAGAAGGGCCGTCTACAATTGATTTTTCTACTTGAAAGGGACAAGGGAAGGAAGGTTGGTCCTTGCTCTTGTCCATCAGAGTATTATGCCTGTCAGCTTGTGTGCAAATGATTTATTTTGAAAAGCCGACTTTACACTTAGAGAAATTCTGGGATGGGGTACCAGTGCCCCTTGGAGTGTCTGCAAAGAATCTTACACCCGGTAACCAGCACCCAGCATTCAACGGACCTGTTTATATTCAAGCGAAGGTGTTAATATTCAATAGCAGTTCAAATAGTTACACTACAAAGAGTAGCCACAATTGGGTAGCTTGGGAAATTAGCCACTGATCTTACTGTAATGAAAAAGAAAGCTAAATTGCCCATTTTAACATTTTTTTTTCTGATACAGAAATAATTAAGAATGCTGAAATCTGAGTGAGTTGTATCACCTAAATTGCAGGAGGTAGTCAGCTTGCAAGTTCGTTCTCTAATTCCCACTTTTAATGCAGACGTTTCTGCGTAAAACATCTTAACTGCCATTCTTGTATTACTGTATGTAAATATCTTTCTGTAAGATTGCCTTTCTGCTCTGGCCAATGCTTCAAAGGAAAATTTGATTTTCTCTTACATTGCCCATATAAATTAGCCAGTGCAAGCATCTGCTCTCTCTAAAAAGTCAGGCAGTGCCTGAGATCCAATAACAAATCCTATATTTGATAACCCCAAATGCCCATAACTTTCTCCCATTCACTCACTCATTCATTCATTCATTTAATCATTTTACAGCCTGATCCCAGCCCCTTCTTCCTCTACTCCCAGTCCCACTCTCATCCCACTTTCCTGAATTTCCGGCCTCTCCTTCTCCTCAAAACTGGCTAGGCCACTATGGGATACCAACTCACCCTGGCATCTCAGCCAGCAGGACTAAATGTCTCTGACAAGGCAGGCCAGCTAGGGGAAAGGGATCCAAAGGCAGAAAACAGAGTCAGAGACATCCTGCATTCCCATTGTTAGGGGACCTACATGTTGACCAGGCTGCTCATCTGCTACTTATGTGTAGAGGGCCTAAGTCCAGCCATGCATACTCCATGTTTGGGGCTTCAGCCTCTGTGCACCTCCATATGGGCCCAGGTTAGTTTTCTCTGTAGGTCTTCTTATGAAGTCCTTAACCCCTCCAGCTCCCTCTACCCTTCCTCCCACTCTTCCACCCTTGGTATTTGTATAAGAATTCTACAGAAAGTTTGGCCATTCAGAGACACTGTAACTTCTCTGGGATGCCTCAGGAACATGAGCTTTTTCATGTTTTGTTTTGCTATTTGTTTTATTTTGTTTGTTTGTTTGCAATATTTTACTGTTTGGAGTTTTACTTTCAGAATGGTCACCTCAAATTCCCAATATGGTAGCTACACTTTAATGTGCTCATTTGTGTTCTAGGCAGGAAAATTAGGAGTGTGGAATGGGCCAAAGTTCGCCTGCTAATGCTGCCCTTTATCCCTCTTTATTCCCCTTCCATGAAAACAGAGCCCACTCTTGCCAGTTTTGGCTAACATTTCATTGGTGAGCACTGCCATGGCTGCCCTGACCTGAAAGGTGATAAGTCAAAGGAGTGGTGAGCATAAAACAGTGATGGAGCAGTGCCCAGGATACTGCCTTTTCCTCTGCTCCATCCATCCATGTTGGATATTTTCCCATTTATTTCCCTTATGCCCACATCTTGTGTAAAGGCCATCTATTTTTATCTACCTTTCAACAAGCTTCTGGTAAAGGACTATATTTTCCTCAGTCATTTTAGCCTTCATAATAAAAGTCAAGGTAACTGTACTTTGATATAGGCAGTTGTGTCTTAATTTTAAGGCAAGAGATAATATTCAGTAGTCTCCAAGAGAGTAGGATAAGAAGTAATGTTACCTAATTTCTTGATAAACTATTCATGTATTTTACTTGGCATTCAAAGGGTTGGCTGACTTAAGGCTGCCTGGGACCAGATACTGAAATGCTAGCATTATAGTTACAGTTACACTCTTTGTGTTATCAACCGTTTTCATTGTCTCTCTATGGCAGAAACTGTTTCCTTTTCTCCACATCCCCTCAATGCATCTTATTCTTCTCCTTTACTTTTATTTTATATCCTTCTGCTCTGATCCATTCTGAAACAGTTTCAACACACTATGTATATCATAGGCATCTACATCTCTTTTTTCCTAAGAATCTATCAACTGTTTCTGCTGTGAATATGATTAGCTTTGTCGGGCACATTTTGTTGTTTCAAGAATCACTGCAGATTATGGACTGCCCATTTCTAGATCATGTGACTATGCTGTGTGTCAGATTCACTGGAACCAGATAGGATATTGAAGGAAAACATTAAGAAGGAAAGGGAGTAGCTGCTTAGAGATCCTCCTGTCACTACTGTCTACATGACGTCATTCACTGGCAATCAGTAGACCTTTGCAGAGATGAATGGAGAGCTGGGTAGGACAGGAACGGGGGCAGAAAAAGAGGAGCCTGATAAGTTATTTTAATGTTTCATGAGATGTTTATATCATGTAACACTGATAGATATATGAGTGTGTGTGAACAATATTTAAAATGTAAGAGGTTACGGTCTGAAATCACATTCCCAAATAGATGATCATTCCTTCAGCACACTTCCTGCTACTTGCCTTCTCTATCCTGAGGTGTGAGGTACATGATGTTTCAATTTTAGAGAAAGTAATTGAGCTGTTTTTATACTTAACACAGACAGAAAATAGGTGAGACAAAGCTCACAAGTAAAAATATCCAAGGACCCTTTTCTTCCTTTAAAGCTTCTTGTAAAATGATACTGTACTATAGCCAACTCTAAAATATAGAAACAAGAAGTTTAAGAAAATGAAATAAGTTATTTACCACCACACAGTTTAAACCAAAGATAGACATGCAGACATGTTTTTTTTTTTTTTAAATTTTATTTTGGAGACAGGATCTCTCTGTGTAATAGCCCTGGCTGTCCTGTAACTCTCTTTGTAGACCAGGCTGTCCTCCAACTCACAGAGAACCACCTGTCTCTGCCTCCCAAGTGGTGCACCACCACACCTGCCTATGTTTGATTCTTTTTATTGGTTTCCTCGTAAACTGTCTAAGTCTGAAAATATAACTACAAATGAAATTAATCAAGACTTGTACACAGTATGTATCTCCTATCCTGCAGACTAATTCAAAACAGTTCTGGGGTGAAACATTTTATTTATTTCTTCTAAGCATCTTCCATTTGTCTCAGCTACATACTGTGTTAAAGGATTTTGAGAGTTGTGCTATCATAACCCCTACCTCAGCCACCAATGATTTGAGATGAGGTATGGGTGAATTCTGAGCTTGCTTGCATCATTTTCACCATAAAGCTTTGCTGTTATCTCACCAGAAAGTAGGTGTACTCTAGCAAACGAAACTCTCTAAGCTGAGTACCTTGACTCCATTCTTACCGAGTTAATAGGATCTCTTTTCTAATTTCAGTTTGCCTTCACTGGAAAAGAATGTCCAATGTCGTCTTTCCTTTCACTTGAAGATAAGTTTGCAAAGGAAGATAGATAAGCTGCTTCCTCCTTTCAGTTTTATCTATCTGGAAATAATTGATAGCTGTCTAGAATAAGAGTTCTTACCAGAAATATTTTGTATTTACACACTATTTGTTGTTGTTTTGAAAATAATTCTTTTTATTTTATTTTATTTTTATTCATTTATTTTTTTGGTTTTTCAAGACAGGGTTTCTCTGTGCCCTTGACTCTCTTTGTAGACCAGGCTGGCTTCGAACTCACAGTGATCCACCTGCCTCTGTCTCCCGAGTGCTAGGATTAAAGGCGTGTGCCACCACTGCCCAGCTTGAAAATAATTCTTGATGCTGACTCAGATAAAACTTCTCAAGAACCTCCTGGAAAGAGAAATTCATGAATACAACATTGAGGTTTTTTTCAAAAAAGGAATTGAAAATAATTATGTGCTTATAGTAAACCATAACAGGCTTTATGTATTGTGGTGCCTAAAATAGACTCCACTAGGACAAGTCAATTAATTGAGGGGTTTTACTGAAAAAAAAATCCAGTCGAACAAAAATCATCTTCAACATACGATTCCAACACGTACTCTATCTATTTTCTAAATCTTACAAAGATCCAAAAAGGATTTTTAAACATTTATTTATTATGTACACATAATGCATGCATATTCCACCTGCATATATGCCTGCACACCAGAAGAGGTCACCAGATCTCATAGATGTCTGTGAGCCACCACGTGGTTGCTGGGAATTAAACTCAGGACCTCTGGAAGAACATCCAGTGCTCTTAACCTCTGAGCCATCTCTCCATCCCCTAAAGAGGATGATTTTTACTAAATCATCATTATAATTTAATTCTATGGATAAATATTTTTAAAACAAAGCATGGTCATAATAAATTTGACAGAGAATTTTAAATATGAGAAATTGAGGTAGCATTTACTTTTGGCTTGATATAAGGAAGTGTTTTCTATTCTGACATGATATACTTTCTCTCTTGTAAGGAGGCTGACGTTTGCACATCATACGTAGACATTAAGAGACACTGTTGTATGATATACTTCGATAACCAAAGTACATCCTCAATGATAACTACAGAAAGGAATTTTGCTAAGTTAGGGATTTCAGCCACTTCTAGTTTGGACTGGCTTCCTTGGGGGCAATCCAGATGCAGATCATGAACTCCCCCATCATCTTGAAGTTCATAATTCATGTCAGGACTGTTTCTCCTCTGAATGAGGATTCTGCAATCTTTTTTAATATTTCTTTTCCACAAAGGCCCTGGGAGTAGAACAATATTCTCACTTTCTCACGATGGGAGAGGAGATGTTTTGGTTCTGTAGGCTTTGTCTTCGTCGGTTTCTTGGTGTCTAATGTTCTTGTCCATCAATGTCTCAACAATGTTGGTGCTGATTCCATACACTTCATTAAAGGAAAAGGAGCATCACCTGTCATGTTTAAGTCCTCATGGCTTATATGCAGTCAACCAAATGATGACATGCATTTAAAATACAGCTGCAGTGGTTAGCTAGTTCCAGCGCTTTCCATTCACTTATGAATTGCCCAAAGCCATTTTTTTTTCTACTGTGGCTGCAAGTAAGACCATAAAGTCTTTGGAGTGTACAATTAGGGACATTTTCCTGACCTCCTTACTTTTAAGAGTGCTTGTGTTGCCCACTCTTTCTCTGCCCTTCATTCTGACATGTTTCAAGTACACCCAGACAATTGAGTCTTCTGTACTGAACATCAGGCCAGAAGAGATCAGGGAAGTGAGTCAGGCCATTTCTCCGATCTCACTGTTTTTGTTGTTGTTTGTTTGTTTGTTTTTTTAATCACAGTTAATATGAAAAGGAGTAAAGGACATAACCCTATTTCAACCCCCTTCCATCACATATCATTTCTAAAATCTATGATTCTAAGTCTTTGGCTGTTGACTAAATAGATTTTGGTCTCTTCCAGTGACCTTGTATCATGTGTCCTAGATAAAACTTCTCATCTTCCCTCCATGGAATGCTTTCTGCCTATATGGAAAGAAATTTCCCTACACAAATGTTTCTTGGAGTTTTTTTTTTCTCTATTCTGGAAACAGCACACCATCTAAGATTTTCCTAGAAATTAAAATGTGCGACTATCCTTTACAACAATGTCATGGGACGGGGCCAGGCAAAGTAGCTATCTTCTAGGGTCCCAGTGATGAGAATATCCGCCAGAAGCCAAGATCCTGTGCCTTAAATCAAATCCAGCACCAAAAGGAGATGCGCTAGCCTGGTGCCTGCATTCTAGCATTAGCTAGCTCTCTTGATGTGTAAACAGGAGCTCTGAAAATGCATAGTCCTTCCTACATTTTTCCGTATAGCTTTTAAACACACACACACACACACACACACACACACACACACACACACACACACACA
>OU015747.1:20668916-20694435 GCA_907169655.1 Acomys percivali | reverse complement strand
ACACACACACACACACACACACACACACACACACACACACACACACATCCTTGCACAAACTTGTATTTCACCCATATTCACACATATTCATAAACAAATTTAAAAGCATGTGCATTTTTGTGCCAAAAGAACAAATCATCTTTTCCTTAACACTTTTGGGTAAGCATGTGGTGGAATGGTATCTCTCCTTAAAATCACAGAGGTGACACGGGGGAAGCTCTGCCATGCCCTCCTTGTCTTTTTCAACAATTGATATAGAATCCAGCAGAAGCACAGCTTCTTTGGAATTTGTGCTCACATCTCTGTAGTAGCTTCTGCAGACTCCTTTCAGAGCCATTCACAGAATGTTTAGTTACCAACTATCATGATGGTCACCTGCGTCTGTAAAACTCCATGGGATTACACTGATAACTATCACTGCATAAGATCCAAAAGTGTAAGAAAATGGGTGCTAGGATGCTTTTCATAGGAGAGAGAGAGAGAGAGAGAGAGAGAGAGAGAGAGAGAGAGAGAGAGAGAGAGAGAGAGAGAGAGAGAGAGCCTGTGTCATATATATTGTTATTACCAGGGTTTTTAAATTTGGTGACTCTACATTTACTTATTTTTAGTTGTAGTCATGAATTAAAAGGAACTAGTCAAGCATGTTTTTTTAAAGCTTTATAAAATATGCCTAACTATTCTTAGGGATTAATCAAGGACTATTCTGCAGACTCCAATTTCAGCAGAGAGTGTCGTTGCTTCCTCATTGTTCACGTCAGTCTGTTCTCTGCAGAGAACCAGAGGCTTTCTCTTGTTCTTTGGCTACTTCTAGAATTAAAAGTACTAACATTCACCTGGTTCTTTCTACATGTGCCATGTAAAAAAGCAAAAACAAAGACAAAAACAAAAACAAAAACACCCTAACATTTACCTGGCTCTTTCTCTGTGTGCCAAGGCCAGATTGTACTTAAGTTGCTAATTGTTCTAGAGTCAGGAATGTATTTCACTTCCTACCATAGATGAAAAGACACTGAGTTACAGAAGCATTAGCCTGACAGCAAATGGTACCTAAAGGTAGATATGGCTATAAAGCTCAGTTTTTCTGCCTTCAGAACTTTATTTATCTTCAACCATTATTATTAGATATTCATTTTGTCTCATATCGTATATAATTGTAAGTGGGAAAATAAACCAAAGAGAAATATGAAGCATGTTTAATACAACAGCCTATTGGGGCTTTAAAGATATCTTGATTTCCATGTTGTATTTTAGCAGTTATTTAACTTCAAAGATTACTATTTTTCTTCTTAGAAATGAAATTTCCTAATTTCATTCTTTGCCTATATCCTGACACAATTAGATACTCATACTAAGAAGGCAAATATTGTCTTTTTTTATGACTCTCATCCAAGTTTTACAAGTGATTTCAACATATACAGATAAGACAAACCAAAGAAAAAGAATATTTAAACCGGCATGTACTTCTAGTATTATGACACCCAAAATGAAGGCATGCACTTTTACATTGACTTGTAATTATTGAATATGGTTTTGCCTTAAATGTATTTACAACTAGGTAAAGATCATATGCCACAGGCATAAGTAAATTAGAAACTGACTTGAAAGGATCTGGCAGCTATGAGAGTGTATTTAGATATATAAACATGATGCTCCTCTTGCCTGCTGAATTCTTTGTGAGTAATAAATATTAAATGCTAAATGCCATTACATTTATAGGTGATATAGCATTTCTGATCACAGATTACTTCATTTACTTCCTCATCTGTCTTTGACTCTCATTTTCCCTTTGGGTTGTGAGTGAATTTACTATTGAAATTACTTGAGCATATTTCTGAAAGATAGAGCCCAATGTTTTTTTTGTTGGAAGAAAGACATCAGCCCCTATTGTTTTACTCACTGTGTTTATAACTGCATTGTTGACTTGTAATAAATCAGTTTCACCACACTTCAGATTATAAAAGAATCTCTTATATTTGTCTGTCAGGGAGGGTTGTCATGCCACAGTCCCACAAACTGAGTGCTTTCACAACATATAACAGAGTCTTGATGGCTAGAAGTCTGAGTTGATTTGGTGGTACAGTTGCTTCTCTCTAAGGGCTGTGAAGGATATATCCCTGTCTCTCTACTTAGCTAGTTAAGACTGTATAACCTTGTTTCTCTTGTGTAATCTCCCCTCTATGTAAATCTTTGTCCAAGCCTAGCACACCATAAAGACTACACTTACACTTATATTGGAATAGGGTCACTCTTCTGACCTCATCATTTCTATAACAATCCTTTTTTAAAGCAGGGACACTTTCTGAGGTATGTGGGTATGGCTCATCAACAATTGAAAATTTTGATGGTCCTGAGGCTTAATTCAATACATAACAGTGTACAGACAAAGAAGTACTTTCTTTGGGGGGAAATAGTAGTGCCCAAAATAGCTTTTCTGGAAAGGTGACAAGGGAAGAAAGAGAGATTCTGAGCAGAAGCATCCTGCCTGAAGATGCTTGGTAAACCATGCATTTGCAAAGGGTTCTCAAAGCTCTCCTTTGAAAAATGCTCAGCCCATTCACAAGTCACAGATGAATGTTAAACTTTTGTGCCTCCTCATAACATTTCTAACCAATGCTGGAGATACTTAATTATAACCGTGCATTCAAAGAAACTACACCAAAGATGGAAAGTGAAGGAAAGATAGAGACATGTGTTATGGGCAGCTGCATTTGTGAAGAGGAAGATTTCCTAATTACTTAATGATGGCAGAATGTTCTTTTAGTTTCACATCTCTATGAATTTAATCATTGGGTCATAATGGTCATTTCTGTACTCTGTGAGATTCAAACGGCGTGTTGTTGGTCACTGTTCTCCTGTTGTCCACCTGTCCAATAAATTGACTCTTTGCTATTTGATTTTTTCTTTTTCTTTTTCTTTTTTTTCTTTTTCTTTTTCTTTCTTTCTTTCTTTCTTTCTTTCTTTCTTTCTTTCTTTCTTTTTTTTTTCAGACAGGGTTTCTCTGTGTAAGGGCACTGGCTATCCTGGACTTGCTTTATAGAGCAGGCTTGCCTCAAACTCAGAGGTCTACTAGTCCCTGCAGGGATTAAAGGTGTGACCTACCGCAATAGACTCTCCTCCCATCATTTCTGTTGCTTCCTTCCTGTTTTACCCCTCATCTCCCCCTTTCTTCTTCTGTTTCCATTTGTATCTATGGAATCCATACATTTGAGTGAATATTTGAATGGATTTTGTTTGCACGTGTCTGTGCTTGTGTTCACGTGCATGTGCAAGCCTGGGATTGATGGTGGGAAGCCCCTTACTGCTTTCCCCACCTTATTCACTGAGGCAACATAGCTCAATCAAAATCAGCTGACTGACGTGAGGAGGCTGTTCTCACCAGCCAGTTCTTCATCTCTGCCTCTGAGGCAGGATTACAAGACAGCCACCAGGCCTACATGGCATTTCCGTGGTGTGAGAAACTCAGAGTGCCAGGCCGATGCTTGCATTGTGAGGGCTTAAACTGAGTCACCTCCCATGTCCTTTTCTTTTATTCTGTCTGGGTTGTAATGTCAAAATGATGCTGAAGTCTTCTTCCAAAGCATTTTCCTATTTTTGCTATGCTTTGGATCTTGTCTGGACCCTAATGGCTCATCTGTTGATCACATCTTCACCAGCCCATGGTGGTACCTAGAGGTACTAGACACTTCCGGACTTGGAGCTTACTGGAAGGAGGTTCACCCCTTCGTGTGTTCCCGTGAATGAATTCTTAGGATAGAGACACTTCCTGTTGTTTCCTTTTGCCTTGTAGTCACCAGGAGTTAAAGGAGTATGCTTTGACATGTACTCCTGTCATAATGTGTAAGGTTGCCACCTGCCCCAAACCACAAAAATCAATGACAATGGATTTGAATGTCTGAAATTAGGAACAAAAATTGACCTTTCCCCCTCTGATAGCTAGTAATTTTTAATATAGTTTCCTACATGGTTGAACTGACTAACATGACACATCTGTTCATCTGTGTCTACTATTTGACTATCAGTTAATTAAGAGAGGAATTTTCACTTTAAAATTTTTATTATTATTATAACATTCACATCACATCCCGATTGTAATCCCCTCTCTCTTACTTTCCTGTTCCCACCCTCCCTCCTTTTGCCTTCTATTCCCCTCCCCTAGACCTCTGATAGGTGGGAGTCCTCCTCCTCCACCATCTGACCACAGCCTATCAGGTCTCATCTGGATAACCTGTATCCCTAAAAGAGGAATTTTCAATACCACCTCCTACTTATTTAATTTCCTCAGAAGGATGGATTAAGTGACCAGTTGAGAAAAAGAAACATAGCAGGAAACAAATGAACATATTATCAAACCTTGCATATAATTTATAATCTGTGCTTGGGGAAATTAGTTTTTTTTTTTTAATATATAAACCATTCTCCAATAGAAAAGTGATTGAAGTTTAATTTTATACTCAGTATGTAAATTCTTTATAGCCTCTCAGGTGTAAATCAAGGAAGTCCAATAAAGGTGAATGTGTTTATTAATATAATTAAAGTAATAGCATACATACAAGGAAATTTCCTTCTTTGAGACAATGGAAGTGTTTGCTGCTTTGGATATTAGATTGGAAATAATTCGATAAACATGTAACATGAGTACTATTTTCCTCGGTCAGCCAGATGCACATTCTGCTTAGAGTCAAATTCCTCCATTTTATCACTAATTATGTGTTGATGCCCCACCATGGGGTACGTTGTCTTTTGGAGCTCATGTGTCCTCTCACTCTAGTATGAACACACTGAAACTTGTATTAACTTCTTTATTTCAGGTGGATTTAAGTTCAAGTGGGTAGGTTGTCATTTTAGAAGACTGTACTGATTAGTGGGTAGTCTGACTATAGGAAGCACTGGCAAATAAAAATAATGTCAGACCGATGAAATCATATTCACACTAAATACTCTTTCATATTTTATGAATGGGGTAAGATGGAATTCTGGCAGGCTGTTAGTAGTTACCTTGACTGCTTCTATTAGTTTTAGTAGCACAGCAAAAGAGTCCTTCTGTAAACATTTATTTTCTATAAAATGAATTTTGTTAACTTTGTTTTAAAGCACAATATTACAATTTTATTTGATATAATTTCTATTTATTTTAAAATTTGAGTATTTTTATCTATTTTAAGTCCCCATACATTTCCCCCTTCCCTCTCTGTCTCTCTGTCTCTTTGTCTCTCTCTCTGTCTCTCTGTCTCTCTCTGACTCTCTCTCTCTCTCTCTCTCTCACACACACACACACACACACACACACACACACACACACATTCAGCTTTTAAATCAAATTGTAGTTTTAGCATATTGTCTCATATTAAAGCTGCACTCTCAGATTTTATTTGTTGCTGGTTTGCTTACTCACTAAATTTGGATGGAACTGTGCTTGCCAGAGAACAGCATGAATCCAAAACAGTGTCAGGTAGGAACCAGAATAGATACAAATAAAATACTGCAAGTGATTTGCAAACAAACTGACATGTGCTATCTAGACACATTAGTGAGTGACTGAATGGTTAGCCATAAGAGCCATAGCTGAGAGTTCTGGGACTCCAGATTGTCACTCTCAGACTTAAATGCCTTGCAGGAGTGGTATCCTTGAGCCAGAGTGGGTACAGAGATCAGCAAAAACTGTATCTAGTTGTTGTTTGCAGTTTGAAGCATCTCAGTTTGAATGCCAGTGTAACTCTGATGGTAGGCTTATTAAATTGTTCATTTGACTCAAGTAAATGATGAAGAGATTTTATTAAGCCTGAATGCCCAGAGCATGTGGGTGTGGCCTTCTAGTGATGCCCATTATTGTTTTGAAATAGGAGGATCCATTTGAACTTATCAACTAAATTATCCGAGTTTAGAAAAGACAGAAGGAATCGTTTATACTTAAAATCTTATTTAGTTTACGACTACCTAATTTACCTGTGATCTTTTATTTTGAAAAACTGAAGGAGCTTAGAAAAATCAGTTTAACAAAGGGGGCTCTATAAAGAAATATTCATTTGCTATCCTCTCATGGTGGAGAAAAGAGAATATATTCTTCGCCAGGGGAGAAAATCAAGGAAGTCTGCATACTACAGAGGGGTTTTTCTTGGTGCAGAATCTATGGTTGCAGTTTACAGTTAGTGATGCCTCAATATAGCCCTTTTTGTCATATTGGAATAAGTTAGAGGAGTCTGCCCACTGAACCCCCTAAGCATAGCTAAGGGTTGGAGCGAGGACGTAGTTGTTAGATTCCTGATTGTCAGACAGGTAGGAAGCCACAGACATATCATAATGATGACAAGCTTTCAGCAGGTTCCTGACTCTCCAGACCTGAAACAAAATCATATAGGCCCCTCAGGTTTCTTCGCTAGTCAGTATGGCCTCTCTGTCCGCAGACCACTTCAAGAAATTCAAGGCTGCACCCAGACATGTGCACCCAAGATTGAAAACCTGTCAGTCTTCCTGTCTGTGTTCAAACTGACCAATCATAAGTTAGAGAAAGAAGAACCCCCTCAAAGACCCTTAGAACTCACAGCCCTTGAGGAGAGACCCAGTGTTACTCACTGAGTGCTCACTCTGCATTACAGACAATATTTCTCTGAGTGCCTGTCTGTCTTGTATGTCTTTTTTGTCTCTGTTTACCTTTAATACAAAACATTTTATCCATATGAAAGGGTGAGAGAGAGAGAGAGACAGACAGACAGACAGACAGACAGAGAGTGTCAGAGAGAGACAGAGACAGAGAAAGAAGAACGGAAGAAAAAACCAACCAGTTGGCTTTTTGATATCCCTTGAAGTTCTTAATTTTATCTAAAATAGCATTATAACGGCTTTGCAAGGCAGATTAGCTGTTTCTTGTCAAACTAAGTATTGTCCTTCATAAAATCTAGATATTATGTTCCTTGCTAGTTCATTAGAATGAGAAAAATGTGTGAACACACACACACACACACACACACACACACACACTCACACACACATTTCCAATCACTGATTCTCTAAGCAGCCTTATTCTTTGCTGTCAAAACTGAGAGGGAACTAACACACCCAGTGGAAACAATTCAACAAAAACGTCATGGCCTGACATGGAGGAACCTTAGAGGGTGTTGTTACGTGAAAGAGCCCAGCCTAAAGAAACTCTGTCATGTCTGACTTTAAATATGTCCTTCTGCGAAGCAACTTCAGTGATTTGGGGCCTTTGAATAGGGGATAAAGATAAAATCACAGAACACAAACTGGTTAAATTTTATATTAAGCAATAAACCTGCAACATAACAGTTTCTCTAAAATGAGTAAGCTTGAGTTGGCTGATCAGCCTTAGAAAGTTTGGTGTAAGGTGTTTATTTCCAGTAACTATCATTAACACTTGAAAAATAACCAAAACAATGACTTCAGAAGTTAGCCCTTAGATTATATAAAAAAGAAACCTTGTGAGAAAGAAACAATCAAAGGCTCTCTGTCATTATCCAGACATACAGTCTAAAGGGATTCTATATTACATTGCTTTGAAGGGGCTGCCCCAAAAGAATTACAGATTTCCAAATAGAAGAGGAAAAATGTTGATTTAAATTGAGGGCAGGAGTTCTAGAATTTGAAGTGTAAAATAGCACTGATGCTACCATGTAAAGAGAACTGCAGAAAGCTTATTCAAGTCTGTGACTCTCTCTCTCTCTCTCTCTCTCTCTCTCTCTCTCTCTCTCTCTCTCTCTCTCTCTCTCTCTCTGTATGTAACTGAGGAAAGTATACCAGACCAGGCAATGAACCACTGGAAAGGCCCAGCCATACCAAGAGATCACACAGGGTAGAGAGGGAAACTGATTACCAGGGTTCCTGGGTTGAGCCCTCTGAATGATGTCATTCCAACACTAGGGGCAGCTTAGCTGACTTCACTCACAGATGCTGCTGGCCTTGCCCTCAAAAAAATTGTAAACGTAGTTGCCGTAATCATCAAGTTAGGAGCAAATGACTGCTGTGTCTCACAATATTGCCTTAGAATGTTTAGTAGGAAAACACGAAAAATCCCGAGACACTATTGTACAAATTATGTTACATGTAATAAAAATGACCAAATATGTAAAAAAAAAAATCTAGGAAAATTGTGGTAGATAAGAAGGAATTTAAATGTGAAAGAACTGCCCAGATTATTCTGTATAGAGGAACAGATATGAGAATGGTCGAGAACTCTAAATACATTTAGGCCACATGGTATATAAATACATAAGATGCAGAAGAAGAAAGCTTGAAGAGCCCGATGTGAGAAAAGTACACCATTATAGCAAAAATGTACACTGAATAAATAGCACAGGAAAACATAGTGACAAAAATGGAAAAATATTACATAATGGAAAAATACTGAAAAGAAGTAAAACCAAGTATCATTGCACTATGAGGCAATCTCATATTGTATAACAAATATAGTTGGCATGCCAAAGATAAGGGGAGTGGATTAAAAAGATGTTGTCTTAAAAACTGACAGATTTCTCCAAAATCTTATTCAAAAGAACAAAGTGCTCAATAAGGATTAATCAGATGAGCTGGGAGGAGAGGCACACATTGAGGCATGCCCAGATTCACAAGGAAAGCACTGTGAAGACAAATTTTTATAAGTAGACAAAGGAAACAAAGGCACACCACAGGGTAAGGAATAGCACATCACTTCTCTGAAAGTATCCAAGCAGCTGGGAGTGAAATCCAGGAAACTGTTAAGATAGACTTCATGAATGACGTCTGCTGTATTTTACAAACTGTAACACCGAGTTTTCATTTTCATTCAGTATTGTTTCATTTTATTTTTTGGAGACAGGATCTCACTGCAGAACACTGAAGGGCCTGGAATTTACTATGGGGCCCTGAATAGCCTAGGCTGGTCTAGAAATGTAGATAATGTTCCCTCAGCCACTAATGTGCTGGAATTACGGTTCCAAGTCACCACTGCAAGCTAGGCAAAATAATGTCTGATTTCTCCTTACATTATTAGAAACATGCTATGTACTCTTTAGGGTATCCTTCCCTTACTAAAAATCCCATTATTCACACAGTTGATAACATGGATAATCTGTATTGATTTAAAATATTGAATAGTTTAATCACTTTTCACACACACACACACACACACACACACACACACACTAAACAGCATTAATACCTTTGTGATCAAATATATTCTGTGAAGAGCTCTACATATTTAGAAAAGAAATGATGTTATTCATGAGAGTTTTCTAGAAAATCGAATAGAATCATTTCCAACACATTTTCTAACATGGAAATCTGACCAAGTCCTTACAAAAAATTGACAGGGATACAATAAAGAATACAATAGAGGTGCCTTCAGATCAGTTTCTTCACACACGGACATTACACCATTTTCAGAAATGCAGAGAGTCATTACAGCCTTAGACAAAAAGACTTCATTACCAGGTAGATTTTTATCTCATGTTGCGCTTATGTAGCAACTTGGAACATCATAGCTCAGCAAAAATATAGGGGTTTTGTTATGGGGAAAAAATGAATTTTAGAATCTTGTTATGATTGTAAATAAAATTTCCCCCAATACTTGAAATAGTAAAGAAACACCTGTAATGAGACAAAGAACATCAGAGTCTAGAGATGGCTCAGCTCCACCGAGTAGGTGAAGTGCAAAGAGAAGAATGAAGCATAGGTCCTCGCACCAATGTCAGGTGGCTCTCACAACTGTCTCTCACTCCAACTCTAGGGGAGACAGATGCCATCTGAACTCTGCAGACACCTCCACACACATGTATATCATTTATGTAATTCCTAATTGTTTCATGGCTCTTCTTGCTGTAGGAAGTTTATGTTATATAAGCATCATAATATAAATGTATGTGTAAAAAAGAAAAATAGAAAAAAAAAAAAGAGAAATCCTAAAAAAAAGAAACAAAAAACAAACAAACACACAAAAAAACCCAAAGAAACTTGTTTCTTAAAAAATAAATCAAAGCAAAAGTGCTAGTCAAAATTATCTGGTACAGGGAAGTACAATCCTCTGGACCTCAGAAACATGATAAACATGTCCTGCTATTCCTATGCAAGTTCTTTTATAATTTGACCAGCCCAAGGGGTTTTAGAGAAATGGAAGCATAGAGCTGGGGAAAAACTGCAGGACTCTCCAATTTGTATGCTCTTGTTGGAAATCTTGAGATTTTTGAAAATTCTATTCTTATTAACAAGTGAATTTAGTAAGATTGTGATATTAAGTGCTAATGAGTAAACTACTTATGATTGCCATGTCCTCTTTGTAATTGAATGCTTAAACCATGGATTATGCCAAAATAATTAAATATGAAATATTTTAGATACCTACATAGAATATGTGTAAAATCTGAACACTGACAATCACAGATCATTGCCAAAAAGAGCTAGAAAATGCCTAGGTAAATATACAAATGCAGCATGCTATACATTGAAAATAACTGATTTTTTTTACCATGATGATAGCCCACCAATTAATCTGCAAGAAGAATGTAATTCTGTGCAAAGTTCTTAGAAGGTTTTTCTGTGGGAATTGCCAAGGTAGTTATGATATTGTTGTAGAAAAGGGAAAAAACACAGAGAATCCGAAAGCAAAGTTTGAAAAAAAGGCAATGTTGAAGACTGTGCCCAAGTGACTTTCAGATTTAATGTAAGGCTTCAGCATTTTACACACTTGAATCTGGAATAAGGACAGACATATTGATCAGTGGACTGAAAAAGGAAGCCTACTATGTAAATGTGGCTAGTCACAGATGAGGAAAATTACTAGGAAAACTAAGAAAGGCAATACTCTTTTGAACAGGTGGTTATTGAACATTAATTCTTACATATAAAAGCAACTCTGGCCCCTATTCCATATTACGTGTGAACATTAACACATAAATTACAGATCTAAAATTAGTACCTAAAAATCACAAAATTTCTAAGACAATCATGACAGGAAGAAATCTTAATTTTAGCTAGGCAAAAGATTTCTCGTGTAAGACACAGACAAGAGAAACATTAATTTTCCCTTTGGCAAAAGATGCTATTAAACAAAAGGGAAAATTGAAGACTAAGAGGAAAGTATTTAAAAACTACTTGTAATAAAATATTTGTGTTTCTGAGATGTTAGCATTCACAAGTCAGTGGTACGGTAAAACTTAATAAAACAACAGGCAAAATATCTGGTTAGAAATTTTATAAAAGATGAGTCAAGAACTCCAGTAAACACTTAAGAATGTAATTACAGAGAAAATGAATGTTCCCAGCGCTTTGAGATCTCACATTCAAAAGTCTACATGTCTTCAACGATGGCGATTATGTGTTTCTGAAAAAGCAAGACCTCCCTCACCACACGTTCTGGTGAAGGTACAAAATGGATCGTTCCTACTGGAAAGCATTACATCTTGCTGAAGTCCGATAAAACTAATTTTTATTTTCTCATGTTTCATAATTGTCCTAATGGGCATTTTCAAAAGAGAAAATAAATTTGTCTACCCAAAGGGTTATGTACAAACATCCATAGTAAGTTCCTCTACAATTGACAAAATTTCAGATAAAGATTCAATTATGGAAAAGTATTTTACTAGTGATTAATAGTATGTATATATGTGCAGTGGATTATTTCTGCTCAACAGACTCCCATTTCATACTATGTGAGAGAAGCCAGCAAATGCAAAACCTGTGATTTCATATGTGGGGTTCTAAGGACATAGCTGTAATGTAAGAAAAACACCAGTGGGTATCAGGGATTGAATGAGATTGGACGATGGGTCAGCAGATTGTCATGTAGGAACTGGAGGATAATGTAATATGATGACAGTTCAGGTAATTACATTACTGGCCATAATTTGTTTAAAAAACCTCTTAGAAATGTACACTTAAATTTAGCTAAATTATTGTTCTTAAATTATACTGTACTTTAATAAGAATCTATATTCAGGCAGATCTTAAGAAGTAGACTGTCATTTGTCCCATTAAGGCTATTTCTCAGTAATTGGCTCAAAATTGTAGGCTGCTGAGGTGGATCAAAGCTAACTAAGAAAAGAATATAATATCATTTCGGAGAGAAACTGTTGGAGGGTAATCCTGGAATAGAGGCACGTGAGGGGAACCACACATGATACTCAGATGCATAAAGCTTCTGGTATTTAATGAAACTGGGTCAAGCAACAGTACTTGCTGGTAACTAGAGTTGTGCTGACATGTTGCATATGTACTTTTATATGTTTCTATATAGTCTGAGGGACCCAAGTACCTGAGAAATGATCTGGCCGCGGGGGGGGGGGAGGAAGACAATAACTTTGCTATAGGTGTTAAGATGGATGTTATCTGGGATGTCTCTGAGGGAGTTGAACATTCTGTAACTCACTTGTTGGCATTTTACAGTGTAAAACTTCTCTGGAACCATTTTTGTTTCGTTTTGTTTTGGTTTGGGTTTTTTTGCATCAAATATTCATGGCAGATTTTTAAACTATTCATTGCACAGATAAGTGTATCTGTTCTTTGTATAGTGAGTGACTTGTAGTAGACATTCAATAAGTATTTGTGGAATAAATTCATGATAAAATCAATAGCTGGATGGGTGGAAATAGGGATAATTGAAATTTCAGAAGTTCCATGAGTCGGTCAGGGTTGCAGAGCGGGTTGCAGAGCCTGCCACTCATTACAGGAAGTCAATAGGAGCATAGAGTGCAATCACCGCTTCTGGCTTTGGGTTGGTGGTCACAGTGTACCTTCATTGACTAAGATTCAAATGTTGTCCATTTATAGAATGAAGGCAATCACTGAAACCACTACCTCGTTATAGAAGCCATCTTATTCATTTTCCTCTTCCAGCTTCTCACTGTCTCTTTCTTTTGCCTCCTATTCCGTTTCCTTTTCTCTGCACCCTCCTCCTCAGGGTCAGGCTGCTCTTTCCCAGGGCTAGCCCTCCAGTGAGTTGAGATTGCTTGTTTCACCACCCCTCCTGACATTTACTCCATAGGTCTTAAGGCTTACTGAAAAAAGAGTTACTGTTTATTAACCCAGAAACACATACCTGTCCGTTACAAACTACTCAGTAAAAATTAATGGAGCCTCATTGTAATTACTGTTCTGTTTGATTGAAGAAAATGAATACAGTGTTGTTCTCACCAGAAATAAAACCATACAGGTTTTGTTTTTTTGTTTGTTTTCGGTTTTTTGTTTTGTTTTGTTTTTTCGTTTTTTCGGTGTGTGTGTTTTGTTTTTCTTAGTATTATTTTATATTTATGTATTTATGTATTTATGTATTTATTTATTTATTTATTTATTTATTTAATTCACTTTATATGCTGACTACAGCCTTCCTTCTCTTCTCCCAATCTCCCCATTATACATGCCTCCCCGATCCTTCCACTTCCTCCTCAGAGAAGAGAGAGGTCCCCCATGGGTAACAGCCCTGGCACATTAAGTTGGTGCAGGACTAGGCACATCCTCTTCTACTGAGGCCAGACAAGGCTGCCTGTTTAGGGGAACAGGATCCAAAGGCAAGCAACAGAGTCAGAGTGGGTCCCTGCTTCAGTTGCTGGGAGACCCACATGAAGACCAAGCTTCTCATTTGCTACGTAAGTGCAGGAGGCCTAGGACCGGTCCATACATGCTCTATGGTTAGTGGTTCAGTCTCTGTGAGTCTCTATGAGCCCAGCTTAGTTGACCCTGTAGGTTTTCATTTAGAGTCCTTGACCCCTCTGGTTCCTTCAATTGTTCCCCCAACTCTTCCATAGGACACCCCAAGCTCTGTCTAATATTTGGCTTGTGGGTCTCTGCATCTGTTTCCATAAGCTGCTGGGTGAAGCCTCTCAGAGGAGTAATGCTAGACTCCTGTTTGCAAATACAGCAGAGCAACATCAATAGTGTCAGGGATTGGTTCTTTCCCATGGGGTGGGTCTCAGGTAGGGCCAGTCTTTGCTTGTGCATTTCCTCAATCTTTGCTCCATCTGCATCCCTCCGTATCTTGTAGGCAGGACAAATTTTGAGTCAAAGGTTTTATTGGCTGGTTGATGCCTTTATCCTTCCCCTGGAAGTCTTGCCTGGCTTCAGGAGGTTGCTACTTTCAGGCTTTATATCCACAGCTGCTAGAAGTCTCAGCTAGGATGAACCCCTAGATTTGCTGGAGCCTACCCTGTCCCAGGTCTCTGGCACATTCTTTATATTATGTTCTTTACTGAAGTTCTGCTTATAACCATCTATCTACTTGTAGGTGCTTTTCTGGATATATTCCTTCATAATTGGGCTGTGAATCTTTTAAAATGAAGCTAGAGCTGAGTTATCTATAATCCGGTCACTGCTTACTGTAGTAGACCCAGAACCTAGGAAGTAAATTCAGACTCACACCTCTAATTCCAACGTCTAGGGAAACCAGAGGCTCACCAGGAACCCAAGTCAAGTCTAGGGGGTATAGTGAGCATTGGACCAGCTTGGGCTTTGGTGAGTTTGTGTCTCAAAAATACAACAACAAGCACACCAAAAGTAATCAGGCAAAACTAATCCAAAGTCAAATAATTGGATTTGTACATACATAAATTCTCTATTGTACATTGTCTGTGTGTGTGTGTGTGTTTACACTTGATTTGTAGGAGAATAATTTTCACTTATTTAGGCCTGTTGACTGTTGGTTGAGCATAATTCTATTATGCTGAATTATCTGATTTTTCCACATAGAGCTGATTAAAGCAAGCAAATTAAAAGACCGGAGAGAACTAACAACTGTGATAATTAACAGTTGTTTACAGATTGTACTTTCCAATAGCTTAGCAATGCATTGTTTCTAGCTTCAAAAGGGCAATAAATTTTGCTCAAATATATTTATTGATAAAAAATTACCTTTTGTAGTAAGTTAACACCTGTATCTTTATAAACCATGCCAAGTATTTAAAAAAGAAACCAGAAGCTGGACCTAAAGAGTTGCCTCACTGACTAAGACCATTTGCTGAGACCCAGTTTAGTTCCCAGAACCCATGTGAGGTGGCTCACAATTGCCTGCAGCTCCAGCTCCAGAGGGCTGACGACTTCTTCTGACCTCCACAGGCACCTGCACACACATGGCATACAGACAGCTACACAGACATGAGCATAAAAGGAACAATAAAAATTAAGTATCCTCATAAAATCCTCATTGGTGCACAGCACTTGCAGGAGAAGGAGATGGAAAACAAGGAGGAGCAACACCTACCTAACCGACCCAAGATAGGCTAGAGGATCTGTTGGCCTTGTGAATCTGGTCCTCTATCCACACATAGCTGAATTCTTCCCGCTACCAGTGAGCCTGAAAGTGAATTCTCCTTCAGTGCCTCCAATGAGGCATGGAGCCCAGGCTGGAAGGATGGCTAAGCTCACGAGCCAAAATGTAAGAGAAGTGGAGCTCTGCTGACATCTTGGTTCAGCCCTGCTGAAAGGCAAGAAATACATAACGCTTTATACCAGTCCATATCACAGACAAATGGTGTACATACTAACAAGGCAAATGGAAAAGCTTTGTATTTGTGGTTGTATATACAGGAAAAGCATTGTGTAAAATTCAACAACATTTTAACTAAAAACCTTTATGAAACGAAAATTCTTATTAGCATCCGAAGGAAAAACATATAAATCATACCTACTGGTGAAGGACTGGGTTCAAAATTTCCTCTTTTAAACTTTTTCTTTTTTTCTTTTCTTTTCTTTCATTTATGTGTATGGGTGTTGGCTTGTGTGTATGCATCCTGGGCATGCCTGAGGTCTGAGGAGGCCAGGAGAGGTCATTGGAATCCTGTCACTAGAGTTATAGATAGTTATGAACCACCATGTAAGTGTTGGGAATCAAACTTGAATCCTTTGGAAGAGTAGGAAAGGAACTGCTGAGCTATCTTTCCAGGACTAAACATATTTCTCATATGTACTGTTCTTCTCAGAAGCACAACTCTGAAATACCAAATGAAAACACTTTTGGCTTTATGATATGCAATATTTGTTCTTTAAATGTGCAGGCACTGGTTTAAGAAATGTTAAAATTAGATTAGTAGAAAATATTTACAAATCTTAAATCTGATAAATACTTGTTCCTAGAATGCATAAATAATTTACAAAACTCTCAGGTAGGGGCATCCAACCCAATGAGAAGCAGTGACCTCTGAGCTAAATTTTTAAAATGTATAGTCTATAGACTGAAAAAACAAAATGAAATGGAGACATGATTCTCAGGAAGAAGACAAGCATTAAAAATATTGTAGGAGAGGGCTGCAGAGATGGCTCGTGGTTAAGCTCACTGGCTGCTCTTTCGGAGGACCAGGGTTCAATCCCCACATCCACATGGTGGCTCACAACCATCTATAGCTCCAGTCCCAGGGAATCCATTGCGCCTTTCTGGCCTTTAAGGGTACTGCACACACATGGTGCACATACATATGTACAGGCAAAACACTAATATGCATAAAAAGTAATTATACAAAATTAAAAATATAGAAATAATAAAAATTATGGTTAAATATATGATGCTGAATTTACTGTATCTTATACTTACAATGCTCTTTCATTTTGTCTGTAAGTTTGTGTGTACCTGTGCAGTAGATAGCTATTAATTCTTATCTTTCTAAAACATGATCGCCAAATGAGATCATTCCTGTGGGTGTAATTTTTAACTGTACATTATCATGAGAGGTATCATTATCCTAAAACTGTCATTGTAATTATTATTGTCAGTTGCTAACACCATAATCAATACTGAATATTGTAATTATTATTGTTGAGGATGAGTTAGCATGTTTTCATAAAAATAAAATAACAGGCAAGTAGTATATAAACATTATTTTAAAAATAGTTTCGAGCTTGCAGTGTGGAGAAATTCCTAGACCTTGATTTGAGGGTGGCTTCTGTAGAACAGGACCTTTGACACAACTACTGGAAACAGGGGTATTGCCTATTGCATTTCACAAGCAATGTATGTATATGTATGTATATATACATATATGTGTCTATATATATCAGTCTTCAGCTGACATACACTTGGAGGCTTAGAAAGAATGAGAAATAATATGGTTGCCTTATACTAACTGCCTAGCACTTGGGAATGCTTCATTGCTGTGGCAGAATCTGACCTCCACAGGCACCTGCACACACATGGCATACACATATTTAATGTCACAGAAAAGGGAAGTCCCAGGCGCTCACCTTTCCTCCCTTCTAGTCATTATTGATAAGTCAATTAATATTCCTATCTGGTATTTTACATCTGAAACACTTGTTAAGAGAAACAGGTTCATTGTAATAGGGCAGATCCCATAGGAACAGTCAGAGTTCAATGGTAGGAAATCAGAGTTCTACTGGTGTCCAGATCTGAAAAATCAAATTAATAAAAAAACCTTTGTAAAATCTTCCTTTTCTTACTTTCTTTTTAATTTCATCTTTAATGTTTCCATAAATTAACTCCATACATAAATTACACATATTCTATTCTTTATACCCAAGCACACCAGATACTTCTTCAGAATCAGCAAATAGGCTTTGTCCCATTAGAAATTAGAATTCAAAGCTCTCCAGAGGTTTCTAAACGTCTTTGATCATCTATTGGGAAAAATGTGAGCACATAATTCCAATATCTTTCCCTGTCAGGAACTAACTTTTGAAGGCTAGAGGAGTCTTACTTGATCACAATGCATTATTCTAAACCAGAGCCTCAAAGACCAAATTAAACAGAGGCAGCTTTCTGATGCAAATATAAAATATTCTAGGTAAGATTATGAATTCATGCAGTAGCTGACACTATTGATCTTGCTGTCACCATAAAGAGCTTCAAACATCAACTACTCACAGTGGTGAGGTTAGCTTAATTCAAAAATTTTAAGGTTGATTCTTCACAGTGATGATGAGGAAAATTACAGAGAGGCGGGCATAGAATCGACACTGTGTGTGCTCCGATATCCTCTGGCCTACTAGTTCCAAATCAAGGATTGACTGCCTAGACTTTGACTGGATGCAGATCTGAAAAAGCACTGCAGAGTTTCACTGGCATCCTTGGTCTATTTCTGCTTTGAACAATACCTACTTTTAAGATTTTGTCATGGAGCTGGGTGATAGCTTAATCCTTTTAATCCCAGCACTCCAGAGGCAGAGGCAAGTGGAACTCTCTAAGTTCCCAGTCAGCCTGGTCTACAGAGCAAGTTCTAAGACAGCCAAGTCTACACAGAGAAAGCCTGTCTTGAAAAATCAAGAGAGAGAGAGAGAGAGAGAGAGAGAATGTGTGTTCTTTTTTGCATCTAGAAGTAACTTGATTCATGGATATTTTAACATTAATATTTATAAAATAAAGGATGATTGAAACCTACCTCTGAAATATCCTCACATTATTTTTCAAAGCCATACTATTTAATGTTTTGGAAAAACTCATACTTGTATATATACATGTATATGCATATGCATTATTATTCAGAAAGTAGGTTTTAGTTCAATGACTTCAGCATAATAACTACATATTATATCATTGCCTTATATTTGTCTCATCTCTCTTCAAATAAATCTAATATATTAATTCTTAGACAATTACAGTATTCAGTTATTTTAGTATATATTACTGAAATTCATTAGTCATGTGGGTCCCACAAAAAATGTTTTGGAAAACTACAGGATGAGTTTCAAATGAAATTTCTAGCTGATTCCTAAGAGAACAAAGACAAATCACAAAGTCCTTAAAATCATACACTTCCATAATTTTGTTTCTATAATTGAACCTTTGCTGTGCCCATAATTAATTCATTTAATGTTGAGAAATACACTATGCATATTGGAGTAATCAGTTTTCTTGGGGTTTTTTTGTTTGTTTCTGTTTTAGATAGAGTTACACTATGTATAACATACTGACCTCAAAGACACAAAGATCCACCTGCCTCTTTCCCCTGAGTGCTGAGAATAAAGGGGTATGCCACCAGCCTTTCATCTGTCTTCTTGTTTTGTCACACATATTTTGTTGTCTCCCAAGGTCAAAAGAGCGCACACGCACACACACACACACACACAGAGAGAGAGAGAGAGAGAGAGAGAGAGAGAGAGAGAGAGAGAGAGAGAGAGAGATGTGTGTGTGTATGTATATACATACATAAATAATTATGGTACCAATTAAATCTGTTAGAACCATCCATTGTATAAATGGATATATGCTATACATATTGTGTGTGTGTGTGTGTGTGTGTGCGTGTGCGTGCGTGCGTGTGTGTGTGTGTGTGTGTGTGTGTGTGTGTGTGTGTGCACGTGTTCTCACATGTACAGGTGTGCATACAGTTGCCAAATTCTACATCAAGTTCTTCAGATTTCTTTTGTTGCTGACCACCTGAGAATATTTTAGATTGCATCAGCCACTATATGCATAAGCCCACCTTAGAAACATCCTGTTATTTCTAATACATGAAATAATACTTTCAAGCAACAAGCAGAATATATTTGATGAATACAATGAGCAAGAGAAGACAGAAGAACAGAGACACCTATAGGAGTGCCAGTAATGTCATCTCACTGAGTGTTTATTTAACTGTGCAAAGATCACATTTGGCATATGAATCACATTCTTTGCAGAAGCTGACTGCATTGTTCAGCACATAATTGCTTTTATGGCTGATGCATCAGACTGAAGCTGGGGTTTTATGACACAACTCATTTGCTGAAACCATATTGTTGAAAATCCGAGTACGTTCAGGGTATTTCGAAAACGTGTTTTAGCATGATTTGTGATTCATCAAGTAAATAGATGATAGAATATTAGTATAAATAATTGGTAACTTACTTTTCTTTCTAAATTATAGCTTCTGTTCATCCCTAAACTGACTCAGGTTGTCAAGAGAAGTCTTTGAATGGGATCATTTAAAAACGTTGATTTAGCACGGGTTGCTTGGCATATAAGTATGTGTTTACGTTACCTAACACTGACTACATTAGTGTGCTGACCCCTGGAGGAAGGAATAAGGAACTGAGACAGACATGAACATGGGATTGCATAGATTACAAGCCACGGAGTATTCAGTTTACAGAAGGCCTCTGTGGGCTGCAGGTGCAATTGGTGGTGTAACGTTGTATGTAATACTTAATTGAAGTCTATCAACCTTATTGATGTTATTTGATTTTCTTTTGTCTATTTGAAGATTCCTTAGGGGAAACCAGAAGTTTTAATAGATGTCTTTACTTGTGATTTCCTCCCGTGTTTCTGTGTGACCCAGTCCTTGGAAAGGAGTGCCGGAACCTGTGAGAGGCACTGATGAGAACTAGGATCTGCTAACAAGTATTGACATCGTTGCTTGTCATCTATGAACAAGTTTTCATAGGTTGCTTTTGCTATGACAGCTTTAGAGCCTTTCATATCTTAGCTATTTGGACTTTTTGCCTCTTGATTAATTTAGAAAAGACACAGACTTGCCTTGAGGGCCATATGACTGCACAGCATTTAGCCTGGCATTGGGTCCTTAGGAATGAGAAGGAGCAAAATTAGCTGTGAGATGCGAGACTCGCAGACTCTGCCATTCAGCCTGGCATGCTCTCCCCATACTGCCCTTCCTTTAATACCTGATTTCTGCAAGACCTTCTTACGTAAGAACATAAAACTATTGTTATTTTCTTAGCTTAGACTCATGGCTGGCAATTCATGACTTGTCATGTTGGATTGGGCTTACAGAGCTGCCTTGAAAGCCATATGCATTGGCGCTGCGTTGATGTTCAGAGACTTGGGCTGCTCTCGACTGCGTTCCACTCAGTCTTATCCTGTCTCCTTGGCTCAGTATGCAGATCTTTTCATCATATGACTATATGGACAGCGTTTCTGGGTATTATTTTATTATAATAATGATGACTTCTCCAACAGAGTAGCATCAACCTCAACTAGACAGTCAGCAAATTCTTAGAGGCTGCAGTAGGAGGGATGAGAGCCGTCATCCCTGGGAGACATGAGGTGACAAATTCAATCTGTGGATTAATAGCAGGCCGACTGAAAGAATTTTCAGTGAAAAAGTCAGCATATGAATTTATAACCATTAAAGAAAATAGTTTGGAAAAATTACCACATAAACTCCATTTCAAGATAGCATTTATTATAAAAAGGCTATGTCTCTCACTCTATTCTAATAATGTACATACACCTTACTTACAGTTTCCCTTAAGAGGTGTCAGATTGAATAAAACCCCTATTTAAAGGCTTTGCTGGATTACTCTTTCATGCCCACGGGTGTTTCTATAATGCTACATTTCTCTAAGTACTAATCTTGTCTTTTTAAAACGGAATCTTTTAAAGCACCATGTTCTCTTGTAAACAGACTTCTGGACACACATCCTTCTAGCCTTCAGACTAGAGGACCACATGCAGAGAGAGACCCAAACCTTCCCAAAGTATTTGTGTTTCTCCTGTTTGTATTTTTCCCAGATCCGAATCCATTAGAAGCCAACAGAGCCCTTCTGTGTTACTGTCCCTCCTGGCTGTCAGCACACTATGAATCGAGATAATGCAGCCAGAAGGCACTTTGATAAAAACAGCTTTCAAGATCTATTCTTTGGAAGGCATTTGTATACTCATTATGCAATTCTCTTTTGTATTCAAAGGGAGGTCTGTAAATAAAACACTGAGGTCATGTGCGCCAGTAGCTGATGGCAGTCATTTCAGACAGAGCAATTTATTTCAGTGTATATATTTGATACTACACAGCCAGTCATGAAAAAGATAAACTCAAGGCTTTGTTCATGGTGATGGTGGCTGGCTAATTTGTCCAATAAGCTGTAATGGCTCAGAGACTCTTTTCTGGAAATGTTGCTTTCTGTATACATATACACCTGTTACTTGCCCCCCCCAAGTTTCTTTTCTTAGGGAAGCAACACAGAGATCTATTTATGTCAAGGTGATGGCCATCCACAGGAAGCCATTTTAAGTACATGGGTATAATTGCTTTATGTCGTGTACACATGAAGCATTTACAAATGGATATTTTGATAGATGATATTTAGATTGAGGTAACACCTGATATGAGCTTATGAGGAAGAACGAAGCTGTATAGCCCCATTCCAGCATAAGAAGAAATATGCACAGAAATTTAGACCGAAAAGTAGGCTTCTGCTGGTTTCCTTGTCAATTGGCTGCAGTGGAAAGAGCTTTCAAAGTAAAGAAACATAGAAGAAGGAGTAGGAACCTGATACAGGACCTGGACAAAAAGTGGTTGGGATCTTATTTTATAGGCTTCAGTGACTACTGCCATGGAGGTTATTTCCAGGAGGTGTGTGATGTGAGTCAATTTACCTATTAGGAACATTACAGAAAGGGTACCAGGAAGAGCTATTGCAGTATATACTATATATTCTTGTATATGTTATATATTTTTATTCTTATTAACTTGAGGGATATAAATAATACTAATATTGGGACCATATTTCAAATAAAATACTGTCACTATCTTGCATGTTTATAAATAGTAACTTAGGACATATATAATTTAATTATTGCTTTCATACAAATATTAACAGTTGAAACTATGACTCTTCCCAAAATTTATACCCTGAATTTATGATTTTTGTTTGTTTGGTCTGTGTTTGTTTGTTTGTTTATTTGTTTGTTTTGAGACAAGTTTTCTTAATGTAGCCCTGGTCATCCTTGAACTCAGTATGTAGCATATACATGAGGCTGGCCTGGAACTCAGGTGTATACATAAACAGAAACTCAGAGAATTCCCCTGCTTCTGCCTTCTAGCTGCTGGTATTAAAGACATATGCCACCATACCTGAAAATTAATGATTTTGTAAACCACTAATCATTGGAAATTTTCAAAGAGAGCTAATTAATTTACTTTAAGCATTTTATTATGTGATATTAGAATTTCAAAAACACTTTAGACAAGGACTTATTTACCTCTTTTCTAAGCTTTGCTGTAATGTATAAAAGTTAATCTTCTTAAAAGAGTACAATAATGCATTACGTACAGCAAATATTTAAAAGTATCTCCAATCTATACTTTATGATAAATCCTCAGATCCACCCAGATACCTTTGAAATATTTTGGCACACAACAAAAAGAAAAAAATTAAGAATGTGAATAATTACTTTCTGTTTATGTCTTAAAATTTGCTAAGCTTCCATTTCTACTTTTGAGCACAGTAGTACTTAATCTTTGGCTTATTCCTATACATATAAATGTGCATAGGTATTTAGAAAACAATAAGTCATCCTTAATATGTTTAAGATATTGTTACCAGCATTTTTTCACTTCTTGAATGAGTGAATGGATGAAAATGCAGCCAACATGATCATTAGATAATACATTACAACCCAGATGTTTATCATGCTTGATCCAGCATGAGCCATCTGTTTGACAAACATCTCATGCTGTCTATAGTCCCCATTCTTGAAGATTTTAAATAGACTTTCTTTTTCACACATTTCTCACATAATCCCCTCTCTGTGTCTGGATGTTGTTATCACTAGAGAGATTAATAGTTTATAGATATGAAACTGAGAGAGTTACCTTTATCTTCTGAAAATGATTTTTTAATTTTTTAATTTTTTTTTACATATATTTGTATTACTACACATATATACAATAAACTAACTACAGCAAGAAGAACCATGAAACAATCAGGAATTATAGAAATGTTACATTCCTAGTGTTTTGGCTATTTCTATTTGGTAGCTTTGAAGAAAACTTCTTGCCTATGTTGGTGAGTCTAAAATTCTTAATGTAATCAATATCTTTCATATCTCATCATTATCCACTTAAAATATCTATCCAGACCTAAAAAAAATATTAGCCCCTAAACAACTAAGCTTAATTGAAAATGTGTCCCTTTACTTATACCACACGACCAAGCCAGTGTCATAGATAGATCAGTTTAAGGTTATGTATGTCCTTTTTAATAGATTTTCCTTCTTTTTTTTCCCTGTCTGAATTCTACATAACCTATTGGTAGATAGTTTTGTCAAATATTCTATCTAACTATCTCTAGTTATCTCTTTCAGGAAACCTTTGTATATGTATGAACATGTATATACTTTACTCTAACCTAATTGTTTATATGTAAATTCATGTATGGATGTATATATGAATTTTTCTGATAAGCTCATCACTAATTACTTAATAAGTGAATAAATTGAGACTTATATAAATATACTTTGTGGTTTATGATCAATCTTGTAAGGAATTCCAGAAATCTTTATGTTGACTTGGGGACTATGAAAATTACTCAACAGAATGAAAAGAAACCAGACCATGTACACTTCCCATATCATGTGTTTTAGTAATTAAAAAAAAACCCTTAGATCTATTTTTTTGTAGTACACCTAGGTTATGAAAGGACAGACAAAAGTAACATAACGTAGGTTTTTAATGTTATGTTGTTTGGGATAAGACAAATAACCCAGGCAAACTATAGAAGAACATGAGCAGGACTAACATTGTGATGAATGTGCCCACAGTACAGACCCGAGTCTGCAGTCAGAGAGTTGAGCGCTCATTACAGTGCAGCCCTTACCATTTGGGTGCTGTTTGATTCTGGGAGAACATAATAAGCCTTCTGAACCCCACTTTCTGCATTTTCAGTGGAGATGAGGACAATACTTATGCCACAGATGGATTTAAGTTTTCATTATTTTAATATAGATTAGCGAGGTGCTAGAGAGGTGATTTGATAGTTATGAGTACATTATGCTCTTGTAGAGGATCTGAGTTCGGTTCCCACCACCAACACTGGGGAGTCCCTGTGTCTGGACCCCTAGCTCCTGGAGCATACAACATCTCCTGAGATCCTGGCACTTGCTCATACTTATGCACATCATTGAAAAGAAGTAAATGTTTAGATAAATGATCAGTACTATAGCTGACCATATTGAGGGTCTTGTTTTTGTTGTTTGCAAACACTATAATTCCTACTCAGATCTTGTTTTCTTTGATTTAATATGAACACCATTGGGAATGGCATGTTATCCATACAAAGAACCATTGCCATGAATGGCGTCTCAGACTAGAATTAGGTAACTGGACCGTTTTACTAATTAACATAGGAGAGTGCATACTAAGGTTAGAGCCAGGCACAGTGGTGGCCTTCAGCTGCTCAGGAGGCTGAAATGAGAGGGTTACTTGAATATTTCAGGTCCAGATCAGGCTGGCAGTTAAGAGAGTCTAGATTAAATCACTATCTAATCTCCTCCAAGTATTCTGGCATGTATGCAGGCCTTTTCTTCCTTTCAGAGGCTTGATCACATATGTGCCATGACTACTTAAGACATTTCAGGCAGTAGAGCGGGGTCTTGTTGTGTAAAAACACTTAAAGTTGCCTGGAGGCAGGATAAGACTATGGAGAGAGAGTTCTTTCAATCAAGTAAGTGCAAAAGGGAAAAAAAGTACAAAGATACTGAGCTATAGGAATGTGTTTATGTAAGTTCTATCATAGAGCAAATCAAAGATTGAAGATTTTAGGTATTGGAGTAGAAGTTTGAGGTAAAAGAGTACACACACACACACACACACACACACACACACACACACAGAGAGAGAGAGAGAGAGAGAGAGAGAGAGAGAGAGAGAGAGAGAGA